>JAHRHZ010000059.1:22369207-22417480 GCA_024137785.1 Ginglymostoma cirratum | reverse complement strand
CCAAAGGGTTTAGGCCCGAAACGTCAAGTTTTCCTGCTCCTATGATGCTGCTTGACCTGCTGTGTTCATCCAGCCCCATGCTTGTTATCTCGGATTCTCCAGCATCTGCAGTACCTTTTATCTCATATCCATTTAGCTGTTTGCTGAGCTGAAAATTGAGGTGTGATGAAAGTAACTACGTGCTATCATCTCTGCACATATCAAAGAAACCTGACCAGAGACTTAAACCGAGACAGCAGCACAATACTGAACTACCAACTCATCACCATTTGATGCAGATACCGTTCTACAATCTGAATGTTGAGCTTTGGGGAAGATGGTCATATAATTGGATTATCACTGCTTGTGACACTTTGGCAGCTCGTGAAATTTAAAACTAACTTAATTTTGTAAAAGTTCAATATGAAGTAAAGGTAACATCCAATTGTTGGTTTTAGCTGGTGCATTGATATTCTTGAGGGAAGGAAACCTGTCATCCTTACCAGGCCTGGTATGCATTTGACACCAGACTCACAGCAATGTGGTTGACATCTGAGCAAGCCACTCACCTATACTAAACCACGACAGAAAATGGTTCAACAAGGTGACTCATCCCCCCCGGTCTGAAGGACAATTCAGGATGACCAGTGTTGTCCACGTCTCATGAATGGATGAATGAACGGTGTAGTGCTCAATGTCTGAAGGAATATTGCTCTAAACTTATTATCAGTTTCTAAAGAAGGGAGATTCTTTTGCTGAGAAAATTGAAGTGGCAACTCAGCTAACTAGACCAACCATACCAGTCAAGAATATAGACAATAAAGGGTCCCAGCTGAGTTTAGAGGATGAGAAGAATTTCCTGGCTTTTGCAAGTCTCTGTCTGGTCCATGCTATGCCGGTTTGTTTAGAATCCACGTTAAGAAAGCAAAGGAAGCAACAGGACACTATTAGGAGAATGAAAAGTAAAATATAAAATAATTGGAACTGTTCAATAAGTAACTCATCCTTTTAAACAGAAAGGAAAGAGAATCCTAAATTACAGTGTTGTTTGATGACTGAGTCATTAATATTTATTCACATCTTACATGATGCAGCACGATCACTAAATTATTTTTTAACAGTAATCTAAGATGTTCAAAATGGATTCAGCAGCTTCCTTTCAAATGATTTATTCCTCTCCCCATCCCATTGTGACTGGAGGTTATCCATGTATTTTATTAGATTCATTAAAAAGAGGGTTGATCATTTCAGACAGAGATAAGAGGAATTTTTTCTCTCGGAGGGTCTGTGGAATTTTTTACCGCAGAGGGCTGTCAAGGCTGGGTCTTTGAGTGTATTCAAGGCTGAGATAGATTTTTAAAAAGTAAGGGAATTATGGGTTTGGGGAAAAGGCAGGAAAGTGGAGTTGAGAATTGTTGGATTAGCCATGATCTCATTGAATGGCACAGCAGACTCAATGGGTTGAATGGCCTACTTCTGTTCCTACATCTGGAGAGATAGCAAGAACTGCAGATGCTGGAGTCAGAGATAACACAATGTGGAGCTGGAGGAACACAGCAGGCCGGGCAGCATCACAGGAGCGGGAAAGCAGGAAAGCTGACCCAAAACGTCAACATTCCTGCTCCTCTGATGCTGCCCAGCCTGCTGTACTCCTCCAGCTCCACACTGTGTTAACTCTGTTCCTACATCTTACAGTCATATCACAATATAAATATGTTCATATTCTTCTGATTTTCAGCCCATCTTCTCTGAGATTGTACAGTACTGTCCTATTACTGTGTTGAAGTGGTAAGAGCATTGAGTATGAATCAGCTACTCCCCTGAGAGACTATATAACTAAGTACAGCCTGTTCTGATTTGGTATTACCACATGATTACCAACAGTGGAAACACAAGGCTCGTTTTCCTTTTCACTCTCTAGTCCCAGGCCATTGAAACCAATTTAAATTCCCCCATTGTTTCATTATCAGTACTGCGATCAATTAACTCAACACAGACTGAGGATCGAACCGGTGACCTTTTTGGTCTAATTGCCTCATGCAACTCACAGCATGTGGCCCATTCACCTGCTGGGTCGTTAGGCAAAACTACAAAGACTTGCTCAAACTCAATTGTAAGCTGAAAACTTAAAATAATAGGTATTGAGATAGGGACAAAAATTTGACTTTCACAATGGTTGTTTCAGAGATGAAAAGGCATTTTTGCATTGATTAAAAAATTTGTACATTTCAAACATATTTGTACACAGCTTAACACACATATATGTGCATATATTGCTTTGTAACTTATGGAGATATACAAAACAAGGTACCTTTGTCTCTATCTGGCATGAAACATTTATAAGAGACTCCAAGATTAACCAGGCAGGTGAGGATGGTTTTGATCTATGTGACTTCACTTGATGCTAAATTGCTTTCTTAAACAGTTAGCTGGAAGCAAACTTTTAGGCAGAGGGAGTTTGGTTGGTTGGTCTCTTGAAGAGGGTAAATGTTGTGTTGGCGTTTGTAGTGACAAGATTTGAGTACAGGAGCAGGGATATCTTATTGTAATTGTATTGGGCCTTGGTGAGACCACACCTGGAGTATTGTATGTAGTTTCAGTCTCCTTATCTGAGGATGTTCTGGCTATGGAGGGAGTGATTAGGCAGGACTAACATATGAAGAGAAACTAGATTGGTAAGGACTATATTCATATGTGGTTAAGAATAAGGAAGGGATCACAGACACCAAAAAAAAATTCTAAAGGGATTAGACAGGAATTGTTCCCAATGACCAGGGAGTCCAGAACCAGAGGTCACAATTTAAGGTTACAGGGTAGCCATTGAGGACAGAGATTATGAGAAATTTTGTCACCCAGAGAGTGGTGGAATTCTTTGCCACAGAAAGTGGTTGAGGCCATTGAATGTATTCAACAAGGAGTTAGATTAGGGCTAAAGGGATCCAACCATATGTGGAAAAGCTGCAGGAACATGATACGGTGATGGATGGTCAGTTATGATCATATTGTATGAAGGACTGAATAGCTTATTCTTGCTCCTATTTTTGAGAGAGTGTGGGGGGAAATGGAGGCAAGATGATTTAAGGAAGCCAATTCTAGCATGCAGCTAGAAAGATTCATTAATGGGATGAGGGCACTGCTGGTTAGGCAGTATTTATTGCCCATCCCTAATTGCCCAGAGGGCAGTTATGAATCAACCACATTGCTGTGGGTCTGGAGTCGCATATAGGCCAAACCAGGTAAGGATGGCAGTTTCCTTCCCTAAAGGACATTAGTGAACCAGATGGGTTTTTCCTGACAATTAATTCAGGTCATCATTAGACTCTTAATTCCAGATATTTATTGAATTCAAATTCTATTATCTGCCATGATAACAAGGTGTGGAGCTGGATGAACACAGCAGGCCAAGCAGCATCATAGGAGCAGGAAAGCTTGACATTTCGGGCCGAGACCCTTCATCAGAAAATCTCATGGCAGGATTTGAACCTGGGTCACCAGAACATTATCTGGGTCTCTGGATTAATAGTCCAGTAATAATACCACTCGGCCATCACCTACCCATCACAAAGGCAGCAAGTACATGGGAACACCATCACCTGAAAGTTTCCCCTTCAAACCACTCACCATCCTGACTTGGAAATACATTACTGGGTCAAAATCCTGGAACTTTCAACCGTATTTTCCTACTGTAGGCTGGAGTAGTTCAGAGAAGTGGCTCAGGATCATATTCTCAAGGGCATTTAGAACAGTAATAAATACTGGCCTTTACCAGCAATGCCCACATCCTAGGAATATAGAGAGTGGCTGTGTAATCATAGAAAGTTTTCTTAAATGAAGTTTCGATTTAATAGACATGTTGAACAGGTAGCGTTCAAAGCAATCAGGTCTTTCTACTGTCTGTAAGGAGTTTTATCTATTTGTTTGCTTTCCCCAATGCAACTTGAAAAAAAATAGTATTTTCAAATAAAGTATTCTGTAAAATTAATCTGAATCTCACAACGACATTTCAGATAATGGACACAAGGTTCAGTAATCAAGATGTGAATCGCCGTGGTTCCTGGTAAATAATTTTGTGCAAATCTATCGAAAAACGTGAACAGTAAGAGAGGTGGGGTGCTTAACGGTGTGAAGGGGGCGCAATAATTGGCGATTATCATATACTTTCCTGGTGCTTACATGTTCAGTTCAGCAAAACTAACTTTGTCTCTGAAACGACATTCAATAAGAAGCAACAGTAACTTTGTGTGTGTGTGTGTGCTGCAGCCCTTGTGGTTATTTGTAAATTAACGTTGATTAGAACCAAACCGAATTTTAAGCAAAAATAAGTGCTTCACGTATTTCACATATGCACCGACGAGCATTTCGTGAGATGGAGCTTTTTTTCCACACGCTGAACAAGATTGTAGCGGGTTAATGGGCAGACTGCAAGATTGATAGGCATCAAGGCACCCCGCAGCAATTTTCACTCTTCCCCCCCCCCCCCCAAATAAATGTTTAGACTCCATGTTCTAGCGGAATGTATGGGGGGGGAGGGAAGGAAAAAGACGGAGGTGACACAATATAATTGCAATACACACTACGGCTAATAGTGACCACATGGGCAGGAAGAGACGCCTACAGGTGTAGGACAAGGACAGCAGCAACGCTTCATTCTTGTCTCTTTCTCTCTGTGAGCTGGGAAAACCTCAACATTTCAGGAACCAACAGCCACTCTTATCCCATTCTCCTTAACATCTGTCTGTTTTTTTTTCCCAGATCTTCTCTTTTTCACCCCCCCTCCCCCCCACAAAAGCTCCTTGGACACTAATACTGGAGCAACAATAGTCTTTATTATGGTGTAGTAATCTGCAATATACATTCCCCATGTGTATTAGTAAGTTCTTAAAGTTTACCCACACGCGCTTTTTTTTCGTTCAATGCCTTCACGCTTAAATCCTCCATCTGTGGCATAATTTTACCATTTTCCCCCCTCCAAAAAAAACTTTTTTTCTCTCAAAAAAAGGGGGACGGTCTGTAGAAAGGGGATTACAAAAAAAGTGGGCGTTTAATATTAGCCTCGACCAGCCCTTCTAATGCATATTAATAAACGCATGCATACGTCCGTCTCTCCCTCTCTCTCTCATTCTGTGTCCAGATGAAGCAGTTACTATCCCTATCAACTAGACGGCTGTGATTTTTTTTTGTATGTAAAAGGAGGAGGGGAAAGGGGGATTTGTTTTGTGTCTCTGACCGAGGTGGAGATTTGTGCATGGGAGGAGAAACGTCGCCGGTTTGGAAAATAAAGGAGAATAATAAAAAGAGAGAGAGAGAGGGAGCAGGCTTGCTTTTTTTCCCCCTTCCCCCTGTTGTTTTGTATTGCATTGATGATTCGCTTTCTTTTCAAACATTTTTTCTCCCTCTGTAGCAAGTGTCTCTCCCAGTCGTGCATGCGAAAATCGGTGCAGTATATTTCTGTGTTGCGTTCTACTCCACCCTCAGTACAGCCAAGTGCAAGCGAGGCGAAGCGATGGTTTGCAGTGAGTTTTCAGTCTTTACTGCTCTCTGCCTTATCGTTTTGCGGACCCAGGTAGGTTTTTTCCCCTCTTATTTCTAATTCCTTCACAACGCTGGCTTGCTACTGTCTCATATCGCGAGGAGGAAAAAAATCTCAGCAATTTTTTTTCCCCAAAAAAATCTCAGCAACTTTTCCAAATGCACTTTTTTGTTGTCGTTGGTGCAATTTTGCTTTGTTTTTTTAAAAACAAAATTGGGAAGCGTTTGCAAAGCTCCAATTCCGGGGATTTGTCTTAAAATTGTGTATTTAAAATGTTTGTAGCGGTGTGAGATTTCCACTTTGTAGCTTTTTTCCTGTTTGTTTTATCAAATAAGCAACCACCTTTTTATTTTTAAAACTTGTCGTTTTTTTAAAAAAAAACAAAAATAATTGTCCTCCTGCAGCTTTCCCAGGCTTCGGGGCAGTTCGAGTTGCAGATAAACTTTATGCAGAATGTTAACGGCGAGTTGCAGAATGGGAACTGTTGCGAAGGGAGCGCCAGAAACCAAGACCGCAAGTGCATGCGGGCTCAGTGTAACACTTTCTTCAAAGTCTGCCTCAAGGAGTATCAGTCCCGTGTCTCCCCCGGCGGACCCTGCAGCTTCGGATTCTCCTCGACCCCGGTCATCGGAGGGAATACCTTTAACTTGAAGGCGGGCAGCAGCAACAGCGAACGCAGGATTGTACTCCCCTTCAGTTTCGCTTGGCCGGTGAGTCAGTCCACGGGAGCTGCTGGAAGAGAGAGAGAGAGTGAATCTGCAGCAGCTTAGTTTATTCTCCCTGTCTGCTTCTTTCTGTCTCTCTCCTCCCCTTGGTGCCTCCTTTCCGGCTTGAACTGTAAAACAGCATTTTCTTGCACTTTGTGGACTTGTCCACTTAACTAGTTTATACTTCACTAAACCCTTTTTTTTTGACTTGCCCACCTGATAGTTTACTGTAATTTTTTGTGTGGTCTACCTCCTAGTTTACACACTTTGTTTTCTGGGCTTGCTTGTCTACCTAATAGTTTACAAACTTTTTTGGCTTGTCCACCACCTCATAATATTCAAACGGTCTTGTTAATGCAGTTTCAACTCTTGTTTTCAAACAGTTTTTGTTTGAAAAAACAGTTCTTAAAACATTAACAGCTGTGTATGTGTGTTCCACTGGTGATGATTTGGCTCTCCAGACTAGGGGCTACAGAAAGCAAAGCTTTTAACAGGACTGTGTGCATTTTTTTAATCACGCTCTTAACTATTCCCACATTTTATTTTGGGGATGGGAGGAGTGGAAGAGAGAAATGAGCAGAAAGTGTTCATTGCCATCTTAAAAACTCTTCAGACCCACTCCCGCTGAGTTAATGTGGAATGTTGATGTATGGTGAGACTCCATACTTGCTATGTATCCCAAAAACTTGTACCCAGAATTTCACATTGCTACCATAATTTTCCCTTCTCGCCTTCACTATTTGGTCATGGGGTGCATTTACTTTTTTAGTAAGCGGGGTTTAAACGTTAGAGGTGCCCAGTGTTGTAATTTTAAGCAAAAGCAGTTTGTTTTGACACATTGTGGCATTGGTGGATCTGCAGTTTTTTTTATTGTAGGTGTCTGTTATTGCAGCAACATCTTAGATTCTTCTAGTGCAGTTTGTCAGGGAGTCCAGTTCTGGCAGATCAGCCAAGTGAAGTACTTCTGTGATCTCTTTACTATGAAATTGTTGAGTCAGATTTTACGTGAGGGGGCCCAATGACAGTGGAGCTGGACAATTTGCAAGCAGGTGGGACACCGTAAATTTTAATGCATAACGTGTTGCTGTCGCATGAAGGTTGGTTACGGGAATTCCATTTTTAAATCCGACCTGGTTTGCACGTTTAAAGGAAATGACCAGGGTTTTGAGCCTGAAGTTGTGGCTAGTTGCCCAATTAGCCTTCTATATAAAAAGGTGATTCAGTTCCCCATGTTACGCACAATGTACGTAGACAATACTGTTGTACTGATGTAGTCTTTCTGTTCCCATTTAGTGCTTTCAATGTTTCCCTTTTTTTTTGTGGTAAATGCTTTCAAATGAACAAAAGAATGAGGCAGATGTTATGATGGTGGAGCCTTGGTACAACTGAAACCTGAACCTACAAATTGAAATTGTGACATGCTGTAAATTTTGTCACTTTCCCTTGCAAAGTTTGTGGGGGCGATTTGAGTTTCCCTTCCACAAAAAAGCGGAATTTCTTACCATGTTCTCCGGTGTCAAAATGCAACAACATCCCACCGAAACAGTACAATCTGTTTCCTTTTCAAAAGGGGCTGTTACTGTGACTGACGGTCACCCTGCAGCTTGTAAAGGAGAGGATTGCCTGGATTATGTGCATCCCTTCCTCCTCCACTCTCCTATAAAAAGAAGGATGAAAAATGAAATGTTGGTAATTGAATTGCAGGCAAGCAAAATGGCTCTGCAAGCACTGAGTAAGTTGTTTTTTTTGCTTGCTGTGCGCCATAATAGTCTAGTAAGCTCTTAGCCAAGGAGTTGTGAATGGCCTTTGTGTAATTCTATGCAGTGTTGAGAGGCATGGAGAAATCGAGAGTATTGTCTGGAAAAAGTTGTGCAATGATGTTTTGAGACTAAATGTCCAATATTTGACACCATCCCCCTGCACTTGGATCTCTGTAATCAGCACTGGGTCTTTTCATTTTGGGGCTGTTGGGGATTTTAGTTCCTCGGTGCTGGTTTAGTATTGCAGTTGACCTGATACAAAGGAGGACATTCCTTGTAATTGGGGGTATATGGTTGGAAAAGCTGTGTTGCCTTGACTACAACTATTGACACTTCCTTTCTCTCTCTTCTCCTCTTCTCTCTCCCCCCACCCGCTCCTTTTGTGTTGAAAGGTGAGCTCTAATTGGCCATTGTCATTTTGCATGCTTACTCATTCAGTGGGCATGTACTTAGCAATTCCAGCCATTGTGACAAATCAGCAAATGTAAATTTTGCCACAGTAGGGTGAGGCAGAAGTCGGGTGGGAGTTGTTGTATATAATAGCGAACGTGGGGGTAAATTTTCACAAATAGTTAGCAGCTCTGCTCCTGACGTGCCAGAGTTTGACGGGGAAATGAGAGTAATGAGTGTGGAGATGGTAGGCTGTAAATTCATTGAGATGACTGGGAGGTTGAATGGGTTGCCAGGAGACGCAGCAAAGGGCTGGCACTGAGGAATAGCTAGAAACCACTCAAGCTGCACCTGCATTGGAAGAAGTTGGCGCAACTCCCTGTTTCTCTTTTATTTTGTAAAAATAGTCAATTCTGAGTTTAAAATTCTGCTCCACTTACGAGCAACATGTTAGCATTGTATACAGGGCTGCTGCTTTCCTTTTGTAAATTTTCAGTAAACTTAGCCTTGCACATCAGAGGGATAACCCCAGATTATCTCCAGTAAATCCATCTCTCCTTGACGCAGAGGCTACGGTCGTGACAGTGAAAGAGTAAATATAAAATGAATGCAGTGGTAGGATGGGTCCTGTATTTTTGGCAAATAGTTTTGCCAGCTCTACTGTTCAGAGTTGGCAGCATTCTAAGCACTGAACTGAATGTGTACAGTGCAAGCTCCCTCTATGGTTCATTATTTTTACAAAAGGCTTTGTTGCCCTGTGTTTAACTTAATTTAAAACCTCATCAAAATGCTGTCTTGTAGGCATGGTACTTAGAATGTTGTCCGTGCTATCCCCTCAGCTTCTCGGGTGAGTTTTAAACTTTTTGAAACAACCTGTAGGTGACTAGAATTTTGGACGATGTGAAGAGCAATTCTGGAGCAGAAATTAACTTGATACATTCTAGTCGGAGGGGGCATGTGCTAGAAGTTGGCTTCATGAATAAACCAGACAATCTCCTGGCTCCAATAAGTTGTATTCCTTCCACACTATCACCACGTGTAGTTTATTCAGGAATTTTTTTCCCCCTGATTTAATTGACACAGCTTTTCTATGGGACTTGGGAACTTTTTTTTCAAAGCTTGGTAGGCTAGTCCTGGGAATAATCAGTTAGTTCTTCCCCCTTCCAGCATGCCTAACTTAGTTTCAGCTTTTCCCAAACAATTCTATCATCCTAGCTTGTGGATAAGTTATCATCTTTTCAATCGGGCTAAAATACTGACTTGAAAGTTGGTTCGGCTCTTTAGCGGAGGTGCAGAATTTCAATGTATATTAGAAAAATTCCCTGAAAGGATTGATTTTTAAAATGGATAACTCTTGCATTTCTAAGGAGAGCTTTGTTCTAGAGTTAATTTACTTAGCAGTGATAGTATTCAGCAAAATTATAATTTTGCCAAGGAGAGAGTTTGTAGTCAGGTTGTGACTGAAGGAGGTACTGCAGCACTACTAAACAGCACGATAATTTTCCCCAAGCATTGCAAATCTGTCATTTTCAGAACTCCCATGGTTTTGAGCTGCAGTTGTGGTCTCCAGGCAGTGTAAGTGAGGCTGCACCTGGTACTTTGTGTGAAAGTGTGTGGGAAAACTTCTGGCTGGCCAGTCAGTGCACTGATTATGCCTTCTGGCAAAATCAAAGAATGGTAATCAACTTCAGATGCGGACTTTTTTTTCCCCTCCTGTCTCCCTCTTAAAAAGAGGAAGAGAACACTTCTTAGGTAGATGAAATTTACTCAAATTTGTCTTTAATGCCTGTGGCACATGGTTTTATGGCCTAACTTAACAAATGTTCATATTGTTTATCGTAGAGGTAAAGCCTTGCTGGAATTTTTGGTCACTGAACTCTGCAGTTGAGATCAAATGTCAAATTTTATACAGTTACCTAAGGTACAGTGACCACGTCTGAGCATGAAATCTAAGAGGCCAGCAGCTAGACAGTGGGATCTTGTGCACTTGTTCCTTTGTCTGAGAAATGGAGTGGGTACAGTGAAACGAGGTACAATTTCTCATGCTTCCTGGTATTGGTAACAAAGTAATTTTGATGTAACTGAAAAATCTGGCTTTGTTTTAGCCAGTAGTGATGCTCGCTACGCACAGTGCTGCGATCGTGAGGAAACCACATGTTGATTGAAAATGACCAATTTATTTGGAAAGCCATTTTGTGTGGAGTAATGTTTTAGTTTAAGAAAAATAAATTGACAGCAGGACTCAATTTAAGTTGTAACAAGGCAGGCAAGGAACCTGTGACTCGGGATGATGGATAAAGAGAGAGGATACAGTTTATGCAAGCGAGAGTTGATTTTTCCCAAAAAATTGTCCATGTTCCGCTTTATTTCATTTTGGCCTAGGAAGCCAGACCTCCTAGTCCAGACTTGCTGTCTGTGAACCTGACTGGTTGTGCCTGGTTGACTGTGAGGTATTGCTTCTGTTAACTTTACAGCCTCTAATTGGTGCATTTGACAGATATATCAATAGTGTGATTCTCTCAAATACAAGAAAATCAGGGGTTGGTGGGGGGTGCGGAGATGGGGAGGATTCATTCTTGTTAAAGTTGGAAAACTTTTTGTCATTTTCAGCAGGACGATAACTTTTTTTGCATTGTGCTCACGTTCCCTCACCCCAACTTTTTTTTTTAGAAAACTTAAAACACCCTGTGTTGGGCTTATCAGTGTTTGGAGTCTAGGAAGTGGTGTTCTGGTCACCCAGACAGAGGTGGGGATTGCTAATATTAACCAAGGACAATAGGAAAAGCAAACTGACTGCAGCAAGGATTACAGAATATAATGGAACCTTCCAGAAATAATGCGAATACATGACCAGCAACAGGAAGCACCAGTAGACTCGGCTTTGCTAAGCTCTCAGACACACCAGAACCCCTCAATGACAACGTCAGCACATTATATATTCATGGGCTTACTAATTATTCCAGTGGGCTTTACCAGATCAGGCACCGACCCGGTTTATGGGATGTTTGGATAGCGGTGTTTCGACCTTTCATCGTTAACCGGAGGACAGCTGCAGCGTTAGAGGGGTGCTGGCCTTCAGCTGCTCATGTGACCACTGTGCTCTGAAAGGAGAGAGAGTTGCAGCTGCTTCTGTCATTTTAATTTTGGTTTTACATCTCAATGTGGCAATGAACTGTAGTTTTCTCTTTTAATTCCCCTCCTGTTCTGGAGCCTAGAGGTAGTTTTAATTGACTTTGTTTTTGATGGAATTGCAGCAGTGGCTCACTATCTTCTTTTATGTGTGTCACGGGGGGTGGGTGGGGGCAAGTGAATTGGGCCCTTGTGGGATATTGGATCGCAGTTTGGCTATAGCTGGGTGTCTAACAGCGTGTTGGTTAAAGCCTTACCATTGAACGCTTTGTTTGATGTGATGAAATTAAAGGACCCCACAGTGTAAGTCAAACCTCTTAATACTTTGCTCAACGGAGCATGTCTCGGATTGTTGTATGGTATTGCTCTGAAGGGACAAAACTGCTCTGAGCTGCCTAGGCCTTCGAAATGGGCCCCTTCCGTGTTTTTACACTCTTCATGACCTTTTGGGGGTCAGTTAGCTCAATTGACTAGATGGCTGGATTGCGAAGCGGAGGGTCACCAATATTGTGGGTTCAGTTCCTGCACTGGCTGAGGTTACGATCAAACCCCTCTCCACGTGACCTTCAGATTAAACTCCCCACCAGTTGTCATTCCCTCAAAGCAGTTCTCCAGGACTATTATTTTACAGCCGATCAAGTGCTTTTAAACTGTTAAAGTCACTGGCTGTACCAAACCATAGGACTGCTCTCTTATTACAGAGAGAGAGAGACACACAACTGGTGGTTTAACCTGAGGGTCAACACACCCTGAGCAAGGAGAGTGGTTGAGAACGAGAGTCCTTCCTGATAACCACAGCCAGTGATGGGAACGGAGCCAACTCTGGTGTCGCTCTGCATCACAAACCAGCTGTCCAGCTAACTTTACATTGAAAGCGTAAATGTAGGAAATGCAGTGCTGATTTGTGCACAGCAAGCTCCCACAAGCAGCAACGTGACACTGATCAAGTAAATCCAGTGTCCGTGTGAAATATTGGCTGGGGCACAGGTACCTCCCTCTTGCTGGTGAGGAGAAATCGTTAGGGTCCATCCAACGTGGGAAAGTGGGGCATCTGCTGAAAGGACTTTGTCATTTGCCCCTTTCTGTTGCTCTGGGATGTTACTTGACGGAGTTGTGAGACTCAAGCCTACAATCCTCTGACTTCTGCCCCGAGACTGCTGCCAACTGAGCCACTGTTGGCTGGAGGTGGCCAATTTAACTTTGCCAATTAACTTCTTTGCCCCTAACTCCCTGGGAGTTGGTTTAGCTCAGTTGACTGGGCGGATGGTTTTGATAGTCACACCAGTTGGTGTGGGTTCAATTCCCATACCAGCTGAGGTTACCATGAGGTACTTTCCTTCTCACTTCTCTTGGCTGAGGTGTGGTAACCCTCCAGGTTAAACTGCCACCAACCATGTCTCTTTCCCACTCTGTCTCAGTGGGAGCAGTCCTACTATCTGGAAGATTGTGGTGATTTTTTTATTACCCCTTTCTTGAATGTCTGATGACTTGCTAGGATTTAATGAAGGGAATATTGCATGCAGTCTAGTTTGCTGAAAGTAATTACCAAATTTCCCATCTATAAAACGGCAAATTTCTTTGAGCAAGGTCCTTAAAATCATAGAAGGTCAAGGTGTAGGAAAGAGACATTTGCAATGTCAAAGTTTAATAATAACAGGAGGGTATAGCTATAAGGAGATTGGCCAAAATAAATCCTGCGAAGGAGTTGTTTAGGAATAGCTACGTTTAAATGAAGCTTGCAGACTCGCTTTCAGATGTTTATCTGGTTTCCTTTGGAAGCTGGAACGATATGGAGAATGCAAATTGCATTACTCCCAGAAAGAGTCTGTCTGAACATAATGGCTGAATGGCCTTCTGGACTGTACTGACCTATGATTGTAGGTGCCTTGCACTGCAGCGTCCCATAAGACATTGACCAAGATGCTGACCTTGGCTTAATCCCTCAGTTAGATATTGATGGTTCCTGTAGCTCATTAGAACAGCCGCCTGATGACATTGAGCAATGTGTGACTGCTCTACTATGTTCTTTGTGTCAGATAAATCCCCCTCTTCTCACCTCTAAATGGAAGTAGAATCATTAACTCAAAGTATTGGGAATCTAGACTTGGCTCATCGTTCCGCTCTGAGTCTATAGAGCTCGGTTCTGAAATCTTGTGTTGAAAATCATGTGTGGTAGAGTATTTTTAGGTTTGTGCCTGGTGAAAGCAAGGATTGTTCTTTAAAGGAGACAAATATTCCAAGTAGGTCAAGGCAGGGAAATGCCACAGTCTATTGTGTTGACCAGGAGGGGAAAATAAATAACTGCAAGGGGTCAATGAACCATACATTTGGCTAGATAGGGCCTGTACATCAAATATTAAGTTGTATTGTATCTATTTGGGCTTTTCTTTTGAAAGGTGCAACTGCTTTTCTTTATTGCTTCCACAATCGTGCTCTTGCTCAGAACTGGTGATATAGTATTAACTTAATGTATACCCCTTAAGTAGCTTGCTGGCAAAGAGCAATTGTTAGTAACTAGTGGAGTGCCACAGGGGTTGGTGTTGGGGCCACAATTATGTAAAATATATATTTCCATGGCTTGGATGAGGAAAGTGGCCAAGATTACACATGACCCAAATACATGGGAAGGCAAGAGGTGAGGCGGACAAATTCTGCAGAAGGGCGCACACGAGTGAGCGAGCAATAATTTGGCAGATGGAATATGATGTGGGGGGGGTGGGGGAAAATGAGCTATGCACTTTGGCAGGAAGAGTGGAGGAGCTGAATGTTTATTAGAGAAACCTACAGAACAGAGGGGTTTGAGAGTCCTTGTACATCTCAAGCACATAGGCTCAGGTAGTAAGGCAAATGGGATGTTGCCTTTATTTCGAAAGGAATGGAGTATTAAAAATAAGGAAGTCTTCCTAAAACTACACAAGGTATTAGATCACAGCTGGAATTCTGAACAGTTTTGGACTCCTTGTCTAAAGAAACTTGGCTTTGGAAGCAGTCCTGAGAAGGTTAATTAGGCTGATACTAGGTGTAGAGGGACTGACTTGTGGGCAGAGGTTGAGTAGATCGGGATATAGAAGAATGAGTGGTGACCTTACTGAAATATACAAGATTATTAGAGGACTTGACAGGGTAGAGCAGAAAAGTTATTTCCCCGTGGTGAATTCAGGATCAGTGGGCATAATCTCAAGACAGATGAGGAATTTTTGAGAATAGTGAATTCATGGAATTCTTTATCACCTGAGTGCTGTCAAGGTTGGCTCAGTGAGTTATACTCCAAGGTTGAGAGCTTTTTTTAATCAGTTGAGAAGCATTGTGGCAGGAAGTTGGAGTTGAAGATTACCAGGATCTCATTCAGCTGTGGAGCAGGTTTAATGGGCTGAATGGCCTTTTTTTTATCGTCAATATATTCCGTTGCTGGAATAGAATGCTTGTTCACTCCCTTTTGTAGATTATATCTACTTGAAAGTACATTTTTCCAACTCCAGGGAACAATATTCCTTTGATAGCTGTTTCATTGCATTGTTCATAATTTCAAAAGTTGCAAACTTATTGTACAGTTAACTTTGTTTTTGGGTGCTGGGGAAGGGGTGGGACTTCACATTATCAAAACCTTACAATAAACTTGTAAAACCTTTGTTCTGGCATCGGGAGTAGGTTAATAGATGAGCTTTTGTTTTCGGTAAATGAGATCTAATATTTAGCAATTAGTAATACAAAAGGTGGTGGAAACGCTAATTGGTTATAATAACTTGGAAGTTAAATCTGAAGTACATGAATTAATTTTTTTATATAGAGATGGTATCTGATATGAGCAAAAGTAACTGTCTGTTCTCCAGTGCAGCCCCCATTAAGGGTTAATATTTTTATAGGTTAATGTGGGCGGATCATGGTTTTCCTGTGTGCTGAGCTATTATAATGGCAGAATGATTTCTTTTGTGCAGGACATTGGTTTGAATAACTACATTGTGTCTTGAGCTGTCCATTAATTCTGAGTGTGTAGGTCAAAACTCAGCATGGGAAAAATAAGCTGTGCAGTGATATCTATGCAACGCTGATAACCTGTCAGTGAATCATCAGGGGAACATTTTAATGGAACACATCTGCCATGTGTTTTAATATTGACGGGTTAATATATGACCAAGTTAGTTATTTTACACAAAGTATTAACGTGTGGAGTTTTTAAAATTCATTCAGGCAATGTCTGCATCGTTAGCTGGGCCAGCGTTTATTGCCCATCCTATATTACCTTTTGGGAACGTGACCGTGCTGCCTTGAACTAAGAGCTGTCTATAGACCCACTGCTAGAGAGGGAATTCCAGGATTTTGACCCAGCAGCACTGAAGGAACGTTGATATTTTTCCAAGTCAGGATGGCAAGCGGCTTGGAGGGGTACTTGCAGGTGGTGGTGTTCCCCTGTGTCTGCTGCTCTTGTCTTCCTTTCTTGATGGCATAAGTTGTGGCTTTGAAAGATGCTATTCATGGAGCCTTGGAGAATCTCTGCAGTGTGTCTAGTTGTGTGCAGTTGCATCATTGCTGGAATTTATTTGTATTCTCCTACCTGGTGGCATTAAGAGGAAACAAAGACCCAAATGTAATTCAATCAGACTTGTTGCTCCTGTATTTTAAAATACTAAGCCGAGCCATAATGCTGTTTGTGGGTGAGGTGGCAGTTATATAATTTGGCATTTGGTATCTCGTCTTCTGGAACTGGTGGGAGATGGGACTCTAAGGGGCTGGTGTGCAGATGCTGGCTTTTGTCAAGTGGTTTAGGCTCTTCAGGCGCAAGCCGAGGGCATTGAGCGCTGGCCTGCATTGAAGTGTTGTCTTTGACAGTAGAGAACTTTACAGTGGAGCCTGATTTTTGAGGATTCAGCTGATGTCTGTGTTTTGGGGCAACTCAGTTCTATTCCCCCCACCCACTTAAGTGGAGTCTGTGCATATCAGTTCTGAATTGTCTTGCTGTTTTTTTAAATTTGGTTAAAACGCACTCGTTCCACTGCAGACCATGGGCCGAGTTCAGTTCTTTACTCTGTTTGGCGGCAGCCCATCCTGCAAAACACATTTTTGTGTTGAAATAATGTGATTTATTTATTGTGATGGTTGTCTTTGGTCCTAGCCGTTGATTCCTCCCCTCTTCCTGCTTCAGAAACTGTTGCATGTCAACTTTCAGCGTTGGCCCATCATGAAGACTACCCTTAATCTCTTTCTGTAACGTTAATCAAATTGACCTCACTTGATTCAGGTTGTCTGCTGAAACACTCTTCCGTGTTTTGGTTCCGGACTCAACTGTTCCAATGTACTTGGTATTTGGTTTCCCATCCTCTGTATACCTGAACACACTCGAAAGCTGTTGCCTGCTCACTAATTCACATCAAGTCCTGTGCCCTCAGACTACATATGGTTCAATTTTAAAATTTCCATTTTTTTTTTGGGGTCTTCCAGTCTCTAACCTCTTCCAACCCTTCAGCTCTGCACTCTTTCCCATTCAAGCTTCTTCTGTTTTGTCACTTTGTGCTGGTCGCTGTTCTTTAAGCTGCCTGGGCACTGACCTCGGACTCCTTGTCTGCATCACTTCCCCTCCTCGTCGGCTGCATCTTTAAAACCAGCTCTTCAGCTGGGTGTTTTGACAGTGATCTCCTATCCAAAAATCACCTCATCCTGGCTCAGCGTCTTCTGTTTTATTACTGCACTCCCCTGAAGCATTTAAGACATTCTTCTGGTGTTCAGAGGTGCTTTATAAATGTATGTGTAGAATCCTGTGGTTTCAGGTTATGCCCACGATGGCATTTTCCTCCCCACAGTCTTGCCCAACTTCTATCATCTGTGTCTGTTGTAAACGTTCATAATGCAAACCCTGGGTGCCAAGCCATGCATGCATCCAATATTTGAGTTGTTTGCTTTAGGATTTAATTGATCCAAGCCTTTTTCTTCCTGTCATCACACTGGCAAAGCAAACTTGTGATTACACATTGCTTCCCATGTTTAATTAACTAACGCCACTGAAAATTCAATGTTGTGAGCCTATCGTCTGATGAATGCTTTTGGAGGCTACAGGTTGGAGAGTCTTTAAGTTGAGTCTGCAGGTTAAGTTGTTAAGTTTTAGTACGTGTCTGGGCTTGCCTGGTTTTGGTTGTGTTAGAGGCTTTTTTTCCCACAGTTATCAGAGTGAAACTTCAGTTTCACTTGGCTTTGACTATGACACATAATTAAGTCTCGGTCCAAAAATATTATCTATCACGCCTTTCTTTTATTTGTAGAATTCACGATTGCTGTTCACAGTAGAGGTTGATGCATTGTTGTTTTGGACTGCTGGTGTCAGCATTGTGACTGTCATCATTAATTAGGAAGTTAAAACAGTTCTCTGCATGGGGAGGATTATAATTCTCTTCTTTAAAAAAAAAAAGTGCTGACCCTTTTGTAACCAGAGTACGATGCAACCAAAAACCCTTTCTGTTGAAAAAGGCAAACGTGTAGAATTGGGCTTGATACAATTGGTCACTAGTGCAAAGCAGATCCCTTTTTTATTTAATTGCAGTTTGATGGAGTCTTTTAGCTTGCTGGCAGGGCTGTGTATTATCTAGTATTACTCTTCAATGCTCGATCGTGTCGCGCAGTCCTAGTGCGATGGTGTCTGTAGGAAGGGGAGAGTAGGTGGTTTTTTTCTCTTGGTTCCACGATGGTTTCTTGCATCAACTTTTGTTGTGCAGACAGGAAAATGTTCCTTTTCTTCTGTTGTGATTCATTGGACCTGCCCTTCGACACTTGATACTTGTGGGAGCAATGATGGCCTAAGACAGACAAAGAGTTTTGAAAGGGGTGCTGAAATGAAGAAAACCCATGGGATTGTATTGCTCATTTACCTTGTCTACCTCAGTGTTCTTCACTTACAGCTGCGGCAGGGGAGTGGTGGCAGGTTGGTGTGGGGTGGTAGAAAGGCAGCCTTGACATCCATTGTGTTACGGAAATTGACAGCTTCTTAAGTTTTTTAATCTTGCTCAATGTACCAAAAAAAAAAAATTGCCAAGGAAGAGGGGTGGAAATGGAAGATCAAGTTAATTTTCAGGGTGAGAGGGTGGAGGATGGGTTGTAATGGTATCTGTGCTTCTGATTATATTGTCAGGACCTGTGCACCCAAAGGGTCAGTGTGATTTTAATTAATATCATAAAAGGAAATTTGGCCGACCCTCAAACGTTGCACAAAGATGTTTAATCACTTGGCTCGGTGAAGTGTGTAAATATCAGGGGGCTGAGATTTTTTTTTGAATGAGTGTCTTTTGAAAGAATGTTGCTTTCAAGCTGCTTAATTTTAACGCCTGTCTTTTCGTTTCCTCTTGCAGCGGTCGTACACTTTGATTGTGGAAGCCTGTGACTACAATAATGACACCAGTAAGTGTCTGAGCCGACTTGGGTTACAGATATGTGCTGTATAAATAGCAGCGGTGCGCTCACTGAGGCTGGTTTTTTTTTCGTTTTGTTTAAAATGTCGTTTTAACTTAAAAAGCAGGAAGGCTGGTTTTGGCAATGGAGAGATGGTAGGTATGTTCATTAATCCCCTTCGGATCTCCCCTTGACCTGGTTTGGAGGAGAGATTTGTGCTGTTTTCCAAATGTGTGCTGGTAGCCGACTATGTCATCTAACCCCTCCAGCTCCAATAGTAAGATGTGAACGTCTTTCTTCCGGTCTTGTTCTGACGCACTCCCCATCTCGCATTAACCTAGAAGAGTTTTAGTCCTGGCCATTTCCTTCCTCAGCCCAACACACACACACTTCAGTCTAGCCCTTTCCTACTAGTGGACTGCCTGCTTGACAGGTGGGCTGCATGGGAGGGGGCTCTAAACTCGAACATGCCTTACTTGGCTATGAGAATGTTTTCAAGCTGCTGACGGGCATCAGCAGGTGTTTGGGTCATGCAGACCTACGAGGCCTTGACCAGCAGCAATGTGCACAACTGTGTGTCATAAACCTGGTAATGTACAAGAGCTGCGCATTCCCTACAGCCGAAGCAGAATTCTCCACCATCTGTGTCAAAGCTTGGCCCCTTTTTTTTTAAAGGATTTCCTGGATTCCCGAATAAAGCGCGCACGTTTTAAAATGCGGTGTGCGTGATTTGAAACGAATTGAGCGTACCTGTCGCAGATGCAGAAAAACGCAAACAATTTTATTACTGCTGGCCTAGTCCCTTGAGCACTCTATCCCCGTGTTAAATTGTTACTTGGCAGGGATGGCTCACTCCTGTTTGTGAAAGGACAGTTAGTGGATCAAGGAGGCCATTTGGCCCATTGCGTCCATGCTGGCTGTCTGCAAGAGCCACGTGGTTAGCCTCTCTGCCCCATGCCCTGCCAGCATTCTGCTTATCTAATTGGCTGTTGAAAGCTGCAATTAAATCCCTTTTGACCAAAATCTTGGGAAATGCGTTCCAGACCTAAGCCCCTCGTTCTCTTCTTTTTAAAAAGAAGTGGTTGCCTTTGCCTTTCTTTTTGCCCATTGTCTCAAATTTGGCCGCCTCTGGTTTTCAATCCTCTGCTAATGGAAATTATTCCCTACCGACTCCACCCAGATCCTTCATGATTTTGAAAACTCCGTTGGTGTCCTCGTGAGCTTTGTTTGTCAGGTGATCAATCCCAGCTTTCCCAATGTTACTAGGGTGGGGTGGAGTGTTCATAAAATAGAGCAAAGCTTTTCCATTTTGAAGTATACCCTTAAGTTTTGCAGGGCCAAGTCACCTATTCACACGGATGTAATAACCTCCTAACCAACACGGATGAGCTTTAGTTGAGATTTTGCTTTTTCACTGTGTCTTGTCAGTCTGTTCAAATGTTGTAAGCCAAAACTGTGTGCTTGTTTCTGGGTAGGCAAACAAAGAGAACCCATCCATCCTGCTAATGCTCTGCATCATTAGAGTTGTTAAGTTTTTGCAGTTGGCACTGTAAGATATAGGGGCAGAAATAGCCTTTCACCCCATTGGAGCCTGCTCCACTATTCCAAGAGATCATGACTGGTTTGATAATCTTCACCTCGACTTCCTTGCCTTTTTCCCCATAACTCTTTGCTTCCTCCTTGACCAAAAAGTCTGTGTTGGCCTTGTATGTAATTGAGGATCCAGCCTGATTGACTACCTTCAAAAAAAATTCTTCTGTATCTCTCTTAGATGGGTGAGACCTTTCTCTGGTCCTAGCCTGTCCCACAAGGGGAAACAGCCCCTCCACATCTGCCGAATCCACTAAGAATCTCTTGTCTTTTAAATAGCATCACGTCTCAAGCTTCTAAAACTCCAATGAGTGCAGGCCCAACATATCCAAACCTCTCAAATCCCACCATACCTGGTATCAACCTTGTGAACCTTCTCTGGGCTGCCTCCAATGCCAATACAGATATTTTCTGATCACCCTGTTCGGAGATATATTACACACATCTGGAGCAACTGGTATCCAAATGCAAACAATTGCCAGCCTAGTCCTTGGGTACCTCATGGCTTAGTGGTAGGGCAGTAAACAGTGCACGACATGAACCTTGCAATACCAGTATGTTTTTCCTTCAATATGGGAACCACAACTATTCCCAATATTCAGGGTGTGCTTCACATAGTTTTAGCGAAGTCTCTCTATTCCCTTTCAAATTAAGGGCAGCAGTCCATTTGCCTTCCTTGCCTGTAAACTCAAATGGTATCCTTTTGTGATTCATGGATTTGATTTTCCTTTTCACCATTGCACAAGTGGAAGCTTGAAAGCCAGAGCTGTTTTATTATTTGCGTGAATCCTGTTTTGCTGGCCACCTGAGTGGAAATGCTGGTGAATCCTTACCAGAGCTGTGGGGTCTCAGTGGTCAGCCCTGTTGCTGTATCTGCTTGGGTGAAGGATGGAATCCTGTCATCTCCTTGACGATTGCCTGTGGAGTGAGGAAACAAAACAGATACGTCCATGTTCCAAATATCTGCCTGTGTGCCAAAAAGGCCTTCATTGCTTGAGAGAGAGAACTGGATCTGGGCTTTTTGGAAGAAAAGCTTTGCTCCTTGTACCGAAGGTGTGCATTAACAAAAAGGAACATTAATGAATTGTATTAGTGTGCTGACACAACAGGAAATTTTAACTATTAAGGCCCAATGATCATCTTAAAAAGTCAGAAATAATTTTAACAGGGCATTATTTTACTTTGAAAATGCCAGTGATGAAAGTATGACACAGCTGAAGGTAGACCATATTAACAGGCAGCAACGTGTGGAGTAAGTGAGAATACAGTAAATTCAGCTAGCATAGTTCTGACAGAAGTGCCCTATTGTACAACCCATTTGTTTACTGTTTTGGCTATAAGTGGGTTTCTGGTTTTCAAGTATAAACCTGTTCACTTCTGGATTTATTGTACGACGTAAACAGAGTTGATTCACAGGAAATCCCTCCTTGTGGTTTTTTTAAAACGATATCCCAGGCCAAATGAAGTCCCTTATTACATTTTTCAGCAGGTGGCTACCTTCGGAATGTGCCATTGTTTGTAATTGCAGGATTAGGAAATAACTCACCACACCCCTATAATAATCTGATTATTGTACTGATTTGGAAGTAATAACTTTTGTTTTCCAATGCTTTGGGGAAAATCCAAAGACTCTCTGTTCCCTTGTGCATTTTGTTTAGATGATCCTCTGCCCTAATCTAATGTTCTATCGTTGTTTTGATTGGCTGGCGTTTGCAAGCTATCATGAAGGTGCCATAAGGATGGATAATGTAAATGGTTTTACGGTGCTTTAACCTGCAAGACCGTCTGGGTGCTGCTTTGGCTGTTTAATGGAAAATTGGTCTTCCAGGAATTGTTGCCAGCCCAAAAAGCAACTTCAGAAGAAAGGTGGTTAGGCCTGTAACAGCTTGCTGTTATCCTACGTAGACCTGCTAGCTCACTGGGTCTAAGTGTGGAAGTGTGTTCCATTGCAACTGCAGAGCCAGCTGCTTAATGCAGTAATTCTGTGCCAAAAGCCTTCAAGGAGTTTAGAATCCATGGAGTTGCACTTTGCAAAGCTGCTATGGTAAAATCTGCCTTGTATCTGATGCACCAGGAGTCGTCCAGTTGCAGGCACGACTGTTACTATGTAGTCAGTCTGAAGTGATTGTCAAGGGGCCCAGCTGAAATATTTTCCCTCCGTTTTTGGTGGGTATACACCGAAGCGAACTTTCATCCAATTCCTGTTACCACAAGAAATTAGTAGTGGTTTAATTTTTATTTTTGCTTTTCCAGTACCACCCAGTGTGTGCCAGGGAATGCAAACTTACTGTGTTCCCATTTATTCTAAGTATGATGCTTTTTGTAAATACAATCTACCCTCAGCTGTGATGTCGCATCGCTGGCATTTTTAAAGTGAAATAGTGCCCTCTTAAAATTATTTCAGGCTTTTAAAAAGATCGTTGGGCCTTGATTGTTAAAATTTCTTGTTGAATCGGCAAATGAATTGCAATTCATCTAATGGTTTCATAATTTGGCTAGTTTGGTTTTTGTGTGCGCTCTCCAGTGCCAAGGGATTGACTAGAATTCGGCTGTTTGACACAAATTGGAGATGTATTGTTCAGCGCCACTGTCCTGGTCAGGTGTTCTAGATAAAAGCTTCACTTTCTAACCAAGTGCTGCTGACAGCAGGTTGAAAGGAGGTGCTAAGTTGGGTGTCTGAGACTGGAGAGCCTCTGTCAAATGCCACAGAGCTCTCCCATGTGTCAGCTTGATGTGAAATATTATTTTGGCGGCATAATTTAGAGACAACTGTTCCAAGGTTGTTTTCTGAAGCCAGAAGTGACGGTTAATAAATAACGCCCGAGAGCCAATGTACTGTACAGGTTCTGATCACTGTGTGAAGCCAGCAAGTCTGCCATGCAGAAGTGTAATTTCCAATGTTTGTAGGTGTGTCATCGCTGACAGTCCACTGCAGAGAAGAGTGTGTGTGCATCTCCCAACATTCGTGCTCAGTGCTAAATTTTAAGTAAACTTGGTCAGCCAGTGAATGAGTTTGCTTCAATATGGAAGCCAAACGCTGGCTTTCTCATTAAGTTGTGTGCGTGACTTGATTTTTTTTTTTGTAACACTGATTTTATTCCATCAATAAAGTCAGCATGCAGTACAAATTATGCAGTGGCAGCTGTTCGGCCCATCGGACCCCTGCCAATGCTAGCACGAGGATGTAGACGCGATGCGTTCTAACCAGTGGGTTGGGTGGTTGTTTAGCTCTGTTAACTGGCTGGGTTTGCAATGTAGAGTGACGCCAACCACACCTGTACTGGCTGAGGTTGGGATTCCTTCTAAACCTTACCCCTGACCCCAAGGTGTGGTGACCCTCCAGTTAAACCCACCATCAGCTCTCGCGCTTGCTCTCAGTACGGTACTCGGACTATGGTGACTTTGCCACAATGCGTGGCATAGATCGCAAGTGGGACTTTTTTTTTGTCCCCCTTAGGATGGGGGAATTTCAAGATTAGGGGGCACGTTTTTGAGGTGGGAGGAGGGAGATTTTAAAAAAGACGGGCAATTTTTTTTTTCCCCCTCACACAGTGGTTCACGTGTGGAATAAACTTCCTGAGTAGCAGAGGATGCGGGCAGAGTTACAATGTTTTGAAGACATTTGGATAAGGCTTGGAGGGAAATGGGCCAGGAGCAGGCACGTGGGACTAGTTTTAGTTTGGGATTATGGTCAACGTGGACTGGTTGGACCAAAGGGTCTGTTTCTGTGCTGTCCGACTCTTAAGTCCATTTGTTTGCAGAACGGTCATTCTGAGGCTGGATGTTCAGCTTCACTAAGCCAGTACTTTGGGAGTGTTGACTCTATGTATGGGTTTGGTTACAGGTCCAGGAGATACCATAGAGAAGGCTGTTTACTCTGGAATGATTAACCCCAGCCACCAGTGGCAAACACTACGACACAACGGTGCAGTCGCCCACTTTGAATACCAGATCAGGGTGGTGTGTGATGAACACTACTACGGCTTTGGATGTAACAAGTTTTGCAGGCCGCGGGATGATTTTTTCGGACACTACACCTGCGATCACAATGGCAACAAGACCTGTCTGGAGGGCTGGATGGGGCATGACTGTAACAAAGGTTAGTTTTTATTTTATCCCCCTCGATTAGTGTGAACCTCTTACCTCCTTTCCCCCCACCCATAACATTAAACAACTGACTTGGCTGGGGTGGCTCATGCTTTTCGAACCTTGAAATGCTAAACTTGGACATGTGACGTTAGGGGGTGCGTGGTGGCTCAGTGGTCAGCACTGCTGCCTCACAGTGCCAGGGACCTGGGTTCGACTCCACCCTCGGGTGCCTGTGTGGAGTTTGTGTGTTCTGTGTTTGCATGGGCTTTCTCTGGGCGCTCTGGTTTCCTCCAAGATGTGCAGGTTCGGGTGGAGTGTCCATGCTCAATGGCCCAGTATCCAGGGACGTGCAGGCTAGATGGGTCAGCCATGGGAAATGCATGGTTACGGGGTACAAGATGCTGGAGTCTGGTATGCTCTTCAGAAGGTCAGTGTGGACTCGATGGACTGACTGGTCTCTTTCTGCACTGTAGGGAATTCTGACCTCAAGTTACGTTGGTCGGGAGCAATTTGACATGGTCTTGGCAATCAGCCTAATAATTTAATGCAACTCGGAAAAGGACTATTGCTTTCATTTGAGAAAATCCTTTGGGTACCATATCCAAGAGTTGTTGCACTTCTATTCTTTAGCTGTATCCAATCTCAGCACCTCGTGAATGAAGTTTTTATTATCCATATTCTTTAAGCAGATCATATTGAGTTGACTATAATACTGCTGGGAAGGTGGGGCTTAAACCATATCAAAGTAAATGAAACAAACTGCCCACGTGTTGGTTGAATTTTAATGCCTGCCTATTTTTTCCCTTTCTAGCAATCTGTCGTCAGGGCTGCAGCCCTGAGCATGGATCCTGCAAAGTACCTGGGGATTGCAGGTAAGCAGGCTGCTAGGTCCTCTGAAAGCACTGGGCACTTTCTGATTAGTAACATTTGAAATTTTGCATTGGCCAGGTAGGTAGCTGGAACGCTTGTTAATGTGCAAAATACCTCAGTTATTGAGGAGAAAAATGTGCATTTCCTTAGCACCTGTGTAGCCTAGGATATCAGCTTTACGTCCAGTGAGATGTCGTTGACATTGCAAAGCCAGAAACACAGCAACCAATTTGCACACAGTGAGCTCCAAGTGGATAATGACCAGGGTTCTCCTTTGTGATGTTGATTTGAGTGTTAAAAGTTCATGAGGAACAGGGAGCTTTATGTGCGGGGTGGGAGAAGCACTCTTACAAACAGGGCCACAGGATATTTTACAGGCAGGGCCTCACAGTTCAGAGTCTGATTCGGAAAGGTTTTTCTGATGCTGCAACACCTCCTCGGCAGTGGCCTGGGCTCTCGGCCTGGATTTTGGGCTCGACCCCCAGGAGCTTCCCACTCGAGGCATAAGCCCTCAGTTGCTGAGGGACAGCTGACAGTCTGCAAGGCGTCGTTCCTGAGACCAGCTGACTGTAAATTAATTCTTCTTACCTTGTGGGTTTCCATTGTTACAAATGTTGCCCCTTTCCCCTCAATCGCTGGCTTCACGAGTTTGCTGCTGATAGTTGTTGAGAACAGAGCCAATGTGATCGTGGGTTGTAATGCCAAGGAGAACATGGTTGTCATAATGTTTGGCTCTGTAGCGTTGCACCCCAAGTCAGATGTTTATTTGTTCCTTTGTGTTGTTGTTTCACTGCACCTTTTGTACAAGTAGTACCACGTTCCCCTGGTATCCTAGGCAGCTCTTGTTCCTGAGCCAGCATCACTAACTGTTTGCTATCTTAGCACCTTGCTTTAAGCAAATTGGCTGCAATGTTTGTATACAAAACAGTGACTGCGTTTCAAAAATAGCCTATTGACAGTGCATAAAAACTTTTGCAACATCCTCTGGATGTGAAAAGTTGTAGTACAAGTTCTCGTTTTAATAAAACTGGTGCAACTTAAAGAAAATATTACTCAGTGACGGGACTGAGCTCATTTCAGACTGACGCTAATGTTCAACAGCCGAATGCACCGTCCTCCCATTTCCATGTCTGGTGTCGTGACTTTTATCAAAAGCTGGGAAATAATTCTGGATTTATCTCCTCATCTTAAATTAACTCTAGCCTCGTTTTTGTTCCAATTCCCAGATCGCAATTTTGTTTTGATTCTGTTTGGACTCATGCAATGCAGGAGAGTCTTACAGCACGGAAACAGACCCTTTGGTACAAATAGTCCAGGCCAACTGTAATCCCAAACTAAATTGATCCCGTGTGCCTGTGCATGACCCGTGTTTCTCCAAACATTTCTTATTCGTGTACTTATCTAAAATATCTTGTAAATGTAACTGCACCCACATCACAGATTCCTCTGGAAGTTCATTCCACACGTGAACCACACTGTTTTTTTTAAAAAAAAAAGTTGCTCCTCAGTCATTATTTTAAATCATTGTCCTTTTAAAAAATATGCCATTCGGCTTGCAATCCTGGTATTGGTAACCGGGCTGTCTGTGAAGGATTCACTCCTCGGTCTGGTGGGGACTAAAGGTGTAAAAGATTGAAAGCGTTTCTGTTCCTATTCATTACTGAAACATCATAAATGAGAGAATTGCTGCCCACTAGCGTTGATGATAGGCCAGTGAAATATTGTGATAGTCCAAAGGTTGAATTGCCATATTTCTGAAAGGAATGGAGTTATCAGTTCAGACGTGTAACAGATGAATATAGTGTGCAATTCAACAATAGTTTCAGAGAAACTCTCACTGACTTATCCCCTTCAAGAACAAGATCAAACAAAGAGATAGGAAAAGGGACGTCTCACTGCACCTGTACGAGTGAGATCGCATCTGGACTAAGCAGTTTTGGTCTCCTATTTTTAAAAAACAATACCATTTCATTGGAGCAGGTTCAGAGAAAGTTTGATCGGATAATCCCTGGTATGGAGGGATTGTCTTGTGAGCAAACGTTGAACAACTTGGGACTCCGCTCACTGGAGTTTCGAAGAACGAGAGGAGATCTCATTGTCTCATTTCAAAACTGATGGAGGAATTTCTTAGGATTTGAGCACCTTTTGGAGCTCCTTGCCACAGAGCTGTGGGGGCAGGGTCCTGTTGTATGTTTATTGCTGGGAGATTCTTGATCAGCAGGGAATCAAGGGTTAAAGGCAGGAAAGTGGGCGTGAGGAATGTTGGATCAGCCGTGATCCTATTGAATGGTGGAGCAGGCTCAAGAGGCCGAGGAACCTACACTGGTTCTTAATGGCTTGCGCTCCTCCTGATCTTGAAAGAAGCGATGACCACAGACTGTTGCATGTGTTCTCGCATTTATTTAGCAAATATGATACTTGGAAGCCAAACGATAAACTGAGTAAATGAGGCTGAGATGAATTTAGCCTTGAAAGACGGACATAGCATTGCCTGTATTTGATGTAGTACTAATGGAAGCTCTTGCCCCGTAAAGCCAATCAAATCTTTTTTTCTCCCCCATGACCGTCCGTTCTGAACTGCGCTCAATTTTTTGTCTCGCGTGCAGCGCCCCTCCCTCCCCCACGCCCCCAACCCAGCCTGTAAATGAATGCCAACTTTATAATGAGAAGCAAAGACTCCTTTAAAAAAGGATTAGCCAGTGGCTCTTTATCTCCTTTTTGCACTTGATTTGCAGAGAGGTTAATGGCGACATCTCAAATGATGAATGCTACCTTTTTTAAAATCCGTGTCATATTTCAGTTGTGCCTGGCTTGCTCGCGAATTAAACTTCCGGGTTTTTTTTTAAAAAAGATAAATCTTCGTGAAAAGACTACAGAGATGACGGGGAGGACTGGTTGTTGGACGGGTCAGATAAAACACCCTCGGTTTCCAACAGTGGAATTGTACAAATGGCTCAAGACGCTTGTTTAATTTTTGTCCCTCAAGACCCCCCAAAAAGAACATTTATACCCATCTCTTTTAGCGTGCAAACATTGCTGATGAGTGCACTGCTGGCTTTTAATTGAATGGAAGTCAACTGGCTACAATGTGCCTAAATTAAATCCTTAAAATCCCCTCTATTAATTTTTTTCTCTCTTGGTTAATGGCTGTCTGGATTGAATCAAAGCCCTTGTTGATGAAACTAGGGAGAGTCAATGTTGATCTGTATCAGGAGAGGCTGGGCATAGATTTATGCTGTAGTCATCAAAATAAACATGTCTAGCAGGGATTACACCAACTGAACCAGTGAAGCCAGCTTTGATTTGTAGATGCTTGGCCTCTCTCTCTCTCTTTTGCTCTCCCTAAACCAGCTCACCACCTACTTATTGTCTAGGCATGCACTGTTGATTCTTTGCTTAAGGTGCAGTGTTCCCACAGTTGATTTGCATAGCTGTGCCGCTCTCGCGTTTTACAATAGGTTCCTCGTTTTCTGGCACAGCTGGCTGACCTGTCTGTAGGTTAGGGGAGAGTGAAGGCATTGAGGAACCTAGTCCCTACAGTGCCAAGATTTTTTTTTGGATTATGGAACATTGCCTGAAATGTCCATTTTTTTTTTTTAAAAAGCACAAACGAATAACATATCTGCAACTAGTGTTCTAGTACTGATCTCGTTGGGTTTGTGCTTGATCTGAGAGCATTTGCTTTCTGGTTCTTTTGTAATACAGTTACAGATGGAGCCACTTAGAATTTAAAATGCTAGCATGGTTTGTGCCCTCTGCACTAACTCTGACTCTTCGTCTTCTCCAACAGAAACACAGATTACCCATCTGTACAAATGTAATTGGTGAGAAACTCATGAGTGAATGATATTTCAAAGAGGACAATCCTTTGTGGCAGGGGGTTACTCGATTAATACCTAATGTGGAGTTGTTTTCCTTTCAGAAAAGTGTATCTCCTTCCCCAGCTTGTTTTTTTTAAATTTGTTGAGACTTTAAAGTGGCTGCTGAATTGAATAGTGGAACTTTTTAGCTTGAAGCAATAATCCGTCCTCCTCCCACTCTGTTTGTTTTTATAAATAACTCACTTTCATTAATGTAATGAGATTCCTAGATTTTGCTGGACATTGACCTTTTTAAAAAGATTTTTGTTTTTGACAAAACCCAGCAAGGAATGCTGTTCGAAGAGATTTTAGCTCTCCCTGTGAAAGGAAGGGAAAAGTTAACAATTTGACACTGTAAACATTTAATAGCCCGAAGCTCATTTTAAGTCGGCACTCTCTTTAACTAGAGCATTTTGCAGAAGGTCTGCTACTGAAAGTTAACAAATGGATTTGTTTTTTAATCCCTGTAATGAGCCATTCAGAATTATTTATTTATCAGAAGAAAGTCTGACACCTATTCAACTTGTGTAGGCAGGTTTATTTCTGATTTATTAGCAGCTTTGGGTTAATTGGTTCTTGCCATTTAATTGTTGATTCCATGTCCTCCCTCTCCCCTCTCCCCTTTCCCACAGGATTAGCCTTTAAAACACAAGGGAGTTAACATGCTGTGGGTGGAGGCTCCCAGACTTTCAAGTAACGTCATGGGAGCTTTCTTTTAAATTCTTAAATGGAAATGATTTAATTGTTTCCTCTCCATGCCCGACAAATCTGAGGAAAGACCGAACTATGCATTGTTGCACTGGGTCTGAATGGGTAAAATTATGGATAGTTTGGGGAACTTGTGTCTCTCCTCTTGCGGAAATAGACTGGGTGTCAAGAGTCACCTTGCTTTTAGGTGCCAATTGCTTAATTAGTGCTAAAGATTTCTGCTGTCTGGCATTTTGCAAGTTGCTTCCTTGGGTCAGGATTGTTTGTGATTTACTGTGCATGCAGGCTTAACTATCTCCTTGCAGTTGTAGTTGATGTTAAACTGGTACTCAGCCCGTAACTGCTTGCAGTTCGGTTAAAGCTTCAAAATGACTTTGGCCCCTTCCCCACCAAGTCTGCAGGCACCCCACCCCCGAATCTGTGCACTGGGGAAAGGAATACGGAGGGAGGGAATGCCGCAGAGTATGGGAAAAAGGAGGATTGAAATGAAAGACAGCTACCAAAATACAACGGGCTGATCGTTTAACCTTAACTGTTGGGCTGATCAGCATTAAGAAGTTAAATTACTTTCCAGCAGTCACTTTAGGGTCACAGGAAGTGGCTGTGAACATAGGCTGGTTCTTACTGCTCCAGAAGTGACCAGCATGCCAGTGAGAGGGTTTTGCTTATCATCTGCTTTAGGTTTTGTTGGAAGCTTACGACTGCATAGCTGGGGTGTTGTTTTCAAACAACAAAAAAGACTTTATCATTGAATTATTCAGTCAGTCTTGTGATTAGGGTAGATGCTGTTTATAATAAGGAAAATTTTGACACACAGACGTGTACGCAGGCACAACTGCGCATGTGTGCTCATGCTCATTGACTCCAGTTATGCTCAGTCTGAAAATAAGATGATTGTACTCAGTCAAACCATGCCTGACTCAGTGGAACAGTCACTCTTTTGTGTGAAAGCTGGCCTTGGAACTTGGAAATTCTGCCTTAATGTTTATTTATAAGAAGTGACATCAATAAAACAAAGCACAAAAAAAAACAAACTTTTTTTTGGAAACTCTTTTCTGCGCAAAACGTTGAGGGACTTTTGGGCTTCGTAACTTTGATTTTTTTTTCTCTCGTTTACAGGTGCCAATACGGTTGGCAAGGATTGTATTGTGACAAATGCATTCCTCACCCAGGATGTGTCCATGGTACTTGCGTTGGACCATGGCAGTGCCTCTGTGAAACTAACTGGGGTGGTCAGCTGTGTAACAAAGGTAAGTTGAGCTCCACAGATTGGTGAGTTGCTAATGATCTGAAATACAAACGGGAGAAGTTGGATTTGGAGTGAACTGTGTGACTATTAGATTTTACTGAAAACAAAAAGGTGCTGGAGATCACAGCGGGCCAGGCAGCATTCCTGGATGACCTGACCCAGTGATCCCCGGTATGTTGTTTTTCTTTTTTCAGTACAAATTCCAGTGTCTGCAGTAATTTGCTCCGACTATTAGATGGTAAATGTGCAAAGCTTGCTTTTGTACCTCCATGATCTTTCCTGGGCTGCAAGATCTCGATTTACTGAACATAAAGCATCTTTGAATTAATTTACAGGTCATTGTTAAATAAAAACCTCAGTTTGCAGAGGAGTTAGTAATGGAGGTTAAGATTTAACGCTTGGCATACTGACTAACTTGCACCCCAAATTGATCTTGCCTGTTTTGGTTGCTATCTGATCTGCCTCTTTCCACGTTTTCTTTTCTCTGAATGTTTCCATTGCCTGTTTTTTTTTTTTTTTTCCTTTTTCATTTGTCTTTAGAAACTAACCAGTTTACATTTAATGAAACTGTGTGCCCCTGGTGCATTTCAGATTTAAATTACTGTGGAACACATCAGCCTTGTCTGAATGGTGGCACCTGCAGCAATACAGGACCTGATAAGTACCACTGTACTTGCTCCGATGGCTATTCTGGACAAAACTGTGGAATAGGTGAGTGTAGAAGTGGACTTGCAGCACGCAAACAGACCTTTTTTGGTCCATCTGGCCCATGTTAGTATTGATATTCCTCATGAGCCTCCTTCCACCACTGACCTCACACCCAAGCAACTTGTCATTTTCTGAAGGAGGGTCTAGGCCCCAAACGTCAACCTTCCTGCTCTTCTGATGCTGCTTGGCCTGCTGTGTTCATCGAGCTCTACACCTTTGTTATCTCAACTTGTCATTCTATTCCGTTTGTCACCTCTGAGTATTTCTTGTTTTCCCTCCTGTGTCAGCATGCTATTCGTTTCAGCTGTGCCTTATGGTTTAAGTGATGGTACAGTGCTTTCCTGTTTGCTCTTTTGTAATAGTTGGCAGTCTCCTGTGAGAGTCAGGTTGGCTGAATCATATTACAGGAGTGCAGATATCAAAGGCTCATTGAATTGTTACAGTGCACGTAGAGGCTGTTCAAACCATTATACCTCTATCTTCATTATCCAGTGCTTGTCTCCAGCTTTGCCCCATAGCCCTGCACAAAATTTCTATCCAATAATCATCCAGTGCCCTCTTGAATGCCTCCTCTTGTCCAGAAAAGCCTCTAAGAGACTTCCACTTAGCATGTTTCACAACTGCGAAACATCTTGAAGTTCCAGAAACATGGAGACATGCAGTACAAAAACAGACCCTTCTGTCCAACTTGTCCATGCCGACCGGATATTATCAATTAATCTCGTCCCATTTGCCAGCATTCGGCCCCTATCCCTCTAAACCCTTCCTATTCATGCACCCATCCAGGTGCCTTTTAAATGTTGTCATTGTACCAGCCTCCGCCACTTCTTGGAGCTCATTCCATACATGCACCACCCTCTGCAAGGAAAAAGTTAACCCTTGGGTCCCTTTTTAAGTCTTTCCCCTCTCACCTTCAACCTATGTCCTCTAGTTTTGGACTCCCCTACCCTGGGGGAAAGACTTGATGGTCTGAATGGTCTCCTCCTACAGTCTAGGGATTCTATGATGTCTATCTGTTATTGAGCTAGAACAGAAAGTCATACATGACATTGTTCAATTGTGTGGGAGTCTATATTTCTGCATGGGTGAGGCAGCATGTCAGTCAATTCGCTGATCAGTCATCTCTTGATGTATAAATTATGCTAGTTCTGAAATTTGGCATTTTTGTATCTGTCCTGATGAGTGCAAAATGGAAAAACATGTTCCTCTTCCTGACAATATTCAACACTTTTTTTGACCAATTGACTGTTTGTGGAAAAACTAGGAGGAAAAAAAACAATTCCTCAAAGTGCCCACCCCCGCCATTTAAATTCATTTGGCTGTCATGCATGACTGAGTCTCGTTCCTGCCTTTCTGTAATGTTTTCTTAAGATGTGACGTTCAATGAAGAAAATACATTTTTATTCCAAATAAGAAAATTGCCATGTGGCTAGCCTGTAGCGAAGGGAATTTGTTCTGGTTAGCTATTTATCTGCCCCTCCTTTGTGGTTATTGTTTTTGTTAATGGCCTTATTACCAATTTGTTAAAGGCCTGCAAATACTTGAAGAGATGAAGTCTGTGCCTTGCTTGCAGTATTTGGTTTCTAAGAAGTTTTAACATCCTGTCGTAGTTTCTCCCAAGTTCAAGTGCAAAGATCAACCCGTTTTATCAAGGCAGTAGCAAAGCTTGCTGCTTTTTTTGATCTTAACTGTCTGCAGATGCTTTAGGTTTCATTGAAACACCCTATTCTGTTTCTTGACTTCTTGAGCGAGCAGTTAAAACTGTTTTCCTGTAGCTTGCTGTGGATCGAGGGCAGGAATGAGTCACGGTACATTGATCAGGTCAGCTTCGGAAACAAGATGACTTCTTGCCTCTGAAATAGCAGACAGCTGATGAGAATGCCCGAGTCTATGCCCAGATTTGGGGGGAGATCAAAAAGGAGTGGTTGTCTTGAGAAAGTAAGAGGGGATTTTGGGAAGTAACTGATCAGAACCGGTTGGGATTGTATGGATTTGCTTATCTAATGTCATCTTCACTCTCTAGCTGAACATGCCTGTGTCTCCGACCCTTGTTATCATGGGGGAAGCTGTTCTGAAACCGCTGTGGGGTTTGAATGCCTCTGTGCTCCTGGTTGGACAGGCCCAACATGCAACATTGGTGAGTATCTCTCGTAAAAGGTGAAGTGTGACCGATGAGCATGGGGAGGCCATTCCTCCAGCTTTGATGCGGTGTCAATGTCTGCACTAGTGTTGGGACGGACAAGTGTGCGCGTGTGGGGAAGGTAACCAGATAGAATGGGCAAGTCCAACTTCAGTGCTGCTTGTAGAGATGCTTTCCACGGTTCACCTTTTTTGCTTTTTTTTTTTTTGCACAGATATCGATGACTGTGCTCTGAACCCCTGTGCCCATGGTGGCACGTGCCAGGATTTGGTCGATGGCTTCAAATGTATTTGCCCACAACAATGGACCGGCAAAACATGCCAGCTAGGTAACTCCATTCTACACAGTTCTGAAGTTTTTCAGGTGGTGGACCCACAGTGAAACACTGTTGACCAGTGCAGCCATTCCTTTATATTTTTTTTAATGCCCCTTGGTCTCTTCCAAAGACCTGGTAGCGAACATTGTTATTAGCACCTCATGCTTTAAATGAAAAGGCTTGGGCGAGTAGAATTGCTCGAATAGGAGGCATACAGCAATGTTGTTACAAAATGACAACACACCTTTCTCCGTCCTATCAGTGCACTCTCAAGCCAACCTGCCTTGCAGCCTGACTTTTAGATAGGGGCGATGATCTCTCCAAAGCATAAGTCTGGCTGCATTCTTTCTGCAGGCCCCTATAATCTGCCTGGCTACAGCAGGGGCAGTGAGTGACTCACTGGGCTTTGGAAATGCTTGATTAACCCTTTTATGTCTTCATTGTTTAATCCTGCTTTCCTTTGCTATTGGTAGCTGGGTGTGTGTCAGTGACTCTGTCTAAACTGCATTTCTTCCTCTTTCAAGGTAAGACAGCCTGATTGCGAGACCCTGCCGCAATGCTTGTCGGCTTTCGGAGAGCTGAAACAGAGGCTTTGCTTGGTTTAGAGTTGCCTGCTGTCCTTTCTGATTGTCCGAGTACTGACTTGGTACTGGAGTTGGCCATTCGACCCCCTCACGTCTGCTTTGTAATCTTAGCAAACCATGACTGATCTGACTGTCACCCAAAATTCCACCCTCCTGCCGACAAGCCCCTCCCAGTTTTAACCTTTTTGCTTAGTAAGAATGTTTCTGCTTCTGCCCTAAAATTCCATTAATGTTTCCACTGCCTTTTATTTTGGTTGGGAAGGATGTTCTAAAGAGCCTGTGTTAAAAAACTTAAAAAGGTTTTGCCTTGCCTCGGTTTTAAGTGGGTGACTCTTTTTAGTCACTGATCCTCCCAGATGAGGAAATATCCTTGCCACATCTGCCCTACCCAGGATCTGCTGCTTACCTAAACTCCAGATCCAAACCTAACCCGACCAAACTTCACTCCAAAGACCACTCGCTCATTTGCCCTAAACCCAGCTAAGCTTGGATTTGTGGGTCCTGAATTTTTCAAATGATGATCACTGAACCATGAAGCACACAAAAGCAGAGTTGTAATATCCTTTCTAACCCACCATGTTTGGATGAAGGGAATTATTTTAACTCCGCATGGGAGGAGGGTATCACTGACCAGGCTAGCGTTTTATCGCTCTGCTCTAATTACCCAGCAGGCAGTTGAGTCCGCCATGTTGCTGTGGGTCTGGAGTCATGGGTAGGCTAAACAGTATACACAGTAGTTTCTTTCCCTAAAGGACAGTGATCCAGATGGTGTTTTTTTTAAATGACATTCGACTTTGGCTTCAGCCTAGTTTTTAATTCTTGATTGTTTTAAATTTTGAGTTCAGCTTTTGCAGTCTGTCCAGATGAGGTTTGATTCCAAGGCCCTTGTACTTTTTTTTTAAACCCAGCCTTCTGGATTACTGGACATTAACTGAGATGGTAAGAACTGCCGATGCTGGAGTCAGATAAGTGTGGAGCTGGAGGAACACAGCAGGCCAGGCAGCATCAGAGGAACAGGAAAGCTGATGTTTGGGGTTGGGACCTTTCTTCAGAAAAATCTGAAGGAGGGTCCCGACCTGAAACGTCAGCTTTCCTGTTATTCTGATATTAACTATTTCTTTGTCTTCCCATAAATTAGCTTTGGCCTGTCAGGAGCAACTATATCCACACAACATCATCTCTTGATTTTAAAATTAAAAATATTCTTTTTATCTCAGATGCCAATGAATGTGAGGGAAAACCTTGTGTCAATGCACACTCCTGTCGAAACCTGATTGGTGACTACTACTGTGATTGTATGGCTGGATGGAGTGGGAAAAACTGTGATTTGGGTATGTATTTGTGTGTGGGGATTGGACACTTGATCCTGGTAAAATTCAGGACTAGCTTCAGAATGAATGGTACCTAAAGTTGTGTTTCGCTGGACAGGGAGCCATCTGTGGTCAGGTTCCCGAGAAGAGTTGAAGTAGCCCATTGGATTTTGTTAATTCATTCACTGAATGTGGGCTAGTCTGTTTATTGCCCACCCTTAATTGCACAGAGGGTAATTACGAGCCATCCACATTGCTTTGGGTCTGGAGATGCATGTAGGCCAGACCGGGTAAGGATGGCAGTTTCCTTCCCTACAGGGCACTCATGAACCAGATGGGTTTTTCCTGACAACCGACAATGGATTCATGGTCATCGTCAGACTCCCAATTCCATTTTTTTTAAAATTGAATTCAAATTCCACCATCTGCCATGATGAAACCGGGTTCCCAAAACCTTGCGTGTCTCGAGATTAACAGTCCGGCGATAATGCCACTAGGCCATCACCTTCCTTGTCCATTTTATCAGTCATTGAACTATAATGTAGCCACTTGCCAATGATCTCAGCCACCTCAAAGTGAAAGTTTTACTAACTGCCTCTTGAAGGGCTGTCGGGAGTTGGATCAAATGTAGTCAGGCTATCTGTAAATGCACAGCAAATGGGCACAGACTGTCGTGCTGTAAATCTTTTGAGATTTTTTTAACTCTTTGTTGTTTCTTTACAGATGTTAATGATTGCCATGGGCAGTGCCAGAATGGGGGAACCTGCAAGGTACATCTTTGCTCTTGTGAAAGTTCAGTTTTTAAGAACACGGAGATTTATCATCTGAGCATTTTTCACTGGGTGGAAGCTGGGATGATGTGTCCCTTTTTGTGGGAGTCTAGAACTAGGTGAAGTATTTTAAAAATACGGAACTCACCCCAAGCCTCTAAAGAGAATCCCCTCTGAGGCAAGCACATACAGTTGAGACCACAATTAGATCAGCTGTGATCGTATTGAATAGTGGGGCTGAATGGCCTGCTCATGCTCCTGTTTCTTAATTACAACATCTTAAATAAGGTCATAAGTTGAATTTATTAAAGCCATTGTGTTCAGTCATGCAAAATGCCAGACTGCAATTAGATGCAGATACAAAGAATGCAACTTTATTCGATGGAGAGAATTCTTGTGCACCACCCTCCGGTACTGTCAGCAAGTCGAATACAACTGACATGCTGTCTGCTAGTAACTCAGCTTTTTTCCTCTGGGTGAGTTGCTTAAGAACAGTGTGTAGCTAACTCTGGGCTGGACAGACAAGACAAGGTGAGAGTAACCTCAGGAACGAAGGGTTGCAGTTTGAATATGTGGCATAGACCATTTAGGACTGAGATGAAGAAACACCTTTCTTGTGGTGAACCTTTGGAATTCTCTAAAGCTATGTCACTGAATATATTTAGGAAGCCAATGGATTTCGTGACACTAGAGGAGTTGAGGGATACAGGGAGAGAGCAAGAGTATGGTTAGGTAGGGGATCAGCCACAATTATATTGATGGATTCATGAAGCAGACACTGGGCTGAATGGCCTACATCTGCTTCAGTTTTGTACCTAGTTCATTTCAATCCCGTCAAAGGTTGCCCAAGGCACAGATGTGTATACCCCAGCCTGATATGATTCTCTTGATTTGCAGGATTTAGTTAATGGCTATCGCTGTAGCTGCCTGCCTGGCTTTGCTGGCGATGACTGTGAGAAGGATGTCAATGAATGTGAAAGTACTCCCTGCCTCAATGGGGGTCACTGCCAGGATGAGGTCAATGGATTCCAATGTCTGTGCCCTGCTGGGTTCTCAGGAAACCTGTGTCAGGTGAGCTTCAGGTGTAAGTGGATAACTGGGCTGCCTCAAACAATCTGTTTTACAGGTATGTACTGTCTTTCCATGTCATCTTAAGGCCTCCTGCACACTGACCAGTGGCTTGGAATGGTAATTTGGAAATAATGCCCTTTTAAAATTTCCTTCATGTAGTCCAAAAAAGTAACCTTTTTCTGTGAATCTTGCTTGACAAAGTGGGCTTCCAGGGACTTGAGTCATACAGCGTGGAAACAGACCCTTCAGTCCAACCAGTCTATGCTGACCATAATCCCAAACTAAACTAGTCTGACCTGCCTGCTCCTGGCCCATATCCCTCCAAACCTTTCCTATTCATGTACTTGTCCTTTAAATGCTGTAACTGTACCCACATCCTCCACTTCCTCTGGAAGTTCATTCCGCACGTGAACCATTCTGTGCACAAAAAAGTAGCGGTTATTTTGCTGGACTACTGTACAAATCCCACCAGTAATTGGGTGATTTAGTCAAGTTGGGATTAAAAATCTGTACTGAAAATGTCTCCCAGTAGGACTGATTTGTGCAGCTAATGGATTGTTGTTAAACCTATCTGGTTTAGTAATGTCCTTCGTTTTTTCCTTCTGCCATCTTCATTTGCTGTAGACTACATGTGACTCCAGTTCTCTCCTCCTCTTCCCCGCACGCGCACACCCAAAAAAGAGAAATCCACGCTGACTGGTAACTGTGCTGTGAAATGGCCAAGCAAACTGTTCAGTTACATTCAGGAAGGCAGCTCATGGGTTCATGATTAGGAAGAGTGTACAGGGATATGGGCCAAATGCTGGCAAATGGGACTGTATTAATTTAGGGCATCTGGTCAGCATGGACGAGTTGGACTGAAGGGTCTGTTTTTGTGCTGTATGTCTGTGACTGTAAAGTAGTTCACTGCTTTGAGGGGGCTGTTTGTGGCGTATAATACGCAGTGGCCTTGCCAGCAAAACTTGTCCCCTATGAATAAGTCAACAGAACAGTGACTATCCTTCAAAAATACTTCACTGGCTGTGAAGTGCTTCAGAGCAACTGTTGACCACAGTTAATATGGCGCAGAAAGAGACCATTTAGCCCATCATGCTAATTTTCGAGCAGCCCATCAGTCCCATTTCTCTTTAGCCCCCTGTTGCCCCTGTGAGTTTATTTTCAAGCATCCATCAGATTTGCAGCAAAACCCTCTGTATCCGCAAAACCTCGAATCCCAAATTCACCTGTCCGTGCCAAAAAATAGGCAGCGACAAATGTCAACATCCGTGGACAAAAATCAAGCATCCAGTTTTAATCTATTTTTAATGTGCTCCGCGCTCACGAATTTCATCAGTCGTGGGGCTTCCCAGGAACAGAAGTCTCGCGGGTGCAAGGAATGACTGGATCAATTCCGGCACCGGTGCTATAACAATGCAAGTCTTTCTTTTAGTTCATTCCACCAATTTTGTTCTTTGTCCATTCTGATCTTTTGACCAGATTTTATGCTGGTGTTTCATCTGATTTGCATTTCATAAGAATCCTAAGGATGAGACGAGTTCTGTGTTGGTGGGGGTTGGGGTAGGGGATTGACCACGAAGAACAAACAGGATAATCCTGTTGTGTCTCAAAACCTGGTGCATCTTTGCACCAAAACAATTCACTTTCATGACTATCTCTGGCTAGCTGTATTTGCACCCCCCTTTCCCTCCTTTGTCAATCCTGGGGTCATTAAGGTTAATTGCAGTTCCCAAACTGCTTACTGGAGATTAACTAGCTCACCATGGTCTGGGGTTGCACCACTCTATGGACCTTGCGGGTCTGTTTTATTTTGCAGTCATTGTCAGCAAAATCTCATGACTGTCCTTGTTAACTACCACAGTCTTGTTCTGGAAAATTGGGAGGTGGGTTTTGCTTCTAGGTTTTGACATGGTTTCTCTAAGAAGTTAGGGTAGCTGGGATAAGGCTTTCAGTGTGACTTGTGATGTGATTAAACACTCTCTCTCTAACGGTGAATTTTAGGTCAGTAAACACTTCAAGTGTTGTTTATGCCCTGTTGATCCCTTATCTATCTAGAAAATGACTCAAAACTGTTTTCCTTTTTTGCAGCTGGACATTGATTACTGTGAACCAAATCCGTGTCGGAATGGAGCTCAATGCTTCAATCTGGCCAACGATTACTTCTGCAGCTGTCCTGAAGATTACGAAGGGAAAAATTGTTCCCATTTGAAAGACCACTGCCGATCTACTGCTTGTGAAGGTACACTGCTGCCACTCGCTTCAGGCAGCTTTCTGTTAGTCCGTGTTGTGGTGGTCGGGGGTGGGTAATAAATTGGCAAGAATTGAGACTGGATGTTCTTGACTTCAAGAGGTGCTTGCCTTTTTCTGACTAAATTATTGGCACTCCTGGCAGATGTTCAGTGGTTATCATCCTAGCCCTGTCAAAGTGAAATGTAAATTTTTCAATGTTTCCACAGCATCTCGGGAGTCGTGAATCCCTACACGAGAAAAAGGGCATGATTTTGAGAGCAGATCCTGGCTTAACCATTAACTGGCTCTGTGTGTGTTCTGCCTAATAATTGCTCCGTGGCTTTTTCATTTTGTTCTGTGTGGATGGAGTGTTAGGTCAGACCCACCACAGAGCATCCTAGTAATTCCCTAGCTTGGTTCTCGTATGTTTTAACACTTCTACAAGAAAATCTACATACCTGGAGTGTTTTACTTTTCTTTCTTAAAAAAATAATTGCCATTGTGCACAAGCAAGGCCAACGACATTTTTTTTTTTTCAGACGTGCAGAAATCATTGTCGTTCCCCACTGTTTACCCAGTGCCCTGTGTAACAAAACAAAATTCCTCATTCAATGTGAATCATGGCTGGCTTCCAAAAGTTGGGATCGCGCTCTAGTTTCAAAAAATAAATTCCACAGAATATCTGACTATCGGTAGCCGTCCGTGCATCTGGACATTCCCACTGTTACGGTTTGCGTACGAGCTCATTGACGTGGGTCTGAGAAATTTCCGTTTTAAGTATTTTGCTCCCTGTTACTTTTCAGTTATTGACAGCTGCACAGTTGGTGTAGCATCCAACAGTACGCCCGCAGGGATTCGCTACATCTCCTCGAATGTCTGTGGGCCTCACGGGAAATGCAAGAGTCAGGCAGGAGGCAAATTCACTTGCGACTGCAAAGAGGGGTTCACAGGCACCTACTGCCATGAAAGTAAGATTGATTGACTCAGCTTCTGCTGTCTCCCCCCGGCCAGCCCCCCCCCACCACAACCAACCATCCATCCTTCTGTCCTGCCCTATTGCATCCCCTCTTTCCCTTCCCTCTTTTCCCCCTTTTTTGTTCTTGCTTGCGTGCTCTTTCTCTTGTCACACTCTTCCCATGCACTCACCAATTTGATGTCATTCTGTCTGTCTCTCTCCCACCATTCACTAATGGCTCCAATTCCTCCTCTAAGTGTTGAGCTGCACGGGTCAGATCTGATCTTAACAATAGATGAGCAGAACCTCTTCAGTCTGAACCTTGGACTGTGCTGTAGGTTAGACATATTTCCTTGACTAGCAAGGCTTTTATTTTCCCTTATGACCCTGTGGCATCTGTGAATAATCAGCCAGTTGTCCCTGATCTTGACACAGAATTCACTTGTGGCTAGACCACACTTACTTAACCGAGTGCAATTTTAAAACTTGCGATCAATTTTCTGTCTTTAGTTTGTTTGAAGCAGAAGTCTTTTGTTTCAACATGAGATTGAAACATTTTGGCTATTTAATAGCCTTTATCCGTACTCTATTTTCTTGGATCGGATTGCATTGCTAAATCAGCAGGAACCTGTTGCTCATTTTGTGTCGCTGGTCAGGATGTTAGTTTGGAATTTTGAGAGTTCTGCACATCTCCTGAAGAACGGCGAGGGTTGAAATGTACAAATTTAACTTTTTGTTTTCCCCCTTTCCTGACCACCTACATTTCTCATTTACAGATATTAACGACTGCGAGAGCGATCCTTGTAAAAATGGTGGGACCTGCATTGATGGAGTCAACATCTATCAGTGTATCTGCCGTGAAGGATGGGAAGGTCTACTTTGCCAGATCAGTAAGTTGTCTTAATTCTCATGTCTTTGCAGTGCTGTCAAATATCCAGAGTAAGATGTAGAACTTGTTTTCAGTCATCCATACAAGCCTGACTCGTTGCCCCAGCTCTCTCTCTCTACGTTTTTTTAGATCTCATTTTATTCTGAAAGCTAAAAGTTTCGCTAAAACTTAATCTGAGATTTTCGCATACTTGCCAAATGAGTATCAGCGCAAGAACTTGCGTTCATAATGGTGACTAACAGAATAAAATGTCACAGGGGGATTGTCAAACAGAATTTGACGCCAGGGTGATTCAGGAGCTTGGACAAAGACAGGGTGGGAGTCGGAGGTTGGAGTGATTGAGGATGGACAAGTGATCAGAATTGGCAGACGGTGATGGCAGTAGTAATATCATTGGTCTAGTAATCCAGCACACTCCTTTAACAGGATGAGAGCATCACTGGTCAGGCAGCATTTATTGTCCCTCCCTAATTGCCCAGAGGGCAGTTCAGAGTCAACCATGTTGCTGTGGGTCTGGAGTCACATGTAGGCCCGACCACACATGGATGGCAGTTTCCTTCCCTAAAGGACATTAGATGGGTTTTTCCAACAATGGATCACGGTCATAATTAGATTCTTAATTCCAGATAGTTGTTGAATTCAAATTCCAACAACTGCCATGCCAGGATTTGAACCCAGCTCCCCAGACTGTAATCCAGGTCTCTGGATTAACAGTCCAGCAATTAATACCACTAGGCCATTGCCTCCCCTATCTAATGATGTGTGAAGCACAAGTTCAAATCTCACCATTGGCAGACATTGAAATTTTGAAACCAATAAAGATCTGGAAAGTTGGCCAAATAGTTAATTGTTGCTTTTTAAAAGAAATCTGGTTCATTAATATCCTTTTTAAGGAAGGAAATCTGTCCTTACCTGGTCTGGACTAAGTGACTCTAGACCCATAGCAATGAGGTTTACTGTTAATTATGGAAAATACATGCCATCCAGTGATGCCCAATCTCCTGAAGGAATAATAAGTTTTCCTGGTGGATTCTAGCCTAGAGGTTGTTATGGAGATGGTGCATGTGAAGATAGGCCTCCTTTATAATGACCCCCAGCATTAGAGCAATCTAATATCTGTGCCACCTTGATGCCAACTTGGGCTATGCATTTTCTGTTTTGCAGATATTAATGACTGCAGCACAAACCCCTGCCAGAACGGAGGCAAATGTCAGGATTTGGTAAATGACTTCTACTGTGAGTGCAAGAATGATTGGAAAGGCAAGACATGTCACTCTCGTAAGTATTCTTAGCTTGCTTCCTCAGTATTTGATATAAATTCTGTGCGACACACAGACTAACTACTGTTAAACTTCCATGCTGCAGGGGATAGCCAGTGTGATGAAGCCACGTGTAACAATGGAGGGACATGTTACGATGAAGGGGATACGTTCAAGTGTATGTGTCCCCTTGGCTGGGAAGGTGCCACGTGCAACATTGGTATGTCATTGTATGATAATTTCTTTGTTTCTTTCTCGAATGCCTTTTTGACTAAAAACTGCAACTTTTATATAAATTTTGTTTTCCCCTCTCTCTCCCCTTGTCCCGTAGCAAGAAACAGTAGCTGTTTACCAAATCCTTGTCAGCATGGTGGGACTTGTGTGGTCAGTGGCGATACCTTCACTTGCGTCTGCAAAGAGGGTTGGGAAGGATTTACATGTTCGCAGAGTGAGTACGATATCCCTTAGCAGCAGACTGAGGGAAGTTAGAAAACTGGTGCTTGTTACTTCTGTTAATTTTGTGCATGGCTTTTCCTCCATTTGCCAAAACTGCAGTTAAAACTTCCTGCACGCCAAGTAGTTTAATGCAGGCAAAGGACCAAGGGGATGCATAGGTGATTAAAACAGCTCAGAGGTATGGGGAGGGGGGGGGGGAAGGCAAATGGCGAACACTGGCCTTGATATCTAGAATATAAAAGGAAGAAGTTCTGCTGGAAATTACTATGAGCAATTCTGAACACCATACCTAAGCAAGTGTATTTGTCTGAGGAGGAGTGTGGTGCCAATTTACCCGAATGATATCTGGATACTTAAGGGTTAAGTTATGAAGAGTGATTACTTCCTGGAATTTAGACGGTTTTGGAGCAATTTGAAGGTTTTAAAGGGAAACCTTAAGGTAGATGATGCTAGACTTGACTTCCAGAGAAAACTGTTTGAGTCTAGTCTGAACAAGCTTTCAGGACTGAATGTTAGAAAAACCATGTACAGGCAAAGAAGTGAAATTTGGAACACATTTCGTCAGTTGGTAATTGCTAGATCGATGGCTAGCTTTAAATGAGTGATTGATTAGTCCCCTATCCCTAAATCAGATATAGTTAGGTCGCAGAACCTGCCCTTATCTCCCTCTGGCAGAATGGGTTTGAGATCTCTTCCTATGGCTGGAATTGGCTGTCGCAGTATCCAGACGCTAATGTTCCTTGAAATAGAGTTAAGTAAAGCTCCTGTTTTCTTGAAAAAAGGAGCATTGAGTGATTGAATTTATGGTTGTGCAGTAGATGCAAACGAAACTTCATTTTGGTCCACGAACTGTACGATCAGTCTGAGTGCTGATTACTACCAAAATATCCCTTCTGACGTGGCAAAGTGTGGAGTCTCATTTCTTCGGGGTTTTTTTTAAAATTGCTGTTGAAGATGTGAGGAAAGTGTTTTGCTTTCTTCCTGACACTTTTCTCTCAAATTTTTTTGCCTCCCTTTTTATATCTCTTTCTGTTCTCTATTTGAAGTGGAAAAGACATTGGATAAGTACGTGAATAGGAAAGGTTTGGAGAAATATGGGTCAGGAGCAGGCAGGTGGGACTAGTTTAGTTTGGGCTTATGTTCAGCATGGACTGGTTGGACTGAAGGGTCTGTTTCTGTGCCCTGGCTCTGTCTTAGCCCCATGTTAATGTAGACTGCCTCTGCAGACCTTGTATTCTTAATCAGATTAAGGGGATACTCGGTTGCTTACCCTCTTCGTTGTGGGTCTGGTTTCCCTCGTGCTGTTATCAGAGAACTTTCCATGCACACAAATATGTAAAGTTAAATGTATGCAGGAAGCAAGTCTACTCAACAGTTGTGTTCCTTGCTGTGTCAAATTCTGGCCCAGTGTCTTGAATCTAATTTCACCGTTGTTTCTGTTCTGTTCTGAACATTATTGTTCTGAGAGCCGGCAAAAATAAGCATTTTAACTGTGACTATGCTCTATCTAATAGCAGTCCTGTTTTACTGTCCAACTCTAGACCTGCGCCTGGGAGAGACACAAATTGCATAAATGAACACAGATGTGATCTTGTTCCTAAAATTCTTGGCCGATCAGCAAAATGTCTGCTTCCACTCATTTCTCCCTGTTAGTTACTTTACAAGGACTGCCTCCCTATGTGCACATCTGTCAAGATGTATTTAGCAAAGTCCATGGTGAAAGCCTGGAATCCATTCGGAAGAGTAACAGCCTATTTGACAAACAGTAAATGACTTCCTACGCTTTAATCATTGCCCTGTTAACAAGTAACCACCTTAGGGTGCGAGTACAGTGGAAATTTAATGTTTCACAGAAGTCTGTGCGACTAGGCATTAAAACCTTAACTTTTCGTTTTTCTTTCTCCTTTCTCCCCCCACCCCCACCCCAGATACAAACGACTGCAGTCCTCACCCGTGGTAAGTGAGATTTCTTGTGTTTTTTTCTTAAGTAGATTCTTTACTTTGATTATAGTGTCTCCATGTTAATGTTAATTTTGTAATTTAAGTTACAACAGTGGCACTTGTGTGGACGGTGAGAACTGGTACCGATGCGAATGCGCTCCTGGCTTTGCAGGACCAGATTGTCGGATAAGTGAGTATTAAAACATGGCATTGCTGTTTCACATTTAAGTCTTGGGTTTTCTTCTTTTTTTTAAGCAATCCTTAATTGTATTAGCCAGGAGCTGTCCTTAACGAGCAGTCCATGAGAGCTGTTACAGAATGAGCTTAACTTGAACCTTTATTTCCAACACGTTTTCTGAAGAGCTGCTCGGTTATTGTGAAGCAATTGATTAGCTGCCAATCCCAAGTCCATGTAAACCCCTTTTCATTCAAAGGGAAGATAAACTGAGTTTTCTACTCTTGCCTTTAGGAGCACACTTAATTTGGGAAAGATTAAAATTGGTTAACATTTAGAAATGTACAATTCAGAATATTCCAGTGTTTAAATCCCTTTTCAAAATTGAAAAAGTGAACAGTGAGTTAAGTCTCTTGAACTGTTAAAGTGAGATGCTGTGAATGCGGAACGTTTGAATTCTGAGTGCCGCGGATAAATTTGCCAGATATCCAGGCTGGAAGGTTGAGATTCGTGGTGCAAGATTGTAGCAGCATGGATGAGAAATTGGTTTAGAGAGAGGGAAAAGTAGATAAAAGTAGGGCATGGTTGGAAGTGATTTGGTCTGCAAGCTCAAATTTGCCAGTGATCTAAAAGCAAGCTTGTTAAATGGAGACTTGGGTTAAAGCAGAATGAGCAAACAGGTGACATAATTGAATGTGGATCAGTAGGATGTTATCTGTTAACTGTTTATTGTGCCGCTTCCAGCAAGTATTTACTGTAACCAACATTTACTTAACCAAAACCCAGGCCTGAATTACTTGCATGATCCTCTGTCATTCTAACAATTCTAATTACAGCTCTTTCTGTCCTTGTTTTGTCAGTTACTGACAGTTTGTAAGGGATATTTTGAGTCTGCTTTTCATGCTGCATTCTAGTTTGATTAATGTCATGTGCCATGGCAGGGCTGCTGAGAAGTGACATCAAAATGAACAACTTAATCAAAATGTTTTCATTCCTCAAAGGAACTTCTGCCATAAGACACAGGAGTAGGAGCTAGGCCATTCAGCCTGTCAAGTCTACTCCTTCAGTCACTGTAATCAGACTGATTTGTCCTCAACTTCACTTTCCTGTCTTTATCCCCACTAACCCTTGATTTCCTTACAGATTAAAAATCCATCTGTCTCCCTGATGTGAATATACTTATTAAAACCCCTCTGCGGTAAGAAATTCTACAGACTGTCAACCCTCCGAGAAGAAATTCCTCCTCCGATGTCTTAAATGTGTGGCCTCTTAATCTGAGATTATGCCCTCTGGTCCTAGACACACACAAGTGGAAATAGCATTTCCACATCTACCATGTCAAGTCCTCTAAGAATCTTGTGTGTTTCAATAAGGTCTCGTCTAATCTCCAGTGAGTACAGGCACCACCTACTCAACATCTACACACAAAGTTCCTCCATATCTGGAATCAACCTAAGACTTTCTCTGGACTGCATCCAATACCAGTGTATCTTCCCTTAAATAAGGGGACTAAAACAGTTCGCAGTATTCCAGCTGGCAAGTGCCTTGTATAATTTTAGAATAACCTCCTGACTTTTACACTCCATTTCCTTTGCAACAAAGGCCTTGAACTTGGGTTTTGGCTCTTTGTGATTCATGCGTGAGGACTCCCAAATCCCTCTGCTGTAGCTTTCGGCACTCCTCCTCCACTTTAAATAATCGTCAGCACCTCTCTTTGTTCTGCCCACGTGCGTTTTCTCATTTTTCATCTATTGTTTCCACGCACTTGTTTAACCTGTCTGTGTCGGTGTTAAGAAAATCTCCAAGTTGTAAGCTATACATGTGTTTTGTACGATGACTTGATTGTGCAGATCTGGAGAACCAGGTGGAATTTCTGGGCTCTGTTAGTTGATCTGCTACTATCTCCACTCCGTTTGTTTGCTTGTGGGTACAGGCTCAATTGTGATGCCACTGTCTAGCTGCCTTCACTTGCTCATTGCTGAAAGCCACCCAGAAATTGCACTGCTGTTGATTGACTGGTTCCCTGTTACTTTACCTTCAGCAATCTCAATTGTTATGGTGCAAAATGAGGTCATTTGGCCCCTCATGCCTGTGCAGCGCTGGGAGAAAAAAAATTCTAGAGCAAATGATTCTTTCTGAAACTGACTAATTTCAGTCCATGATAACAAGGTGTAGAGCTGGATGAACACAGCAGGCCAAGCAGCATCAGAGGGGCAGGAAGGCTGACGTTTCGGGCCTAGA
>JAHRHZ010000059.1:22298296-22364207 GCA_024137785.1 Ginglymostoma cirratum | reverse complement strand
AAAAAAAAAAAATTCTAAACTCCCTTCTTCCCCCTCTGCAGTCAGTGGAAAATTCACTCCAGGAAACTAATCCAATCAAAGATATAACGCAGAAAATCACGGATGTTGTCAGTAAACGTGATGGAAACAACACAATTCTTGCAGCTATCATGGAGGTTCGAGTCCAAACCATGCACGAACCCCTGAAACCAGGTAAGCTTCAGAGCAGTTGGGAATTTGGGGGAGATGACAATTCGAAAGTGACTATCCAAATGCTTAAAATGTAAGGAGTTTCTGGCTTGGACCCTCTTACCTCTTACTGGGTGGGGGCGGGTGGTGGGCGGAGTTGGTGTCAGTTAGCTCAGATGGCCGGACAGCTGGTTTGTAATGTAGTGGAGCCAACAGCATGTGGGGTCAATTCCCGTACCAGCTGAGGCTAGCACGGAGGGCTGTTCTTCTCGACCTCTCCCCTTGCCCTGTGGTGTGGTGACCCTCTGGTTAAATCACCATCAGACCTTTCCCTCTGAGAGAGCAGCCCTGTGTGGCTCCTTCAGGCACTGTTTCCCACAATCCTGTCAATGAAAATATTTCTCCTCAACTTGGCGTTCTACCTTTTCAAATCCATACCTGCTCAACTAATGGAAGAAGTGCCTTCCTGTCCATCCTATCTGTGCCCCTCATAACCTTGTATAGTGGGCCCCTATTAATCTTTGCTCTCAGGGAAAACTGTCCAACCTTTCTTCATCCCCCAGCCCAGACATCCTGGTAAATCTCCCGTACTCACCCCCCCGCAGTGCGTCACACCCTTCCTATGTAAGATGATGACTGATTTTCTGTGTCTTCCTAGCCAGCTTAGCTGTTGTTCCCAACACCATCGCTGGGACTATTTCTAATGGTGCGTGTTGTCACTCCCTACTGCGCCCAGTTCACACTGTTAAGGGTTTGTTTGGTGTTGCAGATTTCCTGGTGCCTTTGCTGAGCTCCGTGATCACGGCAGTTTGGATTTGTTGCTCCGTGTTACTGTTTTTCTGGTGGATTCGTCGCCGAAGGAAACGCAGCAGCCCCACGGCCTCCGACGACACCACCAACAACGTCAGAGAGCAGTTGCATCAGATAAAAAACCCCATCGAGAAGCACGGGATGAATGGCTCTGCCAGCAAAGACTACGAAAATAAAAATTCGAAAATTGCCAAAATAAGGACGCATAATTCAGAGCTGGAAGAAGTAGATGTAGACAAGCACCAGCAAAAGACCAGGTTTTCCAAACAGCCAGCGTACACGCTGGTAGACAGAGATGAAAAGCTGACACAAGGCACTCCCACAAAGAATCCGAATTGGACAAATAAACAAGATAACAGAGACTTAGAAAGTGCACAGAGCTTGAGTCACATGGAATACATTGTATAGCGGTCAGCAGTGCTGGCTATTTAATATTAAAATGATGCACAGCCTTTTGCTGTCAGTGAAGGCTCAAAGTCATAGTCCTTGAGTTGTTCTGTCATGAGTGTAAAGGGTATTATTGACAAAGAGTCCCTGTGTGTTTTCAAGTTGAGACAAACTGACTTACAAAGGCATTGATAGTTGCTGTGGTTGGCTGAGAGTACACAAGGCTGCACCTCACCTCTGTGCAAAACTAGTCAAAGTGCCCAAATGTAAATTCAGTTGCTGTTAATACATTGCTGGACCATTCTGTAATGAAGTCGCAGTCTAATTAGGATTCCTTGCCCTTTGCAAACTGAAACCCAGTTGTAGGTGTCTGCCTGCTCCAGTTTAATTTAAGATGGTGAATTGTTATTTATTTTTTACTGGCTCTGATCTCAGTATTGTTAAGTTATGTATAGTAGGTTTGACTTTTAGTCTGGTTTTGAAAGTGCCTATGCAGCTGGAAACCACAGCAATCATCAGCATCCAAGATGATTTTTCTTTTGGGGGGCACAACGTCAGCAGTTGCTGTTCAGATGAAGAATTTAATAAGAGGCCAAGTGTTTGATTTTTGTATAAATGTAAATACTTTTTTTAATTAATCACTGTGTATATTTGATTTAATAACTTAAATAATCAAGAGCCTTAAATACCATTCCTTTTATTTATATGTATGTTTAGATTTGAAGGTTTTTGATAGCTTTGTAAGCTTATGGCTCCTTTATTTTTGATGAATTGTTTCTGTGTTTCAGTAATGTTGCCTTCATGCCAAATTTTGAGGTGTGCTCTAGATACAGTCTAGATTATTTCGCACTAGCAATGGCCATGTGCCTCTGAACTGTTGTACAATGTCAGACATTTTGGGTCAATTTCTATATCACTTCAAGCTTTTTTTTTTGGCCAGGATATTTTTTTATATACATTGATTTGAGACGAGCAGAGAGCATTAGACTAGAATGCTTTGATATTTGCTGCTTTGAGTTTAAAACATTTGAGTGACAGGCAAGCAGACTGCGACAAAATACACATGTAAGGGAACAAATTAACGTATTTACTTTTTTGTAACTGAAATGAGTGGTTGCATGTACAAAAAGAAATTGAGAAACTACATTGAATATCTCTAGGTAGTGCATTTGAATTAAAAAGCACAGCACAATGTTGTCTTGTAAATCCTGATCTTTCACCCTGGATATAATATTGAACCACTTGTAGATTGGTTTTTTTTTTTTGTTTTTGGTAATAACATACCTGCATTTAGGAAGTATTCTAATAATAAGCTAGCGGTTAAATACTTGAATGGTAGAGTTTTCCAGTGAGATCACTATGTCAAAATGCCGAGTCTCACTGCCTGTCTTAGCTTGAGGGAATCCAAGTGTTTATGTCTATACTGAACTGAAAAGGCTCTTAAACATGGTAATCTCATTGGTAAAACCTTATCTTGATGTTTTCTTCTGTATTGTGACATTAGTGTTATGTGAACATGAGGATGCATCTTTGTTGCTCCTGGCAATAAATTTTGGAAATTAATATTTATTAAATATTTTGATACAACAAGCAACTACTCCTGTGTGCTTTCTTCTCCAGATGTGCATACGCCTCCATCATTCTGAAAACCTTCTAGTGTTACCCAATCAGTTCTAACCTGTGCCACATGCTTTATCTGGTTCTGAAACTTTCTTCTGACTAGATTATAAAAATGTCATTGATAATGCGGGTACCTCTGTACTTTAAGATAGCAAATGCTGACCTGTACAGTGTGCTGGAACTAACTCAATGTTTTAGAACTGTAATGTATCATTTGGCTAGAAAAATGCTGTGATATTAGCAAAAGCTTTTTGTCACGTAGATATGGCCAATTTCATGTGTGTTACTTTAAACTTTCTGCAAATCTCTTCTCGCGCATTCTTGCATTGGATGTAGATGGCTGGTTGTTATTTTCTGACCAATTGAATGGACAAGATGGCATCATTTCAAAGTGGGCAAGTTGCATTCCTCAGGCTACTTAATTTTTGTTCTCTTTAAGCTGCCTGCAAGTCTTTGCTGTGTAGTGTAATAGCTGGTTCATGAGATGATTTCCATTAATTTGGTTCATAGTTGCATTAAATGTTTTATCAAGCAACTTGTATGTTACTTAGCTCTTACTGTCCAGCTTCTCCCAATTTATGTAATAATCATCTCTACCTGCCAACTGTTTAAATTCTCTGTAACTTGTCTGTATGTTGTGACTTGTGCCCATTTTCTGGAAAATCCCAATAAAAAGTTTTGAACAGAAAATTTCCAATTTTATAGAAGCTTTTACTCCAGCTATAATTCTCTTTGCTCTTTGGTTTGCCAAATCTATTGCAATTGGGTGGGTAAAGAGAAGTTGCGAAGAGGAAATCCAGTGGACCTTGGGGCTAAAGCTTTTCTTTTGAACTGCATTCTAGTACTCTGAACGTTGAGCTAATGACAAATGGTCTCCTAAGTCTGGATAGCCAACAATGCTGATTTATTTTTAAACAATAGTGAACGGGGCATGATTAACAATTGGAATTAACATTTACCTTTTGAACAGAGCCTCGAGCAAAGAATTCCCAAAAACCAGCCAGTGTCAGAAACTTGAGGTTTTTAGAACAGTGCTGGGCACTGCGGAATAAAATAGTTGTGTACCACTTGTGGGAGTGTTTTGTGCAACAGCAAGCACTTTCAGTACAACAGATAAGTGACATTATATAGTCAGCAGTGCAGTCCGAGTGGAGGTAAGCCATTATGCTGCACTTGGTGGACCTGCTTTATTTTAGAAACTTTTTGTTCTTAGCGATCATGTTCTGAGCACCATCTCCTTCACATTGAATGTGGAGGACCTTCACCAGCATTTTGTTGAATGGTTGATCTGTAGTGGCTGTCTATTTTAAACCATTAATTTCATGTTTGTGCACTAAATTAGAAAATAGTTGTCATCTCCAGAATCCTGGTGGTACTCAAAGCATTTCTAATCTGTCTTGAAGTTGGTAGAATTTAGACTGTGCCATGTGGAGGTTCCTCAGCAACTCAAATTTGGGACCCTCAAGATAAAAATGTTAATGTTGAGCCTGGTGCGTATTTTCAGTTTAGGATTTGTTTTAATGCCAAAGAAGAAATAGTCCATTACTTTGACACACTCGGTATTCCCTACTCAATATGTTCATCCTGTTTTGGAGTATTGTCAGGTTATGGTTCTCTATAAATTTCTTGACTGCAGTGGATATGTTCTGTAACTTAATGTGAAAACATGCTTGTTCCTACTAGGCAATGGCCCCGTGATATTATCTGTGCTATGAAGCTAGGTACTCGGGTTTGAAGCCAGTAGTAGATGATGGAGGATTTCCAATTCCCCTTTCTCTTGCTGAATTCAGAGTGTAATGATGACCATGAAACCATTGCCAATTGTCAGAAAAAAAATCCCCATTTGGTTCACTAATATCCTTTCTTTTAGGGAAGAAAACTTACTGGTCTGACCTATGTAAGATTTTCAGACCTAGAGCAATGCAGTTTACTCTCAACTGGTCTAGCCACATTCTGTAGTTATCGTTTAAGATTATCTTCCCTACAGCCCTCTTGATGCCCCCACATCCCGTAGTTAAACAAAATCAAACTTCTGGATGTGGTTGTGTAGTTTTAAAAGTTTTAGGATATTATCACTCACCCCTCCTTTTAATAGTGGTTATCTGAAACAATTGAATCAATAATTCCAAATACTTCTGTGCTTTCAGATTGGGAAGCCACTTTCATGTGTTGGCTCATCATTTCGATTATGAGCTGGCAGGTTCTCTCAGCAAGTGAGCACAGAAACATTGCAAGACTGCTACAGAAACCTTCAAGTAGTCAATGCTGCAAACATCGTCAGTTTACTACCACCAAGGTGCAACTGGACATTCCCTGTTTACCTTAAGGCCAGGATATGGATGTTCAATAATGCTGTACTACAGAGAAAAATGAATGCACTGGCCTTTTATATAAAATTGGTACAGTGGATGAGCCCTACAGCAAATCTAGGAAGTTAGTTTACAGGAGTGACACAGCACTAGATGAGAGAGGAAAAACAAAACTTGACAAATAACCTTTAGACCTGTGGTTTTGGAATATTGTTCACAAAGTTGGTGCCTCATCCCCAATCCAGAGAAGACAATAGCCACACTCCATCCAAACTAATATTGCATGGGAAAGAACCTGTTGTTTTAAGATTCCCATCTAAAATACTTGATGTCACTGTTAGACATGAGTCTCCTATGTTGGCTTTATCCCATAAATCATGTCTTACTGGCTTAAAAAATAACCAGTGTGAACCTGGTCCTAAAACTCCAGTATTTCATGGAGCACAGCTTTGAATACCTTACACTGCGGTAATGGGTCTGGTTTATTCTACTACAGCACACTGCTCCACCTTGTACTGTAACAGTCGCACTCAAGTTGGAGATGGTAGTGTTAGGGCCACATCCTAACCAAGTGTCTTCCGGCCCTTTCCCATTGTTGTCCATTCGTTATGAAGTTTTTGTGCTCAGTATAACAGAAGTAGTCTTGAGCAACAGCAAACTTCCTGTTCACAAAGACTATGGGTTGGTAAAGGGGTGGAATTTCTCCAAGAAAGCACCTAAAATCACACTGACCTGTCTGGGGAAACAGCATTAAATGTACATACAGTGGCTATCCACCCACCATCCAGCTGGAGAGAATGGTAACTAATCACTTGCACAATAACAGAGGTCCCTGGCTTTGAATTTCCCCTCAACTGGTGGATTGTGCTTCAGTGAAGCTCTATAAATATGAGGGCTGAACTAAAGTGTGACCATGCCAGGGCCTATAGTCATTAAGCAGGTTGCATCTAGCAGCCCATTAAAGTTCGGCGTTTAAACGTGTAGCCAGGCTGAATATTAGAAACCTTTTTTCCCATTACATCAAAGTATTGAGCAAAGCTGGTATTCCTCCCAAGCTACATCGACATCAGTGAAGTGCTTTTGGGCAAACTAACATTGTCTTCTTGACTTGATGGTATCTACAGCTGCACTGAGTACATACCTAACCTCCTGCAGACATTGAGAGTCTGTCGTGTTGTTCTTTGAGGACTTAAAGTTGAGCGTGCTTTAAATTTCCTCCACTCAAAATCTGATCTAAAAGGCTGAACATTTCAACCTTATCAACACAGGATAATCTTTATTCGTCCATAAAGACTGTTTGGAAAGTAATCTGTTACTCTAGCAATTGTTATATTTTTGTCTGTTTAATTTGTAGCGATTGAGTTGATGGGCAGAGAAAGGCCTTTTGAACATTTTGTTCTCACTTCCACTTCAGCAAAGTTGTAACTCAGCAGTATCTCTGCAAGTTTTCAAGATAACTTTATTATATGCTTAGTAAAGTGAAAACTTGACAAATAACCTTAGACCTGTGGTTTTGGAATATTGTTCACAAAGTTGGTGCCTCATCCCCAATTCAGAGAAGACAATAGCCACACTCCATCCAAACTAATATTGCATGGGAAAGAAAGAACCCGTTGTTTTAAGATTCCCATCTAAAATACTTGATGTCACTGTTAGACAAGAGTCTTCTATGTTGGCTTTATCCCATAAATCATGACTAACTGACTTAAAAATAACCAGTGTGAACCTGGTCCTAAAACTCCAGTATTTCATGGAGCACAGCTTTGAATACCTTACACTGCTGTAATGGGTCTGGTTTGTTCTACTGCAGCACACTGCTCCACCTTGTACTGTAACAGTCGCACTCAAGTCGGAGATGATAGTGTTAGGGCCACATCCTAACCAAGTGTCTTCCAGCCCTTTCCCATGTTGTCCATTCATTATGAACCTTACCAACATGGGATAATCTTATTAGTCCATAAAGACTGTTTGGAAAGTCATCTGTTACTCTAGCAATTGTTATATTTTTGTCTGTTTAATTTGTAGCGATTGAGTTGATAGGCAGAGGAAGGCCTTTTGAACGTTTTGTTCTCACTTCCACTTCAGCAAAGTTGTAACTCAGCAGTATCTCTGCAAGTTTTCAAAATAACTTTATTATGTGCTTAGTAAAGTGGAAACAAAAGTGCAGTTAAGTAAATACTTCATGTTTTGGGCAGTAAGGTCAAATATTGGCAACTCACCTGACCCGGAAACAGCTTGATTACATCCTGTAACAAATAATCCTATTGCACTTGTGATTCTTTCCCCTCTTGCATTTTCTAAAACTAGATTTTATAGCTTGGATGATGCTGCATAATGTTGTAGCAACAGATTTATTCTCCAGTACCATATACTTCTGCCACTGTGATTAGAGCACCAATTTTCACACTACTATTTAATGACTCTGAAAAAGAGATGTGAATTCTATCTTTCCAAGATGGATTCAAATGCAGCTCTAAGTTGAGAGGGTACGACATGCGCACACTGTGCTAACTTTCCTCCCCTGCTTATAGTTTAATAGCGCGAGAAGGTTAGTTATTAGAGATGGCCAAGGATGGGGCCCAAACTGCAGAACAGTTGAAATGTTAGTGCCTGTTAATGCGTGGGAAGACAAGGTGATACTTAAGTGGTGCCAAGCTTTTTTGTTATGAGATGTATGTAAAGGCCTGTGAACTGTAAAAGAGAGGCATGATGGTGAAGAGTTCCGCTCTTGCAGTCTAGAAGAGAATGAGGAATAGAAAGTGATTCTCATTTCACGCAGAACTGAGCTTCTTATTGCATTTCAGTGAAAACTAAGACTGCCTGCTTCCATCGCCTGACTTTGCACCTTAGTTTGTCTGCTGGAACCTAGATACATCATTGCCTCAACCTGGGTATAATCAATGCATTACTAGCCAGACTCCCACTCTGCTAACATCAAGTTATCCAAAACTCTGCTGCCTGAGCCCTAATTGACACCAAGTCCTATCACCTGTGGTCATTACTTAACCACAAGTTAATTTAGCTCAATGCCTTAATTGCGAAACACTCATTCGAATAAAACGCTCATTTGAATCCTTGCATAGCCTTGCCTGTTTTAGCCCCATCTCCATCAATGCATCTGTTTGATACGTTTATTGATTGTGTGCAGTTTTGACTCCAACAAATGCTTAGCTAACTTTCAGCAAATTCCTGACTGTCTGTTCTTTTCCTAAAGGTTTATTCATTATTGGGAATGTGGGCATCACTGGTTAAGCCAGCACTTAATGCCCATCCCTGATTGTTCTCAAGAAATTGGTGGTGAGCTGCATCCTCGAACCTCCTGTGGAAATTTAGTACACTTGTGAATGATGTTCTGGATTTTGACTCATATTGTGGGAAATAATTTTTGATTCCAATGGCTAATCTCTAATCCTGTTTCAAACACGCGCTAATGGAGGATTTAATCAATTTTATTAAGTAGCTCTGTGATAGACTTTGCAAACAAGGATTCTTTTTTTAAGTTGGTTTGCCTGCATTCCTCATATTAATGGGATTCTACAGTGCCACCCTCTTTGTTGTCATCCTGTTGTCTGTACATGCTTTCTTTTGGCATGGCTCTGGATATGGATGAATCATTTAGGGATGATTTGTGAACAGCTGACTGGGCGATTCATGATCTGTTTCCCTCACACAAGACTTAACCGTTGAATACTGTATCCACACGAGTAAAACCTTTTTAGCACTGCAATCAGCCGCCATTCTCAGGCAATTGTGGCTTTTAAAATAAGAAGTGGGTAAAGATGTAAAGGAGAAAGAAGAATGCATGATTACAGGGAAAAGGGCAAGGGAATGGAAATGGAAGAATAGTCTGTAGCCAAAATTTGCAGACGGCATAAAAATAGATGAAGTAGTCCTTGTGTATATTTAAGCTGAGATACAGAGAGGGTTGATCAGTTGAGGAATCAAGATTTATGGGGAAAGGGCAGGTAAGTAGACATGAGAAATGTCAGATCAGCCATGATCCCATTGAACAGCAAAGCAGGCTCGAGTGGCCAAATGGCCTACTCCTGTTCCTTTTTCTTATGGTCTTATGGGATTAACCTCCAGAGAACCAGCAGCCAGAAGATGGGGCGAATGGTCTATTTCTGGGGTGTAACTATTTCACATGCTCCAAGTGGGTTTTCCTCGCTTGCACCATTAGATGAATAATGCATGGCTGTAGTATTAATAACTGATGGAGAGGCTGATGGGTAGTGTTTATAGGTCTAGAATTCTCACCCTTGCCTTTGACATTATCATTTCTCTGTATTGCCATGCATTAGAGATAATTTGGCTGGTTTCAGCATGCCTTCTCCTGATAGCATTTATATTCTGCCTTATTTTTCAGCGGGCTGTAAGTGTCTACTTGGCACAGTTTTCACAAGTCTCCAAAAGGTGATTCTCTTAATAATTTCACCTGATATTTGAAGCTTGTGCTCTCTGAAGGAGCACTGAGATCTGACTCTACCAGAGAGTGTGCTGCAATTCTTGCTGTTGCAAGAATGGTGGTTAAATCTGAATTACATTTATCTCCACTTGGGCAAATCAAGAGTGAAAAATTGTGTTCCCGGAGACACTGTCCCAAACTAAATGAGTGCAAACAGATCAATACAATCCAAAAAAAACCTAAAAGTCAGATGAGTTGTGCCAAATTAACGTGCTGACTTTTGGGTGGATAGGCCATTCTACCATAGAATTTTCAGCTGCAGAAACTGCAGACACCTATTATACACCCTTGTAGATGAGATTACAGAATTGGGTGTACAGTGTTCCAGCCCTAGCTTGCCATGATCCGTCAACTCTGAATGGCAATAGAAACCATCCAAAGTCCCTTCAAGTAAAATATTGCTGATGTAAAGTTGGCATTGCAGCTTCAGTCAAATCAAACATGCAATGTTTTTTTTTTCTCTATTCACTGCAACTAAATTGGCTTATGTTTATTGAAAATAAATAGCTTATTCCCATTTGGGAATCACATTTGTTTTTTTAACTACGTTCAGCACAGTCAGATTTTAAACACGGAGGGAGGTCTTTGACATTAGTAATTTTTGACATAAAACAAGTCAGAGGCCATTTATATTACATTTTCTGTTGGCCATTCCTCCAAGGTTTACTTGTATTTCATTGGCTACAAACACTGCCAATAGGAAAATACTGCAGACAGTGGGGACCTGAAATAAAAAGTGTGCTGGAGAAATTCAGTAGGTCTGGCAGCATCTGTGGAGAGAGAAACAGAGTTAATATTTCAAAGTCAAATTTGCAATTGCGGAAGAGTCATATTAGCCTCAATATGTTAACTCTATTTCTCTCTCCAGAGATGCTGCTAGACCTGCTGAGCTTCTCCAGTACTGTCCAGCTCTCATGTACCTTAAAATCACTCGCCCGTCTGTTAAAAATTGTCCCCAGAAGGCACCAAGAAGTGAAAAACAATGACATAAATCACAGCACAGGAGAATCAGCAACCAAAACCTAATCTGTATTATAAAAATCATGATACAAGATGAAACCTTCAAAATAATAAATAGCAAACCTCAAAAAGAAAGCACACCAAAATTCAGTGAAAGCAGTATCCCACTAACTCAATTAAGACCTCAGAATGTGCTGAGCTAAATTGTAATTCTGTACATATTTGGTGATTGCCAACAGAATAAATAAACTTTGTACATAAAACTGGCTGACAGTACATTCAGATCCTTTAAATAATCACATCTCCAGTTGGAGCAATTACACATCCCCAAATCAAACCCTCCAAACTGCTTTACTGTTGGATCGTTTAAATGATTAAGCCTCATAAATCTTCAGCAAATCTTTGCAGAAAAACATATTTTCTTCACTAAAACAAATTTGTTGATACAAATGACAAGACTGGTTGTATGCTCTACTGATTATTTTGTTCACTGTGAGACTCTTTGCGAGAATGCTGAAAAATTCAGCTTTGGGACAAAGCTGCTTCACAGTCTCTACAATGTCCTCAATGCAAGAATCGTACTCAGCAGTCAGCACATCGATATCTGCATTCAACCAATGCATTTGTCAGCAATGGCAAGCATAAATTGAAAATGTTAATTCCCCCATTTCCTTCTGATGTCAATAAAACAAAGAACGGTGGATGCTGGAAATCTGAAACAAAAACAGATTGTGCTGGAGAAACTTTGCAGGTCTGGCAGCATCTGTGGAGAGAAAAACAGTGAACATCATAACCTTCTGATGTCAACACTGGTTCACTGGTAACGTTCTCAAACTCTTGATGGAATGTATGTGGTAGATGGAAAACAGGAGAAATTAAATGACAAAAGAGATGATGCTGCAATGCAAACAAGATTATCACAGAACAAAGAATAAAAGATAAGTCTAGAGGAAGTGTAAACGGGAACAACAGAACCATTACCAACATCCACTGCCTTAAACACTGGAAGTAGACATAATGACTGATATTGTTGAACTTAATGTTGGATCAGGAATGCTATGAAGTTCCTAATTGGAAGTCGAGTTCCCCGAGCCTATGTTGAAGTCAAGGACAGAGTGGAGAGTGAGAAGGATATTAAACTAGTGACTGGAAGCTTGCGATCACACTTGCTGACTGAACAAAGGTGCTATGTAAAGCTATCACCCAATCTGTATTTAGTCTCCCTAATGTAGAGATCACATCATGAACGCAGAGTACAGAATACTAAATTGAAAGTAGTATAAGCAAATTGGTGTTTCACCTGCAAGGGCCTTTAGGGTGAGAGATGAAAGGTGGATTTTTGAAAAAAAAATTTATTTTAGTTCAGCATCATGTTTTGTTTCCAGCTTTGGCGAGCTTGCATGGGAAGGGGTGTCTGAGGATTGGAGCAGGATATCATGAAGGGACTTTCGTAAGAGGAGGAAAAAAGGTGTTTGATGGTGGAATCAGTCTGGAGATAGTGGAGAATGATCCAGTCAAGGTAGAGGTGGTGAGAAGTGAGCATTAATGGAGCCTTAGCATGGGTGAGAATAGAAATGTAGAAAATGAAATGGTCCAAACTGTCATTGTCAACATCTGTGTAGTTGGTTTGAAGACAAATCAGGAGCATTGGTGTAGGTGGTAGAATCATCAGGACAGACATAATGGAAATCGAGTAACTGGGAGCATTGAACAGAATCCTTACCGCAAGCTGGATGGGAGTAATTGAAACAGAGGTAGCTGTGGGAGGCAGCAGACTTGTATTGCAATTTGGTCAGTAACCTATTCCCAGAAACGGAGACACCAACTTTACCAGATTAAAAACAAAGTGCTGGAGAGTTTCAGCAGGCTTGACAGCATCGCTGGAGAATGAAATAGAGTTCAACATTAATTTTAGTGCTGTTTTAAACATGATAACTGATATCGATTACCTAAGTATCAGGAGGTTCCAGAATGTTGTTTCTTCGGTAATAACATCTTTTGGGTAAAATTGACCAATTTCAAACTATTAAAAAGAAAGCCAGATTAAAAAAAAATGTTAAAAATGAGTAACTCTGCTGAATCTGTGCTAAGGTATCACTGTTTTACAATTGCTTTAATTGATACAAAAGCTTATTTAAATCAGTTATGGATGTAGTAGATGCATCAAAGCTTAATCACCATGTTCATCGTTCATGGGGGCTGGGAGGGAAAGAGATAGGTTACACTTCTTGGTCCATCATATCTGTGTTGATACAAAAGAAATTCACGTCTTCAAATTTCAGCTCAACTTTTCAGAGCTTGCTTACAGAACCCCCCCTTAACATGTTGGCCAGAGTATAAGTAACACAAATGTGAAATTCATGAGAAAATACCAAAAGTAACTAACTGTTAGTATGTCTTTTGCCTTATGAAATCATTACTTGGCAAAATTCATAATTTTTGCAGAACTGAGTCACCGCTCAAACTACTAAAAATAATTCACAATCTCCCAGGCTGAGAACAGAAACAATATTGTCTGACAACTTTTTTCTCTTGCATTTATGAGGAACCGAAACTGGTGCATTAGCTCTGGAAGGAAATGATCCAAATAATTAATCTGATTTTCTTATAAATGGGGAGCAAGTAGTATCGGTAGCTTAGATCCAAGTCAAACTAACCTAAATGGACAATTATTCTGCTGACAATTCTAATTGGACAGTCAAGTGTTCCCCTAATATGAAGAGGTTAATGGAAAGAAGTCTAGTGGAAACACCTGAAGTTGTAACTGTCCAAGCATTACATTAACTTCAATCGCCGAATAACTTGTCAGAATGGCTCCGGGCCAATAATATCAAAATACAGAGGTATGCAAACAAATCAAGCAACATTTGATGGAAAGAGCAATTAGATATTTGGACCTCATTCACCATGCTCATGGGTGGTGGGTCAATATGCTGGACCAGCTCAGCAGCAGTTGTGTATCTGAGCAAATTAATACATGTGTCATGTTGCAAACACGATCCATTATGTAGATACCAGATGTTTGATCTCCTTGGAATAATAGAATATTGAGACCAGAGCATTTCTTTTAGAGGAAGAACATTTAAGCAAACTGTTAAGCTCCCAAGTTGCATGCCGACAAAATTTAGCTAGATCAGCTACTGCCACTAGCATTCACGTCCTGCGTGGAAATCAGGACAAAATTAGTGAACTTTTACAAAAGGGGAACAGTAATCACATGATATTAAACACATGGGGTGGTGCAGTGTCTCAGTGGTTAGCACTGTTGCCTCACAACACCAGGGACCCCCAGCTTCGAGCCTTGGGCAAGTGTGTGGAGTCTGCACATTCTCCCAATGTCTGTGGGGGTTTCCTCTGGGTGCTCCGGTTTCCTCTGACAGTCCAAAGATGTGCAGGTTGGGTGGATTGGCCATCCTAAATTGCCCATAGTGTCCAGGGCTGAGCAAGCTAGGTGGATTAGCCATGGCAAATGCAGGGATACAGGGATGTGGTAGGGGGTGGATCTGTGTGAGATGCTTTTCATAGGTTTGGTGTGGACTTATTGGGCCGAATGGCATGCCCCCACACTGTAGGGATTCTATTCTGATAAGCTTTTTCCTGAACAAAGAACAGAACTGCATGTACCATTGCAATATTTGTGCATAAGAACTAGGAAGTATAGCAGTAAAGGAAATATAGCTACCTGGACAGAAAGATGGCTATAGGACAGAAAGTCAACCATAGAGCTGACTAAACATGTTTCATAGATGATGAACTAGGAACAAGAGAACATCAATCTGGGGAATGCTTGAAACTCCACCCATCACCTCCCATGCATGGTTTTAGATCTGAGAAATCTTTACCGCAATGGGCCATTGAGGCAGACACTAATTCTCATTTTAATTCATTTATAGAGTAGTTGAGAAGGAACATGAAAAGTTAAGGAAAAGTTAATAAAAAGGCTTTATGTATCTCCAGTTGGCAGAGATACAACGGGTTGAATGGCCTTTTTCAATGCTTTAATTTCTATGATTAAAATTCTGCTGTGGTTAAACTAAAGCCTGGAGCAGTACTCTCCTTAAAAATTTGAAATATATTTACCGTTTTATAACACAGATGTGGTCTCAACAGCTACAGACTTTGAATAAGAACACAATTTGATAGATTTTTTTTAAAGTGAGATTTTATCAATGTTAGTATGAATGATCCTTGAAGTTGGAGGACAGTTCTGATTTCTTTTGTTGTATGGTAAATTTTCTGCACAATGAGTTATGTTAGTGCCAGAGAATAATCTGCCAACCCTTTATCCACTCCTTCTCCAGAACATCACCCACCTCTACCCCCTGACTCAGCTTACCTCCTGCTGAAAACCATATCCATGCCTTTGTTATCTCTATGCTCGATTGTTCCAATGCTTTTCTGGCTGGCTTCCCATCTTCCATCCTCCAAATAGTAAGACCATTCAAAATTCTGATGTCTGCATTCCAACTCGCACCACATCCATCCAACTTACCACACTGCTCACCAACCTAGCCTATTTCCAGAACTGGTATTTCCCTCATTTTCAAATCCTTGTTTTGAATTGTATCCATCAACTTGTCCCTGCAGATGTCTGTAACCTCCTTCAACCCTGCTACCAGCACTCTTCATTACTGACAATAATTCCTGCCCTATCCCCCCTTGAGAAAGCTGCACTCCATCAATTCTGGCCTCTTGTACGTTCCTGATTTTAACCAGCTCAATGTCAACCAGCCAGTTTTTCAACAGCCTGGGCACTGTCTCCTAAAAATCCACATCTCACTCCTCCTCAGAATCTCTTGGCCAAGCATTTGGTTAGTTGTTCTAATACTTGTCGTCGACAGTATCCCCTCCTCAATTAAAAGGAAAGATGCCAAACAGACGAAAAACTCCTCTTCTTGCATTGGTGCTTAAATGGCGTCATTGGATTTTAGAGGTGTTTATTGTTTCAGAAACAATATTGAACATTAAATATTCCATTTTCTGAGCATTTCAGAGACACGTCTGCAGAAAGGATTCATCTTTTGAAAAAATTCCATTACCGCTGAAAGCCATATGAAAGGTGAAACATAGTCAAAAATATAGACAAGAGAGACTTGTCTATTTTGGTTTACAAATATGCTAAATCTAAAAAAGATGGTCATCAAATTTACAATTCCATCTGTTCCCTCAGCCCGAACTGACTCTATCTCAACTTCTCAGCTATGTCTTATCCATAAATAAATGGGAACTGAAAGGCTATTCCAGATTTATTGCATTTTAGCATTAATGCAGGGGGATAAATTCTTAGTCTGTGTGGCACTTGTTTTATCATTGATAAGGGATGCTGTCAACATCGCCATTTTACTGTATTTAGATGTCAAGTACTATGGCAATAATCCAACCAAACTGAGAAACTCCAATGTGATTAACCAGTAAAGCTCAGATTGGTGACAAAAGTAGTGATTTTAGTGACATCAAAGTGATAGGAAATCATCTTGATGGACCTCAAGGCTACAGCTAATCAACATTCCCACATTTACCAGTGATGACTATTTGATTCATGGGGCTAAATTCTGATCAAAATGAATAAATCATCACAATGTATGCATAACAGTAATTAGCCAGTGAAATCTAGATCATACAGGCAAAATCCTTCATGTCATTGTAGTATTAACTAATTAGCAATATCTAAAGTGACTGGCTATTTTAAATAGTGAATGCCATAATGTCATTTGAGCACATCCTGAGTTTTCAGTTTATCAAACCACCATCACACTGTCAAACCAATATAAATAGGTAGCCAGTTGAGATGAAATTTACGTCAAGTGAAAACTGAACAATAGCACAAACAGTTACAGATCGACTTAACTTTATTATGAAATACAAGGAGGAAACAGCCTAAGAATTGAAATTATACAAAGATCACTAAGACTGGAAAGAGTCATTTTAAAATAAATTTTAAAAAATTCAACGGAATCCATCATTTGTAAACTAAGTCATTAATAGGATTAACACCGAATTCAATGGGACCAAAAGTACCAAGAAACTGAGCGTTCATATTGTCAGCCAAGGTTATAAAGAGAGAACTGTACTAAAATTAAAAGACAAGTTATCCATTTGGAGTGAACTTAATATTAAATTACAAGTCTGAGCACAGAATATGCAAAGCCACTGGCATCTTAATTACTTTAAAAGTGATGTGCTTTTATAAAATGACCTCATTTATGCACTATCATATCCAAACACTCCAAAGGCAACAATTAATTACTGTCACACGACAACTTAATTCCTGGCAGTTACAGTCTTTTTAGGCCGTCGAAGTCTAGATTTTCTTGGCACATTTTCTACATCAGATTCGACTTCTACCATTGTTGTACCCCCTTGCTGAATTCACATATTTGTAATCAGGACTTGAAGGCACTTTGTCTGACTTTCTAATCAATTTGGTTCTTGTTAATCTTCTCTTTTTACTTTTATCCATGAAGCAAAAATCTTGGGGAGAATTGCCTAATGAAAATAACGGCCCACCTCCAATTTCTTTTGGGAGGTCAAGATTGTTGGGTTTACCTTCGACAGAACTTTTACGATTGGAATTATGGTTTAAAAGCTTTTTTCTCACAGGTCGTTTTCTTAGAGACTCAAGAGAATTCACTCCCACTGTAATCTCACCGAGATTATCTGAAGTGTCTGTTAAAATGATCTTCTTGGCACCATCTGCTTCATTTGGACAGGAGTCTCTCCTTCGCCGCATTGGTATTTTTGTGTTTACTTCATTTTGTTTACGATCCTGCAGTGCTGACTCACTACCGCCCACTGTGCCTTTCAAACCTGTCTTCAGCTGTTCAATAGATTGAGGTTGTTGTTGGCTGTTCTCTTGAGCTGGCTGTCTCTTGTTAATATATTTTTCCAATTTTATGACAGGAAGTAATAACTTGCTTTGAACGGAGTTCATACAATGATCTGTTCTTCCAGTATTTATATCTTGAATCTCTTGCCTGAAACCTGTAGCAGATTGGGTTGCATCCTGCTCATCTTCTGTTACAGTGTGCAATATTTTTGGCAAGCCAGTGTTAGCTTCAGATTTGTTGAAGTTTCTGATTTTTGTGTTACAAGGCTTTTCAACACTGAAAAAATAAAATTTCCAGTAAGAATTAAGATGTCCATTGTCATCCAGATGGAAAACATTCATTTCCTTATTTTATACTTGTGAAAACTCCTGCAAAACTATCCAAATGTCAATCTTAATTATTTTTGGTGCCCATAATTCAGATGTTTCCAGCTGTGCAAACTAATACTTATTTCACATGAATTTTATATTAAGTACAAAAGCAAAACCAGGAAGTACATTTTGTGAGGTTAACAAGCAAAATCTTGTTTTTCAAATTAATTAAGAAGAATTCTATTAAAAGTACTACTTCAAACTGAAAACATTCCTTTTCAAAAAAAGGCATCAGGTCTTTATTTGTGGCCATAATTGGAAATTCCAATATTTTAAAACTCTGAATACTTAATAAGAAGCAGCAGAATGCTATGTTCCTGTAAAGACATACTTAAGGCTGATTCTGGTAAAGATAAAAGACTCTGATACTTAATTTGCTCAAGATCTCAAAAATGTTGTGTGTGGGACAAGTTTATTCCCTGTCTCAGGAATTTCAGTTAAGTCTATCAGCCATTGACAAAGTCTTCACCTACTGTTTTACCTCTTTGTGGTTTTGCAGCCTGGGATTCTACCAATAGCAATACACAAGAAAAAGCCTTTAGTACTGAAAATGTCCCAAGGCAATTCAAAGAGTAGTAACAGAACATGAAGTCGGGAGAGAAATTAGGGACAATAATTAATGGTTTGGAAGAAAAGGTAAGTTTTCTGAAGGTCAGAAGGACCTGGCAAATGAAAGCTCTGGGACCCAGAGAAATGGGGTGGGGAGGGTGGAAAGATCTGACAGCCAGAGCCGGAAGACTTAATGATACACAGGGGAGAGTAAATTTGGATAGGTTTGCAGTGGTATGGTAGGAGGTGGCCAAGCAAGAACTTGAGGGCAAGGATGACAATTTTGAGTTTAATGTGTCGGATATCGAGAACTATGGTAGAGCTTTAAATAAGAATGTGAGTATAGTTTATTGCAGAATAGAATGTTTGCAAATGTAGATGAAAGGAGATCAGCAAAGAGAACACCAGAGTAACTGATTCCGGAGACAGCAACATGACAGATAATAGTTTCAGTATAGAGGGGATAAGATTCAGACAGAGGTGACTAATCACATGTTAGTGAAAGTAAGTAGTGGTGACTATGTGAAGAATGTAGGATTTGAAGCTCAGGTTCCAACAGGAGGCAAAGGAAATGCATAGTTTTACTGAACCAAAATGATCACAGACATGTAAGAACTGCATTGAAGCAGCATCTCACCCATTGAGCCCAGCCCATCATTTGATCAGATCAGATCTGACGGTGCGTCTTAGTTCCACTTTCCTGCTTGCAGCCCCCACCTTCTACACAAACACACACACACCCTGCCCCCTACCATCCCATAACCCTTGACTCCCTGTGTGTCAAAAATCTGTCTAACTCAACTTTGAATATTTCAATGGCTCAGCCTCCACTGAGGCTCTGCTACTCTCTGAGGAAAAGCATTTCAAAAAACTAAACTTTCAGAATAGAAATTTCCCCACGACTCTGTCTTAAATGGGAGTCCCCTTATTTTTAAACTGTGTCCCCTGGTCTCGATTCTCCTAGAAGGGGAATCCATCCTCTCAGCATCTACTATGCCATGCCCCATCAGAATCTGGTATCTTTCAATAAGATTACCATTTATTCTTTTAAACTTCAGCTGAAATGTACAGCAAATCATGCTTCAGTCTTTTTGTTGTTTACACTGAAAGAAGTCATGACTCAGCCATGACTAGATCTAGAATAGGGACCCTAATAGCACAAACGTGATCACAAGATTGAGTGAAACATTTGAGAGGTATAGCTAATGCCACACTTGTGGATTGTATCACTACATGACAGCATGTAAATAAAGAACAGGAAGGGCCAAGGAAATTCTTCAGGGATTCCTGAGGTATCACTGCAAAGAAAGAGAGAAAGAATTGCAAGATTGAGGAAGAGAAAGGAAATCACATGAAGTCAATGTCAGAGTGGAAGTCATTCATAGAAGTTGGTTTGGAATGTGGATTTCTTTTAAGGGGGAAGTGACACTTATTTTAAAGAGGGGAGGGATGCTCAGCAATTTAATACTGGGTTTCAGTAGCATAGTCTGGGCTATAGAAAACCACCAACTTATTTTTAGGCTGTAGGAAACCAGAAATTTGCTCAACAATATACCAGTAGTTTCTCCAAATCAGTCAGCTCCCAGTAACTATCTGTTCAATTTAATGTACTATTGATTAGGTTACTCCTCCCTCTAACCGGTTAGCATAATCAACAAGAAAAAAAATGCTTGGGTTTTGGTTTTCAAGCCCCATGATAGACTTAACATCTTTTATCAATTTGTGACCATTGAGGAAGAGGATCATTATAAATTTAGGGTTTTGCTGCAGATATTTTGGGGGCTGGATAGTGCTGTTAGTTGTCTATGAGCCACATAAAGGGTCTTCCTTCTTTTTGAACCTATCCTTGTACCCTAATCCTATTGAATATCAAGAAACATGGCAAAACTTGGCCGAAAATGTATTGTTAAAGCAGTTTTATAGAACAGAATGCTAGTAGCAAATGTAACAAAACATCACTTCCTCCAAATAACTGTCAGTTATGTGAGTAAGAAAAACATGAAAGATCCTATCCCAAGTTGGTGGGCTGATGCATGGTGGGCAACATTAAATCAAACAAGGAAGGAGGAGGGGCCTTGATGGCTCTTTTCTTTAGATAACCTGTTTGGTCAGCAGACTTCATCAACTGAGCTCTCAATAAGAGTCTTTGTTCATCATATTCTGTAAGAATTTTGAGGCTTGATTCATGGTTGCACCCCTTGTCTGGGAGTTGGTCCGAACAGCAACTATTCAAGCTGGCTACCAAATCCCTCCCTTTGATTTGTGCAAATCTCAACAGGACATTTTGGTGGAAGTACCTCAGATATTGACTTCCTGATAATACGCGATCATCAGAAAAAAAAAATTAAGGCCTGGTTAATGAATATTTAGATGTAATTTCTCTCCCAGCAGGTTCAGATTGGAGGAGGATTTCTAATTTTGAACATCAGTCTAAGTCAACACTTTGGCATCAATTCATAAAGCAAAATATAATCAAAAATCCCAAAACATGTCACAGGATAATCACTGGTCTAAATTCAATTTGGATGAGATAATGATGTCTTTGCCATTAGGATTTATAGCTTTCTCACTGACAACTGGGATTAGAGCCTTTTAAAGATAGCAGCCTATGATCTATAGCAGTCACTAGTACAAATGAAGATTTATGAATTTGGATAGTGCTGGGATTACAGCTTCCTTTGGAATAATCTAGGAAGCAAGAAGCCAGCAGGGTAACTGCTTATTCATGGTTTCTAAGCTACCACAAGGATTAGGAAGAAGGCTAGAGGATTTAAAAGGAATTTCTTCCCGTGGAAGAGAACACATCAACCACTAATATTTCAAAGTACTTCTTATAGTCATAATTATAGTTAGCATTACCACTGACTGCCAGCACAACATATTTCAAATTTACTCTGTGAAACTGGTATATTTACTTATTATTATATGACAACAAACTTGTAGCTTTATAGTCAGAGTGCAAATTCTTCAGTTTCATTATGTGGTGATACATACATGTGTTTCAAAGCTTCTTTTTTCTTCTGTGTTGAAACAGAAACATCACAAAGCTCTTTCATTTCTGAACTACCAGTGAAGTATTCTGAGGTTTCATTCTCAATACCCTATTAAAGAAATGCAGAAACTCGTTTAGAAAAAAAGATATACCTATACATAAATTTGTTCATTCTGTATCATTGTTTTTTGCACTTATTAGGTAGAGGGATATAATCACTAACTGGGAAATGAAACATTTTCCATTTAGGTCATCCATTGTTAACATTAAGTACTCCTAAGTATGGTGTAGCTTTCGTTCATAAAGGTCACATTTTGGGGCTTGTATTTTAAGACAGCTGCAATCACCAAACATGATTGCAAAATTGTGCCTTTTTAAGACAGTAGAAATATAAACTTAATTGTTTCTGCAACATTGTTTGATCCATTCAGAATGTTAACGTAACAACTTTAACAAGGATTATTTATTCCATCAAACTTTTTTTGCATTTAACCTTGTAAGATGGTTATAAACCTAAACTTGAGAGCCGAGATCAGGTTTAAGTATCAGCTGTAATGCACCAGCTGTACTGTACTGTACTGTACTGAATCAGCTTTATTTGGCTGGGTGCCACACCACAGCTCCAGCTGATATAGTACAATAATGCGGCTGATCCTAAAGTTCACTTTTATATTATTTGAAAAGAAACAAGTTAACAAGCAAGTTTACCTTAACAGCAAATGTAAAACAAAAACACTCTATTCAGGTATCTTTGAAGACACAATAGTGCATTTCAACAGTAATTATTGCTTTCACTTTCAGCACGACTTTCTTAAACTTCTAATTTCAATTGTATGGTGTTTGGGTAAACATAGTATGCTAAATCACTAGGTGTATGCAGAACAAAGTTAGGCGTGTCCACTCTGCTCAGTCACAAAAGAACATCCCATGCATCCGTATGACAATTGCCATTTCTGACACCGGACATGTTGCATAGACTCTCCAAATGACTCTATTCGTTCAGTGCCTATTAGCGTCAAATTAAAAGATTTGTGCTGCTGATCCAAGTCTACTAGGAAGTGGATCGAAACGGCTCATGCTCCATTAATGCAGGATCCTAAATGGAGGAGACCTTGATTCTATTATTGCATCTGATAATGGCCCTGACCAGTGCGATAACATGACTCTCAGGCCCAGAAAGGAACAGCATGGAAACAATGCATATCTCACCATAATGCTGTCAGGTACCAATGTGCTTCCAGAAAAGGGCGTATCCATACTTAATTATTGAAAGCATTTCTGAAATAGTACAAAGGTATTGGTAGTTCTTAAGTCTTGCATTGGCATAACCAATATAACAAATGTATAGTGATGCATGATTTAATTTCCTAATGTGTAACAAAATCAGTAAAACACAGTGAGGTTCACTGTTTGCATGTGATGCGACGGGTCACTGCTTGTTGAAACATAATGCATTACACTATATTGTTCGCTATGCTATTTATCCCTCTGTATTTCTACATCAGATATCATAAATTGTCCAAAAGTATAACTATACTAATGCAAAACAGGTTTATCAAACTGCCCCCACTCTAATTTCTAAGTTTTCCTTTTCTGGTTTTGTCTTTCAAACTTTCAAAACACGTTTCTTATTTAGCGAGTGAAAATGACATTTCTGATACATTACAGATAAAAGAAATGCACTGCATGCTTATTCACTCATAGTAATCCCAAAATTAACAATAAATGTAAAACTTGTGACAGGTTATTTTACCTAACTGTACATTTATTATAGTGTTTATGCCTATGAAATACCAAGAGGGTTAACAAACACAAATTCTTAAAACAATGATCACAGTTTGGGTAGGTCATAAGTGAGTGTTTCTCTCTTCCCCCCATTCCCCAGAGTAGTTCTAAAACAAAACAAAACATGAAACGAACACACAAAATAGATGCAGAATTGTTCAATTAAAAGACTCAAGTATGAGTCAGCCCTTGATACTGAAAGCCACTGTGGGAACTGCTGAAATTTCTACTGGAAGAATTATGTAAACTCCCTCAGGCTGGAAATAAGCCACAAAGGGAAGCTGTTGTAAGGAAAGCCAAAGGACATGACACAGAATGTAAGTCCAAGCAATCACTGAGCTAATACGGATGTATTTCTTGTGATTTTCCTCTATGTTCTCAAACTTAATCAGTCTCTATTTTGAACACGGGTGGTATAAACGAAGTCAGAATTTTGTAAGTGCTTCAACTAGAACACTACAAGCTCTTTCAGAAATATTTGTTATGATAAACTAAATCTGACGCAGCAATCCCTCCTCTAAGCATTAATTAGGCAGCTTTTAGAAAAAAAAACTGCATACAATGATAGCCCCAGAAGTTTGTGATCTAAAGGAGTGCATTGCTGTGCTTAAAATATCCTTTTGTTTTTGAACTTCCAATGATAAAAATGTCACAATCTGTGATTAATATTAGATCTGGTAATGAGGTTGTCACAGGCTATTTTTGGGCAATATGATTGTCCATCACAGTAACTTCTATTTAAAATAAGAAACATTTTGTGTTAATTTTGAATGTTGTTTCCAGCCCATCTAAATCTATAACTAAACCAGCTGAAAAATGGTAACTTTTGCATGCCTACTTTAAAAAATATTTCTACAGAATTTAAAGACTTTAGCGTAGTAATTAAAGGCATTCAAGTACATTAGTACATGAGTGTCATTTGGCCTTTCAGACAACACGTACGTCCTTGATCTGATTTGACTTATTATTGTAACATATACTGAGATAGTGAAAAGTATTGTTTTGCGTGCTAGACGGAAAAATCATACTTTACATATGTACATCAGGATAATAGTAATAACAAACCATTTTATTCCTTGCAAACACTTGTATACATCAAAGCTTGTTAAAATTAAAATGCTTAAGGTGGCTTTAAAAACAATTTAAACACAAGGTGACTAAGAACAAAGGAAAAATTCAGCCTGCAAAATCCACTGGCAATCTCTCAGCTAAAATCAACAACGTTTGAGTTCACTGTATAACATATGAACAAAAGAACCACAAGCAGTGCTATAAACTAAGAGTTCACATATGTATGTGCTCTCATAGGTTGAAGTGCGTGATAGTCTGCTTGCGTGATGAACCTATGGCAGCTTTGAAAGTATTAGGACATTTTCCACATCTTCTGTGGCATCATCTGATCTTGTGAGAAGATAGTCTGCACCTTGGTTGTCAATATTGTGTTAAATATTATGTGGTGTAGCTCAGGAGTCTCACATTGGCATGGCAGTCTCAGCTTCATTTGATGCAAAAGATGATAGCAGGCTCAGAAGTAGCAGGATTTGCTGACAAGTTTTATCTGGGCCTTGCTCTCTTCCAGCTGAGCTTTTGGCTCGTTTTTTTTAACCCTTTTTACAGTCAGTTTCCAGAGGTTTCCATTGTCAGAGCTTGTATTGCAGTTTATGTGCCGATGTCTGCATATTTAATACTTGTTTGCTGGTGATCTTGAAAAGGTAGGTGTGGACATCCAGCAGGTCATGACCCAGTGGCCAGTTCACTGTATGGAAGGTCTTTGGGTATATGACTGTCATGCATCTAATGAACACAGCCAAGCCATTGCATGTCATCAATTTTGAAATGAGTGGACGCTGACTAAATTTATAAGAGTCCAGGACTCTCAGATTGACGATCTTATCCTGCAAAGACATACTGAGATATGTCTGAAATAGCAAAGGCAGAGACTATTAAGCCTCATTCCCTGATCCTGCATAGTATATGTTGTCCAGGTTTCCCTTCTATTGACGAGTACTTTGTAGGCTCACAATCTGGTTTTAATTCATCAGGTTGCTGTTGGCCCCAATACACTCTACAGTAAAACCAAAATAACTTGATTTTCAACCCTGCTACAAACTTTGATTGGCTGTTTAGATCCCAATATTGTTGAAGTATAGGTTCAGGAAATTAATCGTGATATTATACCCAAAGGCCTATGGGGAAAAGTCACTGTCTGCCCTTCCATAATTCTAATTTCCATTCATAAAACTATGGACTGGCCATGAACTTTGGAGGGTTACAAACCCAATGATCCTCCTATGAACTGGAAATAGGCTATATAGTGTATAAAGGTGAAAAGTTGCCTAATCTGTAACTGATAATACACAGCAAAATAGAAAACACGCTGCATTAACAACAACAAGGCGACACAGTGACCCAGTGGTTAGCACTGCTGCCTCTCAGTGCGAGGGGCCAGAGTTCAACTCCACCCTTGGGCGACTGTCTGTGTGGAGTTTGCACATTCTCCCCGTGTCTGCGTGGGTTTCTGCTGGGGGCTTCAGTTTCCTCCCACAGTCCAAAGATGTGCAGGCTAGGTGGATTGGCCATGCTAAATTGCCCATAGTGTTCAGAGATGTTTAGATTACATGTGTCAGCCATGGGAAATGCAGGGTTACAGGGAAAGGGTAGAGGAATGGGTCTGGGTGGGATGCTCTTTGCAGGGTCAGTGTGGACTTGTTGGGCCAAATGGCCTGTTTCCACACTGTAGGGATTCTATGAAGGAATAGAGGGGGTTTGGATGTAAATGTTTAAGATTCATACAGAGCAAGCCAAACTGTGCCACTGCCTAAATTTGTGAATTTCAGAGTTGACATAGCAAATAGACAATATTTAATTAATAGTCATTGTAATTATTGAAATATGATGATGAAACAAACTCTAGATATGCACTGCAAATATAGGAACCTATAGCAATGCATTTTTACTTCATACTTCCTTAAAAAAATGTTGAAAGAAGAGTTTCAAACAAACATTGCTTTTTGTTTTCAGTAATCTGTTTCACTGTGTTCTAGATTCTCCTTGCAGGAGAAGCAACCTCCCAGCGTCTATCCCGTAAAGCACCTATGACTTCAACTAACACATCAGTCAAGGAGCATTATTTTGTTTTAGCCTCTTCAAAACGTCTTTGCTATACTAACAGCCACTGTGGTTACTTAAATAGCATTCAGTGATCAGCACTTTTTTCTCCAACTGTGAAACATGACAAAGTATCAATTGGATAAGACTGAAGAGAGTTATGGAAGTCATTTACTGGCTTGTGGTGCATGCAGAATGCTACATTTGTGCTGCTTGAGGATTTTGGTGATTCCCGAGAGCAAACGATGCTCCCTATGCAGTTCATTGGCTGTATGCATCGTCAGAGGATCCAATGTTGTAATTGGTTAGCGTTACTTAAAAGGTAACCCACATCTCTTAAAAGACAAGATGTGTTTGCGTTGTCTAAAATGGTGTCCAAAATGTTTGAGTCTTTTGACTTTTTTTTAAGAAAAGGCAAATCAACTTGCAAGACACCATACATCAAGGTTTTCCGAAAACGGACTTCATGCAAAACACTGAGAGACATCCTGTACATGCAGTGGTGAGATAAACTAATTAAACTGGCTGGATCTACATGGACCACTGCTGCCATAACACTCTGGACCTCAACACTTGCCCCATCATACTCTGTGGAATAGTTTTGTGTCTCTGCCTGGCACAGATCATTATACATAATTTTGATATTCAACTAAATATAACAATATGTGGCATAAATGGAAGCCTCCATTGAACATTCCCGCCCCCCCCCCACCCCCAACCAGGCTTCCTGTCCTTGCAAAACGTCCCCACACATCCAGCCATTCGACAAAAACCTACAAGCTGGTTAACCCATCTGAGATGGAACTTACTTACCATCCTGGAATGACATGCTCAATCCACTGATGCCCACTTTCCACTGTGGTACCCCATACAGAGCAACTTTCCTGAGCAAGATCTATCAGCCATTCTTGGGATAAAGGAATGGGAAGCTTGGGAAGTCACTAACAACCGTCTTGTGACAAACTTCATCTGTCCAATTGCAGGATTTGAACTACCATGGCAAAATAGGCCCTTGCTGAACAGGTTCAAGATAGGGCAGGGACCCTGGGCAGCCAATCTATACCACTGGGGCATTGGTACAAACTCTCTACATTCTTATGCAGAGACACAACACATTGCCGAGAACTGTGCCCTCTAGATATTAATCGTCTTATGTTCAACAAATGAGGAAGCTATTGTTTGGATTCCGTGTATTTGCATACACTAAATAAAAATAGGCAGCAGCAGTATGGGTCAGGGAGTAGCTTCAAGAACTTGGAGGCAGTGCAGGAAGTAGTTTACCAATCCAAGATAAGTTATTAAGATGAACAATCTTCAAATGCCATATTGTACCAACTGCAACGGCAGTCTCATCCATGGCTCAATTCATTAGATTACCCTTAGCCCACACCCACAAGTCATATACACATGCTATGATATGGCCATTGGAAGTTTCAATAAGCAGGCTTCTTGCATTCTTAATCCTGTTTCTCTCTTCCCACCCTTGCCTCATTCCCTAATCTTTTCTCACTCTCAAGCTGCAAATGGTATAAGCACACAATTCTTACTTTCTCTCTTTGCTTCACAAGGTACCACACTTCACTTTTTGTTTTCAGATATCCAAAAGCTGGAATCTTCCTACACAGAGAACAAAGATGAGGAGATGCTGTAGCTCTGTGCTGCACTCACAGCCACCAGAATGACATTGTGTGTATTTCAGAGGCTAGGAGAGATCTGCAAGTGCTGAGATACCAGCCATAAATTCACAGCTGCCTGGACAGATAGAAAGAATGGCATCTGCCAGAGTATAAGGGTAGGAGAGGTGGAAAGAGTGTACTCTTGATCGACTGCAGGTGAATCACGAGGACTTTGACAGCTCAGATTATAGAAGGCTGGAGTGTGTACACAATCAAATGCTTTCCGGAAAACTTAACAGAAAGTCTCATTGAAGCGACAACGAGTATGAAGATGTTCAGCAGGTGCAGGGTTTTGAGTAAATTTGGAGTTTATTCTTTAGATGCATGGACAGCTCCATAAGCGCGCCAGTGGAACCAACCTTAATTCAGTACTTGAAAGCTGATCAATGCTTCTGTTGCAACAGAAACAGACTCTGTCAAAGGTCTGAGTGCTACAGTGGGATCTCAAAATATTGTCTCCAAAACTCAGGCTACATCCTTGGTGGCTTGGAATACCGCTCTTCCAAAGGGATTCCAGGACTTCAAAGCCACCCATTAATTTGTCCTCCAACACATCAACACGAATGCTGAGGCACAGCTCCGGGAATGTGGCATTTCCTTGAAAATGGAACCAGCTGGCTTCACTCAGGATGCCAAAATTCCTGCTCCCGCCCCTATCACTCTGAAAATGCCCTTGTTGCTGTCTGTCAGTCAGCCAGCCACTCCAGACATCTGTAGCCCAGGTCCAGGCGGTACAGTTTGAAGTTGGGCCCTCAAGGGCCAGAGCTGTTCGAGGTCATCCTCTAAGGCCATCTGCAGTCTCTTCAATTAAAGGCCAGCCTACATCAGCCATGCTACAATTACTGGGGAAAAACCTCGTACGGACACTAGAACAGACAAAGTCACCCAGAAGACAGAAACAAAGGGAATGAACAAGGGTGATTAGTGTAATTCTAGTTTAATGCATTTTTAAAGTGTGCATAGACAAATTGGATCTTAATGCACAATTTCATTTTTAAAAAATGTTTTATATAGGCAACAAAAAGAAGATAACTATTTGTAAAAGTAAGGTGTACGAGACCACAGAATATAGAACATTACAGCACAGGAAGAGCCCCTTCCGCCCATGATGTTATGCCAAATATGACGCCAAATTAAACTAATCCTTTCTGCCTGCCATTAGTCCATATTCCTCTTTTTCCTTGCATCTTCAGCTGCTTATCTAAAAGTCCCATAAACGCTCCTATCGTATCTGCCTCCACCACCAGAGAGAGGAGGGATGGGGCTGGAGAAGGTAGGTGGAATGGTGATAGGTGAGTAGAGGTAGGGAGTGATGGGGATTGGTCAGTGAGGTGGGAGGGGCAGATGGGTGGGACCCAAACAAACCTTCCACATTAGACAGAAGTTCACCTGCACATCCTTCAACATGGTCTATTGCATCCGCTACTCCCGATGTGGCCTCCTCTACACTGGTCTCGCCATTCTGTACAGCACCTGCACTCTGTTCGCAACAAATGACAACACCTTCCAGTCGCAAACCATTTCAGCTTCCCCTCCCACTCCTACTCCTACTCCTACTCCCTGGATGACATGACCATCCTGGGCCTCCTCCAGTGTCACAATGACACCACACACAAACTGGAGGAGCAGCACCTCGGGAGCCTACAGCCCTATGGCCTAAATGTGGATTTTACCGGTTTCAAAATCTCCCTAACCCCAGCCTCATCCCTTGACCAACCCTCCCTCTCATCCCTGCCTCCTTGACCTGACACAACCTGTCCATCATCTCTCCCACCTATCTGTCCCTCCCACCTCACTGATGAATATCCACCACTCCCAACCAGCAGTCACCTATCACCATCCCAGCCCCACCCCTCTTCTCTTTATTTATTTCCTGCTCCTCTGATGCTGTCTGGCCTGCCGTGTTCCTGCAGCTCCACATTGTGTTATCTGACTTCAGCATCTGCAGTTCTTACTATCTCTGAGTGAGTTTATCCCAATGTGTTGTTTGACAATATTTTACATTATCCACAACTCCTCCAATCTTTGTATTGTCTCCAAACTTACCTAAGCCACCAATCTACGTTTTCACCCAAGTCACTTATATATATCACCACTTTACCAAAATGGCATTCCGCACAATTCCATACATATACAGTGAATTCCATCTTTGGGGAAGCAAGATCAGTACTAGTACTGATAATCTTTGATACATTATTTCAGATTATATACACACAGGTAATCAGGTACAAGGATTACTAGCTGACTTGTCACCTATTTCGGACTCTAATCTAATTCTCCTCCATCCCCATCTTCAACAAAAGGGTTTCCAACGGAGCTGTGTACAGGTGAATCAGAGTCATTTACTGCCTAAAAAAATTGTGGTGAGAAACTCCAGTTCAGGGATAATGCCCAGATCCACATTCGTACACATTTTCATATCGTCAGCGTAAATCCTGGTAACAGTAACCTTTAGATAAGAAGACTCACAAAGTATAAAAAGCCTCAACACTATCAGTGGTAATCAAGCTGGGTTTTTAACCAGGATAGTTTAACAAGAAGAAAGAATGTCAGATGAATATTCTGAAAAATCATAGTTGCTCAGGCAATTAATCTGCAAACCCATTTATTTTTAACAATAGGTTGTCTGATCTGTACAGTAAAAAGAAGAGTTGGCGATAAATGAATACAGAAGAGTTGTTAGGAGAGTTAGTCTATCTGGAAGACTAAGGTCACAATATTATTGAACAAATTTAGCTCCCTGTTAACTTTTTTAAAAGATGGCTGGCTATAACCACAACTGTTCTTCATGACGGACCATTTAAAAATGCTCTGACTAAGCTTAGAGTAATAGCAAACACATTCTGCTTTGCTTGTTCAATAAAACATCATTGTGGTTTTGTCTGTTCTCAAAAACACTGGCTTAACCATGAGTTTTTTTTTAAATAGGTTCAAAAAGTAAGAAAGACAACAGCGCTCCAGTTAATAGATCTGATAGTTCTGCTCCTCTAACAGCTACTGACTAAAAAGGCCCTCTGCTAATTACGCCTCCCAAAGAGACATTCAGGATCAACATGACCCAAGATAAACATTTGGATCAAGGAAGAAATCCGCTACAACATATTCTTGCAGATAGTCTGCGATTAAACATGGTCAAAATACTGGTAAGTGTTCTTTATATAACAAGATCAAGCAAATGAAAATGAATGTCTGGCTTCAGTGTTCACCAACGCTGCAGATACGTAATCAAATGTGAATCCAAAAATACTAATGAAAGTTGTCAACAGGTGATAGGTCACAGGTCTTTGATAAATTATCCATCCAGCTATTTCCCAGCTTCGTACAAAGCATTTAAAGAATGTCTGCATGGATGAAGGAAGACAAATTGCCAGGGGAATAACTCAACATTGTTCTCACACTGCTTCAACTTGCTCATTCAATAGCAGTATTGGTGGAACAAAAGCAGCGTACTGTGGACGTTGGGAGATCTGAAATACAAACAGGAAGTGCTGGAGAAATTCAGCAGGTATGGCAGCACCTTTGGAAAGAGAAACACAGTTAATATTGAGTCCTGTATGCCTTTTCAATATTGGTAAAAGCCTGGAAGCCATTTGCTTGCCTTATCGTTTGACCCAGTATTACGTGATGTTGCAAATGGCAAACAGAAAGAGGAATACCTAAGATTAAGCATCTGTGTGAGGATAAAAGTAGGTTCAACCACAATGGTACTACAGCCCGATAACCTGCTGCTACTCACCATGTGAGGTCAGACATCAAAAATAGTCATTTTGACAAGGCACCAAGTGGCAACTGATACTAACAGAATCCACACCTCTTTTTTTAGGGGAGATGATAGCCTAGTGGTATTATTGCTAGACTATTAATTCAGAAATCCAACTAATATCATCATAGAATCCCTACAGTGTGGGAACAGGCCCTTTGGCCCAACAAATCCACACTGACCCTCAGAGCAGCCCACCGAGACCCATCCCACGATAACCCACCTAATCTACACATCGCTGAACGCTATGGGCAATTTAGCATGGCCAATCCACCCTAACCTGCACATTTTTGGACTGTGGGAGGAAACCGGAACACCTGGCAGAAACCCACACAGACACGGGGAGAATGTGCAAACTCCACACAGACAGTCACCTGGGGGTGGAATTGAACCCAGATCCCTTGCACTGTGAGGCAGCGGTGCTAATCACTGAGGCACCGTGGCACCTGAGGATCTGGGTTCAATAGAATTAAGAGTCTAAGGATGACCATGAAACCATTGTCGATTGTTGGAAAAACCTATCTGATTCACCAACATCCTTTGGAGGAGGAAACTGCCACCCTTACCTAGGCTGGCCTACATGTGACTCCAGACCTACAGCAATGTGGTTGACTCTTAAATGCTGGCCTAGCCAGCGATGCCCACATCCTGTGAATGATTTTTAAAAAAAATGACAACTCACAAAATTGGGGACAAAATAAAAGATATTGGGTTTTATCAACTCAAATGCGAAACTGAAGGAAAAAAATGGTAAAGTATGTCTTGAGGGGCCTTTCAAAGCTGGAGAGAGGTGGTAAGGCAATTTGTTAATTCTGGTATTTAGTTATCATCGATGTTTTGAAAGGAACTCCCCTGTTTATATACTAATAGGCCAACTGCCTTAGAACCAAGGTAGCCCAGCGCTGCAGTTTTCACAATCACCCCACCTTAACTATAATCTCTTGCACAAATTTGATATGATATACTGAACCATCCAAGCACACTGCAGAACTGAGCTTAAACTAGATAATTGAGAACAAAGAAACTTCAAAAATAATTTTAAAATGACATTTATGAATAAATTCTACAGGATTATAATGTTGAGTTGCTTGTTATGAATATTTTGAGGGAAATAATTGAAATAGTGCAGAAAAATTGGTGATATCCACCGGCAATGCAATCTATCTAGGTCTTAGAGAGCTACATATGTGTGGCCAAACAAGCAAATACATCAGAGATGTAGGAGATTACATTACATTAGCTGTAGGGCCTTTTTGTTTTCAACTGTTCAAAGAACTACTTTAACTATTCCTTACAAGTAAACAATTTGCCAGTCAATTCAGAAAGCAGACTGATTATCATTTGGCTAAATAATTTTGAAAATATTTATTTATGTAAGGCTTGGCGTAAATAATTTCGCTGCAAATGAAATGTAATTCCTTTTAAAATTCTAATCCCAGATTATGTACTTTTTTCTATTAAGATCCAATTTACTGGTATAAATTCAATGTTGGTGCATTGAGTTTCAGAATGTATGGCAAACTTGCTTCCTTCTTCTATCCAGTGTACTACTGAAATTTAACTGATTACAAAATGAACACACATTTAGTATTATTACTTAAATGCGAAATCAGAACACTTTCATAATGTGTGTCAAAGGCAACAAATATTAGCAATAGCTGCCATTACAACCATCAAAATTATATATTACAAACACAGTAGAAAACATGATAAGTTTTAAATGATTGTTGATGATGCAATTCTGTTTAAACTTAAATTATGCACCTCTATTGCATACAGAAAGATTATTAAAAAAACTTCACCTCGACATTTATTTAGTTCCTCAAAACTTCTGCTTTACTCAGCTTGAGCATTTTATAAATTTACATAAATCGTAAGAAAATTATCATTCATAGGTTTTTGGTGAAATTTGTTGAGTATGCGCTCCCACTCCCATTATGGAAGGAGGATTGAACAACTTCAACGTATCAAGTATTACATGTGTCACAAATAACTGGGGACAGCTGTCTCTATTCAAGACATTACATTCTTTTGCTTTCAGATCACGTAGGTCATTCTAACTTCCTGTTTAGAAGGTTATAAATAGAGCAAATATAAAGTGTAAGACATGCAATTCTTCACAAAAGAGGATCATCAAGGAATTGTTAAGTAGATTAATTTTGCACCTTAGTGTTTGTTACCCGCTAATCTACATGCTACTAACTTTAAATAAAAAAAACTCAAAATATATCTGAAATAACGCTTTATCTGGATTTAAATTAGAAGTAATTTATGATGCCCGGTTTCCAGTTCCAATAAATCGAAAACCTACATTTGCTCCGTTCACAAATGCAAAGCTATAAAAACGAGGAAATATTACAGAACACAGCTGATGGGAATGCTGGTTTGCAGAGAGTAGCCCTGCAGTATTACAGCACTTCACATCCAGCAAGGCTTGAGACGAGAGCAGAATTTTGTATTTTTTTTCCCGATGTATAGTGCAACGAAACCATGTTATTGAGAAAGCAGCTTGTTTTAAAAGTTAAAATGTTAGCATATTTTTGTAAAAGTGACAAAACCAGATAAAAACTTGCTTAATTATTGACAAATTTTCATAAAATTTCCAAAAAAATACATACAGCAATCTGTTCCTCAGCAATTCTTCTTTTTAGGCCAGTTTCACATGGCGTTATACAAACCACAAAACGATCAGGGAATATACGAAGTCCTAAATGGGAAAAGATTAAAGTTTTCACTTGATGCTTTAACTCAACTTTACAACAAACTCATTAGTTCTAGCAATATTATGGAAGGACTCACAAAAATGCAGTGGGAGTGGGAACACTACATTTTAAGAAGAAGGAAAATACTAACTGGGAACCATGAATATGTTGTCCATCTAGCCATATTTAAAGACAATTAACTTTTAAAAATCACTTAGATTATCGCCAATAAAAGATTCTTCTAAAATGATAATCTAGCATGTATTTCAAATTATGAAAGATTTCTGATGACAAATGGACAATCATTGATGTATTAAAAACACTTTCAATTCACTCAAAGACCACAATGAGGTTGATTACTAACAATTTATAAGCAAAGCTCTGCTTAATTGTGGGATATGACTTAAGAATGTTTGGTACACTAGCCTCGAAAGCAAGTTTATCTTTAAAATGTACAGATTCACAGTTTTTACGTTTGCAAAAAGAATTTTCAACACTGAAACCACATTTTAGAATTTAGCAATACCAAATGCAAGAGGAGCAGTACTATAATCATATGGAATTACAATCGGAAAGAGAGGGAAGCGGGGGGGGGGGAAGGAAAGAATTCCCTATACATTACCAATGCAAGGGTTAAGAAGTGTGCAAAAATAAATGCAGCTCTTTATTACCTCTCCTCAAAAGCTTCCCAATATCCAGACCCCATTCTCTCCATATCTTTGTAATCTCCTCTAGACCTACAACTGCTGTATCTCACACTCTTCTCCCTCTTCACCATCCTGAGATCTCTTGCTCCTCCAATTCTTGCCTCTTGTGCATTTGCTACCTTTTCAACCGACCTTCAACATCAGCTTTTGGAGCCTGGTGTCAAATTTTGTTTGATAATACTCCTGCGAAGTGATCTGGGAGGTTATGTTACTTCAAAAGTATTATGTAATTTGCAGAAGTTGTATTACTGCAGTGCCATAGCCAATCATGCTCAACAAATCTTCTGTTCCGAACAGCATACTCGGTGGGAATTTTCTGATACTTCCACATACTTTTAAGATTTATCTGCCACACTCCTCCTTCCTTAGTCCATAAAATTCAGACATTACAACATTGACAGAAGTCTTCAAAAGGTTCAATCCCATTTTGGAAGGATGGGGTTATCCAGAAATAGGAATCCTTTCAAAGAAACCTCTGATTTAGTGGGAAGGAAACTGATGAGGGGGCATTAGGGGGTGAATTCTTTTCTGTCTTCAGGTGTGCATACAGTCCATTTAAATTATTTTAACTATTCATGAAGGTTGCTTTATTGTTGTGTGGAACTGCCATTGAACAAATCGTTCCTCATAGTGAGCAGAAAATGAAATGTAGTATAAACGTATATAATCAATTCCAAAGGGGGAAGGGGGCATTCATTTTGGTATGTGAAGAACAGTTGTAAGAATGAGGAAGCCCCTAAAGATAAGTCATATTACTTTCTCATATTCGACATATTTAACATACTGTGGGAGTTTGACCTACTACTGGACGGGCGAAGGAGGATGGCATGTTTGCTCACAGTCAGTATAGACTCAGCTAACTGCAGATCATTTTTGGCTCTAAACCCCAGACAGCAACATCTGGTAGAAGAATAAGAATTATTGCGAGTATTAGGCTTAACTGGAGCTGTCAGCTCTAACATTTTAAGACTGATCTAAGGTAATCATGGCTTTTGGCATTATTTTATTTTGTTTTCTGATGCAAATATAATGTAGAACTCAATAAAATACAAAGGAAATTCTAATTATTCAGAAGTATATTTTGTTAGATAAAATGTTTGCGGATTCAAAACAAAGAGTGCTGTGTTCGTAGAACAGTTATCTCAATTAATGTGCTGATAATCCAAAAAGGAAGAAAAGGCTACTTGACTTGACGTGGTTTATTAAATGGAGAAAGTAGGCAAATAAAAGTAGGAAACATTTCTAAAATGGTGACCACAGTATATTTAGGTTCAGTCCAAGAACAGAACAAAGAAAGAGAGAAAACAAGAACACTTGACTGAAGAAAAAATAGCAACATGAAAATGCATCTTGCCCACATTAAGTGAAAGTACAAATTGACGAATAAAACTACAGATCAGCAATACAAAATAGTTGGAACAGGAGAGAGGGAAATTACAAAATAAGTATAGAAACCTTAAGGATAAAATTGACTTGCAGCTTCTCAGAACTCCTTGTTGTCCTTTTTAAACATAAGCATGTCGCAGGCCCCTTCCCTGTACATCAAATTAATCTCAAACATTGCCCACTAAAAGAAAAGTCGCCATAGTCCTACCAGATCATACAGCTGTCCTCTCATTAGAGAGACAACTGGTGGTAGTTTAACCATAGTGACATGAATTTTTAACCCATTACATTAATGAGCCAATGTAACATAGCTCAATTTGTTTTAATTTTGTTACAGCAAGGACTGTTTCCATATTCACTTTTACATTTACAATTTTAGCATCAGCTATATCTTGCAGCATTTTTAACTTGGCATCATCATCTGTTCTGAGGAGTGATGCAAAGTAGTTATTTAAAACTTCTGCCATATGTTGGGATTCCACCCAAAAGCAGAGCTCCTCAACTCAAGTCATTAACGGCCTCTTAGTGACAGATTTCCCATTTATAATATGGCTTTATAGTGTTGTGTCTCTGAAGCAGTTCTTAGCCCAGTCTAAATATAACTTCCTGTTTCTTATGGAACAACTCTGGGATGCTGCCTATTGGTCAGTGACGTGACCAGAACATTTAGATTATTCAATGGCTATTCTCTTTCTTGTCACATTCTAATCTGCCCTTGGACTCATTATTTTTGTTTGTACTGTAAAACATAGGATAGAAAATCCAACCAAACATACATCATGAAAATCACATCAAATACATTCAGTTGAATAGCAAAGTATTCATATCAAAAGCTGCACTTTAATGATATGCAACATTTTTAATTTAGTCAATTACTTTTAAGCATACTATCCATAAAAGTAAATATTTTCAAGTTGAAATGGGATTAAACTTCTAACCGTTCTCAAATGTGTACGTACCACAATAATTCTGCTGTGTGACACATCTCAAGTTCATGTGCCTCTTCATAAAGTAAGCGGCAAGACGAAAATTTTGACCTACAAAATAAATCATGTGACAGTAAATGCATTGAAGAAAACATTTTTCATCTCATGTCACTAACTGCTGATATGACATGCCTTTCATAAGTTTCCAGAACACCTGCTTTACCTGTCTCCAATGTTTGTAGATTAACTTGTGACTGAATCATATCCTTCCCCACTGCAGTGAGGTGACTCTACTCTTACACTTCTCTTAATGGCTATATTACATTGTAAACTAGGGACCTAAGGACCTGCTGTCTTTGAGTGCCTAAGGCTCCAGAGTTTGTTAAGCCTCCTGTGAATGATTTATTAGTAATTTGTTTATTTGACTGTAATGTCAATCCTTTAACTATGTCTTACTTCTAACTTATTTTTTAAACACTGTAAAGTAATGCAACTACTTTTCTTTTTTATTCCTCTTTTGTATCTAAGATTTGTACCTAGGTACTTGTACCTAAGATGCTGCCATAAGAGATGACATTGCAAAACTGTACAGTACTCCTGCACTTCTGTACTTGAGTACACATGACAATAAAGGATATTCTATTCTATTTCCAAGAGTATATTAAAGTTGTCAAAAATTATTGTTTTAACGACTAAGGTGAATCTTAGGGTGGATTAATTATAAAAGGAATTGAACACCCATACCAGTCCCTGAATTTCAATCGAGCAGGAATATCAGATTGGCAATATGGTGCTCCAATGGAAAAGTTGGCCGATCAATGGAATACTAAACAAGTGCCACTTTTTCCTGTTGCCTCTTTTTGACAGAAGTTGTTTGATTTCTTTCAGAAGATTAGCATCAAATCCTAACTGCTGTGGTGGCTGAGTAAAAATTCCTGCATCATTCAGGCATAGTTTTCATTAGCTGAGTGTAGGAATGATGGAACCTCTGGTGAGAATGTCTCTTGTCCAGTTCACTGTACTTTAGGGATGTCACATGGGTACAAAATAAAGCTCCTCTGTTCTTTGAGAATTTTTGGTTTTCGATAATAACACCTCATCAAACGTCCAGGAATTGTGCAGCTCATAAACTTGGATGCAGTCTTACCCAGTAGCGGCAACAGAAATGTGCAAGACATGAAATACACCAGCATTACTTGCTACTGCTGCTTCAGATAGCACAATTTGAAAATATACATACATGGAAAATATTACTCTTTTCCTCATATAAAGTGCAATTGTATACTCTATTCTTAAAGGACTTAAAATAAGTTAGTTTAAATCAAACTGTTTGGACATGCTATAGCTACAAATGGGCCTTGAACCTGGTCAGGTTTCAGACACTGACAATGTGCTGCAAGACCCCTCTATTTTAAGGAGCATGCTATCCTGTGGTATATCCAAGAAATAACTAGATTTTATTGTGCCAACATCTTATTACAGGTCATCATGAATAAGAGGCGATTTCATTGAGACAGATCACAGAATCTCAGAAATGTTACTGCGCAGAAAAGGCCATTCAGCCCATCATGCCTGCACTGGTTCATTAAAGAGGCATCATTACCTACATAAAAGATTCTGAGAAGATTAAACAAGGTGGATATTGGAAGATGTTTCCTTTTGCGGAAACGACTAGAGTGAAGGACACAGCTTAAAAATAAGGAGTCTTCCACTTAATTTGGAGACGAACAGGAATTAGTCCTCTAAGAGAGTCATGAATCTTTGGATCTCTAATAGTAACACAGAAACGGCAGTGGGAAATTCAACCATTGAGTCTGATCTGCTATTTAACATGATCAAACACTTCAATGCCTTTTACCTATCCTCATAATTCTTTACACGATTTACAATACTAACTTTAAACACACTCAAAGACTGTCCTCCCTACAGAACAGTGCAGACAAGGTCATTCAATATTTTCAATATTTAGAAATGCATAATCCTTTACAAACAAAGGAGTCAAAGTTTATTAGGTAGATGGGAATGTGATATTGAGGTCACAATCCGATCAGCCATGATCTTATCGAATAGAGGAGCAGGCTTAAGGGGCTGAATGGCCTGCTTTTTGTAATTCATATATTTGTATACAAGTTCACATTACGTACATCCTAGATTTGTACAGCATCAATACAAATAACTCAAAAGATAAACCAGTCTCATTTTCAGAGAATTAGCTAGTATGTCTCAAGTCTGAAATTCTAATCTTTAAATCTCATGGCCTCTCCTTCCCTAATTTTGCAACATCCACTAGTCATCTGACTTTGACACTTTGTGTGCATCACCTTTGTCACCTGTGTTAATCCCAGACTTTTGATTCCCCACTGAAACCTTTGCATTTCTCCCTTCACCTTTAACACCTTCCTTAAAACTGATCACGGACTAAGTTTTCACTCACATCCAATATCTCCTTTGTTATCATTTTCTTTGTCTCATAAAATTTCCACGAGTGCTTTGGGATGGCGAAAAATAACATCTCAAAACAATGACAAAAGCTAAAGTTCTGAAGGAGCTGAATTGAACTCAAAATGTTAGCTTTGCTTCTCTTTCCACAGATGCTGCCAGACCAGCTAAGCTTTTCTTGGTACTTTGTTTTAATTCCATAGAAATACAAGTTATTTTGTGCTAGTTAAATCAACCATGCTATTGAATGTGTACGTACAATCATTACGATAAGCAATGGGACGGTAAGGGAAGGATCGAGTATGATTAAACAAAAATAGACGGTGACTGTTGAAGTTAGAACCCAAAAGGCAGGCAGAGAGACAGCTCGATTCAGTGGAGCTAACTGGAATTGGTTTTTAATCTACTATAGTGAAAGAAGCGAGCTGTTTGATAAGACTCTGGTTAAGATCTTTCTATTCTTAAGTTTTAACATAGCATGCAAATTGGCAATAAAATTAATAAAATATATAAAAGACAGCATAAGTAAACGATCAATACATAATTAAACCTCATTAAGGTTGGCAGTTCGGGTGCTGCGAACAGGCTACAGGATCTACAGCAAACACATCTGCAGTAAGTAAAGTTTGAGCAGATTTGTTTCAGAAATTATGGACTGAAGGCTGAAATACAGGCACTGTGATGCATCAGGAAGAAGTAAAGTTTACCTGGATTCTTTACATCAGGAGGCAGTCACACCACTTAGGACAAGGTTTTCTGAAAGTCAGGGACAGAAGGGTGTGACTGTGACTGAGGCAGGTAAGAGGAACCAGAGGGCTTAAGTGTTAGCCTCTGCAATTGTCCAATAGGTTTGAGATTCTCTCAGCCTGTTGGATCAGAGGAGTGGCTACAGATTGTATGTTCAAGCTGACCATTGCATCATGTTACAGGAAGCTATTCAAGTGGGGGAGCAACATGGATTGTAGTGGTAGGTGATGCTACAGTGAGGGAGCTTGATGCCATTCTCTGTAGTAAGGGGCAAAACTCCAGATGGCTGTGGTTCAGGGGAGTTTTGTTTTAAAAGCAGACTGTGGTAAGTGCTTGGAATGCACTGCCACAGGGAGATGATACAAAAGCAACGTTTAAGAGGCATCTTGACAGATGTATGAATAGGCGGAAATCAAGGGATACGGACCACGTAAAGGCAAAAGATTTTTAGTTTAGAAAGGCATCGTGTGTCAGCACAGCCTTGGGTGGGCCAAAGGGCCTTTTCCTGTGCTGTGCTGTCCTTTGATCTTTAGTATTGTGTGTGTTCCATAGGACTGTCCAGCAAAAACTCACTAAACCTGACCTCATACTGAAGTGTGGGATACTGACTGTCTTAAGAACTTCAATTGCTCACAGATTACTGGAAGCAGGGGGGAGAAAAAGTCAGCAGGAAGACTGTTATGACATAGAATGAGAATGGAAACCACCTGTTCTCATCTGGATTCCAAGGAAACTGAAAAATGCGTAAGTGGAAACCTGACTCTGGCCCACCTCCCAAGTTTAACTCCAGATTTCAGACTGTCACTGCAACCAGGCAAACTGGAGAGGACTGACCCTGCAGAAAGCTGCATTGCAAGAGGACAAGTGATACAACTAAGAGCCCAAGGGAGATGATCGAGACCTTGAGCAGGTCTTGGTTGTGGTAGAAGGTGGTTTGAATGACTGGAGGCTGATGTCCAGCTGTGCACCATAAGGATCAGTTCTGGGACCCTTACTGTTCGTTATACACAAATGATATAGATGAAAATATGGGGGGAGCATTAAGCAAATTTGCAGATGACACCAAGATTGGTAGAGTGGTTAATAGTGGAAAAGATGGTTGTTGGTGACAGGAAGATATAAATGGATTGGTCAGATGGGCAGACCAGTGGCTGATTGTATTTAGCCCTGGTAAGTACAAAGTGATGCACTTTGGAAGAAACAACAAGATGAAGGAGTATTTAATGAATGACCCAGGACACTGGATAGTATAGAGGAACAGAGATATCTTGGGGTAACTATTCACAGATCCCTGAAGTTGGCACAGCACATGTATAGATTAGTTAAGAATGCAAATGCGACACTTGCTTTCATTAGTCATTGCATAGAGTATAAGAGAAAGGAGATAAAGTTGGAGTCATACAAAGCTTGGTCAGGCTACAACTGGACTACTGGTCACCTCACTACAATAAGTACGTGACAGCACTAGAGGGTGTACAGAGGTGGTTCACCAGGATGTTGCCTCAAATAGAGAAACTGAGCCACAAGGAGAGACTAGATAGGCTTGTTTTTTTTTAACAGAGAAGATGGAGGGGGTCGTGATTGAGGCGTATAAGATTGTGAGGGGTATGGACAAGGTGAATAGAGAGAGCTGTCCCCCTTGGTTGAGAGGTCAATCATGACAGGGCATAGTTTTAGGGTAAGGAGCAGGAGATTCACAGGGGATTTAGGTTAAAAACTTTCTTAGCCAGTGGGTGGTGGGAACCTGGAATGCACTACCTGGGAAGGTAATGGAGGCTGGAAGCTTTACAACTTTTAAAAGATATTTGGATGAGTATTTCAAATATCATAACATTCAAGGGTATGGGACAAGTGGAGGAAATTGGGACAAATGCACTTTTAGTGGTAGTTATGTCGGTGCAGACTTGATAGGCCAAAAGGGCCTTTTCTGCACTGTATGAATCGATGAATTATCTATGAATCTGCTCAGGTCCGGAAAGGAATGCAACGGGAGCAGGAGGATTTGACAGGTAGGTACCAACGACATAGGTAGAAGTAGGAACAAGGTTTCACATATACAGTGTGAGGAACTAGGTACTGAAAAGCAGAATCTCAAAAGGTTATAATCTCTAAATTATTACCTGAGCCACATCAAAACTAGTATAGGATATATATAATTTTAAAGATATGTACATGCCCAAAGATTCTTGAGAGTTCTGGTTTGAGGCCCACTGGCATCACTACTAGGGAAGAGAGGACTATACTGTTGGGACTGTCTACACATGAACGGCGCTACAATTAGTTTCTCATGAATTGCATACCTAGGGAAGTTAGAGTTTTAAACTAAATACACCAAACTTAAGCTAAACTTGGGGCAAAGGATCAAACGTGGAAAGATGTGGCTTATCCTAGAGCAGAGATTAGGTAAGAAAAGAAAAACAGTAATACGGAAAATGAGGGTCAGGTAGGAGCAGAAAGAAAAATATCCTAGGAATATACTAAAATAAAGACTAGATTACAAAGGAGGCAAAAAGCAAAACTAAAGGCTCTGAATGTGCATAACATTCATAGTGCACTGAAGTAGTAAATATAATTTGACAACAATATGGAGTCATAGTTACAGGACAATAATTGGGTCCTGAACATTGAGGCAAATTGACATTCAAGAAAAATAGAAATCTAGGTAAAGGCGAAGGGGTTTGAGCAATAGTTAGAAATGATCTTGGCTTAAGGGACCAAGATGTAGAATTGGTTCAAAAGGAGATGAGGAATAGTAAGGGAAAGAGGCCACTAGTGGAAGTGGTCTACAGGGCACCTGACCGTAACCACAATGTGGGACAAAGTGGTGCAATATTTTCAGGAAAAATGGAGTGCTTGCTATTAAGGAACATGAATAAATATGGGGTGCTTTTAATCTCTATACAATTTGGAAAAATCAGATTAGCAGTAGCAGCCTGAATGTGGAGTTCATAGAACGCTTTCAACACAGTTTATTACAGCAACATGCTTCGGAACTGACCAAAGGATAAGTTATTTTAGACTTGATATTGTGCAATGTGACAGGATTAATTAATAAGAGTTAAAACAACCTTGGTTACGAAAAACACAATATGATTGAATTTAACATCCAATTTGAAAAGGAGAAGATTGGGTCTAAGGCTCATATTTTAATCCTAAACAAGGACAATGAAGTAGGCATGAAAGCTGAGCTAGCTGAAGTGAACTGATGTACTAGGCTAGAGATCAGATCAAGAGAGACAAAGTAGCAGACATTTAAGAGGATATTTCAGAATACTCAGAATAAAGAAAAACACAGAAATATAGAAATTAGGAGTAGACCATTTTGCCCTTCGAGCTGCACTGCCATTCAATATGATCATGGCTGATCATCCAACTCAGTCCTCTGTTCTTGATTTTTCTCCATACCCTTTAATCCCTCTAGTCCTAAGAACTATATCTACCTCTTTCTTCAAAGTCTTTAATGATTTCACTTCAATAGGCTCCCATGGTAGAGATTTCCACAGGTTCACCACTCTCTAGATGAAAAAAATTCCATGAGACCATAAGATGTTCCAGGAATATAATTAGGTCATTTGGCCCATTGAGTCTGCTCTGCCATTTGATCATGACTGATATGTTTCTCAACCTCATTTTCCTGCCTTCTCCCCATAACTTGTGATCCCCTTACTAATCAAGAATCTATTATATCTTAAATACACTCAGTGACAGTTTTCCGTGGCAATGAGTTCCACAGATTCACCATTCTCTGGCTGAGAAAAATCCTCTTAAAGGGTTGTCCCTTCACTCTGAAGTTGTGCCCTTGGCTCCTAGTCTTTCCGACTAGTGGAAAAAATCATTTCCACATCCTATGTAGGCCTCTCAGTATCTGTAAGTGTCAATGGGATCACCCCTCTTTCAAAACTCCATCAAGTATAGACCCCAAAGTCCTCATCAAATGACAAGTCCTTCATTCCTGGGAGCATTCTAGTAAACCTCCTCTGGATCCCCTCTAAGGTCAGCACACATCCTACCTTAGGTATAGGGCCCAAAACTGCTCACAATATTCCAAATGCAGTCTGACCAGACGCTCACGCAACCTCAGCAGTACATTCTAACCCTCTCAAAATGAAAGCTAACATTGCATCTGCCTTCCTAAATGTCAAATGAACCTACATGTTAAACCAATATAAGTGTGAGATTAGCCATTTCAAACTGAAAAATGACAGATCATGGTAATTTTAAGAAAGCACAAAGTTAAATATAGTGGATGCCCCAATGGGATTTGGGGATTCAGGTTCATAGCTCTTTAAATGTCATGAACAGGTGCAGAAAATTGCTAAAGGAATGTTTGCCTTATCTCAAGGGTAGGGGTATAGGGGTGCAGGCTTTTCGCTGCAGTTCTACAAAACCCTTTTTTTTTAAACGCCCACTTAGAGTACTGAGAGCAGATCTGGGCACCACACCTTAAGAAGGATGTTATTGGCCCTGGAGGGAATTTAACACAGGTTTATAAAAACGATACCTGGACTTCAGGGGTTAAATTATAATGAAAGATTAGACAAATTAGGCCTTTATTCTCTAGAATTTAAGGGGTCAAGGGATAATCTAACCGAGGCCTAAAGGATATTAACAGCGAAAGACAGGGTAGATAAAGATAAACTATTTCCACTGGTTGAAGATTCTAGAACCGGTGCATAGTCTGAGACTTAGGACTATGCAATTCAGGAGGGATGTTAGAAAACACCTCTTCACACAAACAGTAGTGAAGGTTTGGAACTCTCTTCCTCAAATGGTGCTTGATGCTATTTCAATCGTTAAACTTAAATCCGTGATCAACAGTTTAATTTAAGCAACGGCATCAAGGGATTATGGGCTAAAGGCAGGCATATGGAGTTAGGCCACAGATCCATGATCTTATTCAGTGGCAGAGCAGGCTCGAGGGGCTGAATGGCCTACTTTTGTTCCTATGTACCTAAGTCCCTTTGTGCTTCAGATTTTCCAAGCTTTTCTGCATTTAGAAAATAGTCAATGCCTTTATTCTTCCTACCAAAGTACAGAACCTCACACTTTCCTATACTGTATTCCATCTGCCCACTCTCCTAGCCTCCCCAAATCCTTCTGTAGCCTCCCCACCTCCTTAACACTACCTGTCCCTCCATCTATCTTTCTGTTATCTGCAAATTTAGCAACAATGCCCTCAGTTCCTTTGTCCACATTGTTAATGTATACATGAATAGTTGTGATCCCAAAACTGAACCACTGCAAAATGCACTAGTCACTGGCTGCCATCCTAAAATAGATCCCTTTATCCCTACTCTCCGACTTCTGCCAGTCAGTTATCCTCTGTCTATGCCAGTTCCTCATCCATAACACTATGAGCTCTTACCTTATTTAGTAGCCTCCTGGGCAACACCTTCTCAAAGGCCTTTTGGAAATCCAAATAGATCATGCCCACTTGCTCTCCTTCATCTAACTTGCTTGATACTTCCTCAAAGAATTCTTAAGATTTGTCAGGCATGACCTCCCCTCGATGAAGCTGGTTGACTCAGCCCTATTTCACCATGAACTTCCACATATTATGCAATTTCCCCCCCACCCAAACTCCAGTGAATATAGCTCTAAGTGATCCAGTTTCTCCCTTGTTAGGGATTCCTTTATTAGCCATGTTGACCACATTTCCTGTTTTATTTTCATGCCAGACTGGGACGAATAGATTTTGCAGTTCATCCATACACTCTTTAAATGCTTGCTATTGCCCATCTACCATCATTCCTTGAAATAATGATCCACAATTTATCATAGCTGGCTCACACCTCATACTATTGTAATTTCCTTTATTTAATTTCAGAACACTAGTCTCAGAAATATATTCCCATTATAATAGATAGCCAGACATAACATGTAGAAACAAGTTGTGGACACAGCCCAGAGTATGTGCTCCAGAATGTAAAAATCAGTAAAAATAATAGGTTGCCCCAAGAGCTGCTAAAGTGGAAGACAGGTAGGAGGTAAGACATTTAGCTGAAAGTCTCAAACATTAATGGTGAGAGATTTTTAATTGTAGTTTGCCAATGGAAGTCTGCATTAATTTTAGATTGTAATGTGAAAAGTTGGCACAAGAAGAAAAATCTTGTGGACAGGAAATGTGCATGAACATCAGGTTTTTAAAGAATGAATTTAGAATTTAGTGTAGATTTTCAGAAGAACAGGTTAAACACTTGAAAAGAGGTTTACAGCATGAGTATCAACTGTTGAAATGTAGGATTATAAGGATCATACATAATTTATTTAGCAATATAAACAGGAAAATGGAAGTTTGCTTTTTTTAAACTTCTCAAAGGAAATGTTGCACTATGTGGTGTTCTTTTGCTGAAACAGGATTTTCATATTTTTGTGGAATTTACTGGCACCAGATGTCTTTGAAAAATAAGTAACTGTGTAGCAACAGCTTGTGGATTGGTCGTAAGTGACGGTTTGTCATAGAACTGACAGGAAAGAGAGCAATTAAGACTTAAACCTTCAAGGCTGCCAGCAAATGAAACTGCTCTCTCTCCCTCTGAATGTAAAGTAATAACACTCAAAGACTTTGCAAAAAGAAAGAAAACTTTTAAATCAAGCCAAGACCTAGGTCTAATTGACTGGTTACCAAACTGAGGATTACCGCAATTGACAACTACAATATACTATCAAAACAACAAAAAAAAAGTCATCTCGTCCCACTCTTTTTAGTTTGGACTTTGATCTACAGAATTTCTGCCTTTTTATCTATATTTTCCATCTGGGATTTTTTCAAAAAAAGGTTTCTCTCATCTGTCTTGTCTGACCTATTTATGAATGAACATGTGTGCACTTGGATTTAAAACGATATTAAGTTTAAGCGTGCACGTTAACAATACAAATTCTGCTTACTGTCACATGTTGGAGGAAAAGTTAGTTAAAAGGTTTTGCTTTCTTGTTCATTAAAGAAAGTTGGTGTAAGTTCCTTTTATCTCAAGTAGTGGTCAGGGATTATCCATCATGGACATTAAATTGGCCATATTTCATGCGCATGATAACTCGTGGCTTGATTTCCAGCACACTTTTTCCCACTAAGGTTGTAACAGGATCAAAGTAGTTGATTTATGTTGTGCTTTTGATATCTTAAAACACTTTGCATTATCTACAGGTGCTCCTCAAAGATTCGTAATGGAAAATAGTGGTGCCCATAAACATATAACCGATCATGGCAAGATGGATCACTTAACTGGAAGGACAAACATTTAGGCATTTGGTAACAGTAAACATGCAAGAAGAAAACATAAAAATGAGAAAAGGGCATGCGCATTTTCAAATTCATGCACTATAATGCCACAAAAAAAGTTCATTTTTATTTCCTTTCTATTCAATGAAGTACTAGGTGTGAGGACGGAGATTTTAATGCCCTCTCTAATCTAAAGCTTACAATGGCAATTAGGATTGATCCCATTGATAGAAGTAATCAGAGTTAAATCTACCCACCTTGTCAAGGGAGCCTGCTGTAAGGGTGAACTTAAGTTATTATGTCTAACGGATTATGTTAGCTTGTCCCCAGAGAGAGACTCATTCATGTGAGATTTAAGGAGGTGGTGCCTCGAGGGATTCTTAGAAACTCATATTCTTCAAATGGATTCTGCGATAACAAGTATTTAAAAATCTCTCACCTATCAGTCAACCCTGTTTGGAACTGTGTCAATCAAGGAGACATTTTTCTCAACAAATAATCAAGACTTTTTGACTTGAGATTTAGAGGTGAACTCTCACAAGCGTGCCTAGGAAACTTTTTTTTTCTCAGCTGGCCAATAATAATGAGCTAAGATATATTTTTATATTTTTATAAAATAAAGTTACAAAGGTAATAATCCATGAAAAAGGAGAGTGAAAGCTGAAATCATGGCGGGCACATTGTGATAATAAATCATAGTGAACAAAGTACATCAGCAATTGATGTAGCTTCAGCAAGGATTCTTAGCTTTTATTATCAGTTATTAATGTTAATCATCTTACAATATCAGGTTTTCTCAACAAAATACAAAGATTAGAAGCTGAATCCAGCTCAACAGGAAAGAAACTGTCAATTTATAAATATTGAATACTTACACAGTTAATAAAATTTTTAGTTGCAATAATTCACCAAAATGCACAAATGCAAAACTTTTGAATGTATTTGTGAAAAAAATTCTAAGCCACACAACATGCAGATTGCTGACCACACCGTTTTTTGCAAATAATGTTTTCAGTGAAATTTTTATTTCCCAGGAGATAGCACAGTTATATGTCTCTGCTTGAAGCTGGGAAGTGGTCAAGTATGTCTGAGCATTTCAAGTCATGTAAACTTTCAAAATAACTTCACCAACTGCAGAATGATGTGCAATTACTTTTAGTCATTTTTGGCAGGCACCTTCAGCCTTTTCCAGCCGTGCACTTATCTGATTCACTGGCTGTAATCAAGTTACGCCATTTTAGGAGATACTGCAGTTGCTTATATTTCAAAGTTACCAACTTAAACTTAGAGCATTTTGTTAAGCTTACCAAACTTAAGAATTATCTAACTGAAAATGAAAAAAAACCTCTCAGTTGCATATTTCTTCAGTCTTTTTTTTAAAAAAATGTTGCAATCACAGCCAAACAGACTTTAGCTACATAACAGTGCCAAGTGGAGAATGTGGTACACTATGCGACACTGGAAGCCCTCTCCCACGGCTATTAGTGACCATTCATCTGGGAGCCTGGGAAAATGCCTCAAAGCTGCTGAGTTATCTGGAGCAGCCTGGCAGGTGTTCCTCTCCCAGCGGAATCTGGCACCTGCATAACTACCACTAACATTTTCTATAAACTGCATTTCAGAGTAAAGCAGGCACATTGTTGGCTATTTACAGGACGACAAATAAGCTCATAATTACAGAAAAAAATCAAATTCAAGTAACACACGCAATTTTAACCAGGGAATTTAATCGTTTCATTCTCAAAATTTTTGATAACCTTTCAATCAAGATCACGTAAGTTATCTTGCAAGTTGGTAACGTATTAGCTTTACATTAATCACAACTGCTGTTGTTAGAAAGGACAACTCACATTTGCCTTAAAGTTAATTAACAGCTTATGTAAGCAGAATAAGGTAGAAAGGCAGTGTAAAATAGGAAGGTTCTCTAAACTGCATTTATCAAATTGTGCATGAGAATTAAACTGGTTTATTTAGGCAGAGTTCATGTAGCCAGATAAGTAAGTTATTTTAGAAATGAAGCAGATTTGCTTTTCTAAAAACTACCTCAAATAGCCTGTGGACATCTGGAGAGTTTACTAGTGTAATCACTGCAAATGCTTCATGACTGTGGTTTCTTTTCATGGATGCAGAGCATGCTGGTATGCTATTGGTTAGGTGTCCCTCAGATGGCAACTAAGTGGTTGAAACTGGCTCAGTTACAAGTAGATGGTTGAAGCAGGCCAATACTATAGGTTTTGTTCATGTTTTTAATCTCCTTTCAATATTAGAAGCATGTGTGATATTGAGAGCAATTTAAGTTGCAATGCTGTTCATCTGTAAATAATATCGTGCCATGTCAAACACTTATATAACCCTAGGTTTTAGCCAAGGCTTCAATGTCCACTGGAAAATGGCTTCTATTCAAGGACTGACTGGAAAAGCATTCAGTTTATGTTAACAATATTCTGTACAGTACCAGCATTAATTGCATTGAATTCATGGTTGTGACAACTTCTGATCAAACTTGGGTATCCTCGGAAATGGGATGTACCACAGACCATCATTGTTAGCAGAAGTGTTTCTAGACTAAGTATAGATGATCATTATGTAGACTAAGTCATCAATGATCTGTTTTGTATCTTAAGGTCAGAAGCAGGGGTGATGATTGTAAAATGTTAAGCACCATTCGCAACTCCTCAGATACTGAAGCAGTCTATGCTCAAATGCAGTAATACTTGGACAATATCCAGGTTTGGGCTGACAAGTTGGCAAGTAACATTCATGCCATACAGGTGCAAGGCAATCACCATCTCCAACAGGAGGAAATCTAACCATCGTCCCTCAACATTCAATGACATTACCAGTGTTGAATCTGCCACTAACGACATACTGGGGGTTACCATTGACCCAGAAACTGAACCGGACTAGCCATATAAATACTATGGTTACAAGAGCAGGTCCAAGGCTAGGAATTCTGCAGATAGTAACTTACCTCCTCTCTCCCCAAAGCCTGTCCACCATACACAAAGAACAAACCAGGAATGTGACAGAAATCCCTGGATGAGCACAGCCCCAATATCATCCAAAAAGCTTGATAATATATAGGACAAAGCAGCCCTCTTAACTGGCACCACATCCACAGCATTCACTACTTCCACCACTCATGCACAGCAGCAGCAATGCATACTCTCTACTAGATGCACTGCAGAAATTCACCAAGGCTCCTTAGACAGCAGCTTTCAGACTCATGATGAATACTGTACCATCTAGAAGCTCAAGGGCAGCAAATATATAAGTCGCCACCACCTGCAAATTCCACTACAAGCCACTCATGGTCCTGACTTGGAAATGTATCGCCATTCCTTCAGTACCACAAAGTCAAATTTCTGGAACTCCCAACCTAATAGCAATGTAATAAACTTAGCTTACCATCACCTTTGCTAGAAATGAACAATAAATCCATTACAAAGTACTTTGATCAATATTTGGTCAACAATGGTATTGATTACCCTTTGACGCCTCAATGCAACATGCAGTTTGACACTTTAGAAGTTAGAGCTCATGGTGGCCATAGTTGTACCCATTTTATAGGTGCAAAAAAAAGAGCAATTTTGTGGACCAATATCTCATGGCTGAAGGACATCCAAAAGATGATAAACCCAATATTGGAGTGGACCTTTCTCATGTGGCTGAGCAGGTGTTAGATTTTTCATTAGAATATGCAAATCATCTACACCAGTTTCAAATATGGGCTGCCAGGGGCCTGCTCCATTCATGTTAATCACTGGATGGAGTTTAGTAAACAACTAGCATTAGAAATAAAAATGTTTTTGAGTTTTGATAGAGTGCTGGAGGGGGGGGGGGGGGGGGCCCCCAGTAGGGGGAGGAGGAGGACAGCAGCAGGAGAAGGAGCAGGAGACCATTTTCTGGTTCCATAGCACTTGAGGACAATTAGCTGCTCTTCCTTGGTTCTCCACACTTCCTTGGCATTTTCCCAAGGATGCTGCATTCATCCCTGCAGAAAGGAAAGTCATCTGTGATGCAGTTACAAACATCTGGAGTCTGCCTAGATTATATAATTGAGGCCTGAGGTTCAATTTTGCTTTGACCCTGGGATTCTTGGTTTGGGTGTACATTATGGTGCATTGCCCACTTCATACACAAAATTGATCACTCATTAATTTCTACTCATTTCAGTTCTTGACCTGTGCTACATGAATCAGTTTCAGCTAAAGGGAGGATATGATTTTTAGCCTTGTATCAACACCTCAGTTCAATCCTTCCATGGTGCATTTTCCTGCAGACAGGACCAGGAGCAAACTGTCCACATATAACAGGCAGCTGATTATACCAATGATAACCTATTACAGCCTGTTAACAGAGACGGACTGGGATTTTCCAGTTGGCCTTCAGGTTCCTGAGAGAGTGGGGGTCAGTTTAATGTCTTGAATACAGACGTCTTTGCCTGTTTCGGTTCAGGTAAAGCTTCAAGCTTCCATGTGGAGGGGTTCTCCCAAGCCTCACACTGTTGGTCTGGCTGTGCTTTTTTATTTATTCATGGGATGTGGGCATCGCTAGCTAGTCCAGAATTTATTACCCATCCTCAATGGCACAGAGGGTTATTAATAGTCCCATTTCTATGGTTTTGGAGTCACTTGTCGGCCAAACCAGTTGAGGACAGCAGTTTCTTTCCCTAAAGGATATCAGTGTATCAGAGGGATAAAGGCCATTTTTAGTTTATATTTTTAAAAGCCTCTATTTGAAATAGCCTTTCCCTCACTTCCCTCCTACAACATCTGGCTGCTGCTAGGTTGAAGTAGCGATGGCCTCTGATTGGCATTGCAGCTTTAAGAATCTACTCACCATTCTAAGTGGACCGTGAGCCCACAAATGAAGGTGGTCTTAAGGCATTAGTATTGTGGCAGAACGTGTTCTCTTTGGATTTGGAAGATTTGTAGGTCTCCTTGTTGAAGACTGTTGACTTTGATTCCATTCTGAACAAAGTGAGGTCTCTAGGTCCCTTTAAAGTAGAGGATCTTTAATCCCTTGGATCTCCTCCATGGAGGACATTTCATGGAGGGCGATTGCAATATCTACAGAATCCTTAATCCTATGAATTTCCTTCTTTTGTAGAGATTGGCTGCCCTGTTGAAACAGTTTTCTTTTGCAGTATCCTTGGTATTTAAAAAAAGGTTTTTTTTTCCTTCTTGATAATATCCTGAACCTGTTAACACTGGTCATCCCATCTCAATGTTAGTGGCCATGAAGGTGCATGAACCACATCTTTCTTGTGGGAGCAGAATTTTATTCTCAATCTTCCAGCAAATCAGTGCTGACGTGCAGATTTTCTTTACTTCAATTTGCTTCCAAAGTCAATGCTTTCAGTTGTCCGCACTGATTGCATGATTGGTGGTAACCAACACATCCACTTCCTTAGTCACTAACTGAAAATATTTCTTGCTTGATATGACGCATCTCACAGTACTGTTAGTTCTTCCTGAGAAGATAAAGCAGTAAATTTTTCTGTTTGAATTTGCATCTACTCAGCATCTGACATTAGGCTCTAGCTGTCATCAATGTCTGTTCATCAAGCTCTGCTGCAATCTGAATTACATCAATTGAGGATTCATTACTGAGTTCAAATAGGGTATACAGTTATTTGCATTTTCTTCCCACTTAGCTGTTCCTTGCAATCCAAACTATCTTCAGTCCCAAAAGGTAAAGCAAACAGTAAATAATGAAATGAAATGGCACATCATATTTTCTGTTTTGAACATAACCATAACCAAAGTCCTCAATTAGTTTCTTCCAGCTGACCGGCTCATGTCCCAATCCCTCACTTATTGGAAAACTGTAGAAGGTCACAACAGAAATAGTAAGAAAGCAGAATCAAACTTAAGACATGAAGATAAAAATAAATACTGTAACATAACAAGCTCACAAGAAAAGAATTAAATCCTGAATATAATCCTAAGCGTTATCTGGACTTCACTCCAATGTACCGAATCCTTCGCAAACACTTCTGCCTCAGGCACATTTGTACAACAACAACACATAATTCCAAATTAAAGCCATTTGGCGTCTTTCCCTAATGCCATGATCACATCTTTACATCGTTTAATGCTTTCTGCCCTCACTATGTTCCTGGATGTACAGCTTTGTGACTTTGATTCTTCTAGCGCAGCCTAGCATGTTTTTCAACAATTCTCAGTTCCTCTACTGGCTTTCAACAAGTGCAGTGGCTCCTTACAGAACACAGAAGTCTATGATTCTGGCAACCACCTTGAGAAACTACTTAAAAATATCTTCTCCAATGACATCCAAGTTACAGCTATCCAAATTATTTTCAAAACAAACTTCTCAGCAGAGACCTATACAGAGAAAAAATGCTTGCATTTATACAGCACCTTTCACAACCACCAGAAGTCCCAAAGCATTTTACAACCAAAGTAGTACTTTTGAAGTGTGGTCATTCTTTTATGTAGGGCGCACAGAAAGTTTCCACAAATAGCAAAGCTGTTATAACGCAGATTATCTGTTTTTGTGACTGGGGGATAAGTTCCCTGCTGTTCTTCAAAATAGTTTCCCCTGAAAAACATCCCACAGTGCAACACTCCCTCAGGACTGTCAGCTTGATTTTTGTGCTCAAGTCCTGCAGCCCTCTCTTCAGAATCGCTGGTTCTCACAGATTGGGAATTAATTAAATTGAAACAGACTGAAAGGATTGCCTTTACAGCTAGAGTATTTTTTTTTGCCCAGTCACTTGTGCTTACTGTACATTTGCTGCATGCCTACTTCTCCAGTGCTGGAATATCACTAATTATAGTTGAATAGTGCAGATTGCAAATTAGGGATCCTTCAATTTTGCTGAATTGTCTACTCAGAGATTAGGGTCATTTTCAGGACTTTGTTTATTTGGATGTTTGAGAGAAAGTAGAGAAAAGAAATAGAATAGAGAGGGCGTTGTTACAAAGGTAAAGATGGCAGCCAACTCACCCAGAAGGGTCCCGTGAACAGCAAATAAATGACCGCTAATCTGTTATACTTTTTGGTGGCACTGTTTGAGGTAGGAATGTTAGCTAAAATACTGAGAATTGCCTGCTCATTTTCAGAATAGTCACTGGACTCGAAATATTAACTCTATTTCTCTCTCCTCATATGCTGCCAGACCTGCTAAGTTTCTCCAGCAAGTCCTGTCTAGTTTTGTTCCAGATCACTATCATCTGCAGTTTTTTGTAGCATTTTAAAAGAAAATATAAAATCTCCTGTCACACAGACACATTTGTATTAATTTAGAGTCAGAGTCATAGAGGTCTGTAGCACAGAAAAAGGCCCTTCAGCCATCAAGAAGCACTAGTCAAAAATAAGCACATAATTATTTTAATCCTATTTTTGTGCCCCTGGCCCATAGCCTTATACGATAAGTTAATATAACAATGTTATTCTATAAAAGCAAAACACTGTCTATACTGGACATCACAAGAAAAACAGAAAACGCAGCTCCAAAGAACAATCATATTGTACTTGAAATGTTAACTCTGTATCGCTCTCCAACGGATGCTGCCAAAACTGCTCAGTTTCTTAAGCACCTTTTGTAACTTTTTTTCTTAAGTTTTGGAGCCAGAATAAAATCAGATCCCTTTTGAATGATTTATTTTATAGTAACATTTCATTCTTTCTATCAATCTACTTGGAAATAGCAAAATGGGTTGGTTGATTGGAGTGAGGAGAGACATAAACCACTGAAAACACCAAATGCTGGAAAACATATCAGGTCAGACAGCAAGCTAACATTTCAAGTCTAGATGACTCTTCATCAGAGCTGAAGTGAAGTGTGGAGAGGACAACATTTATATGCTACAGTTGGGGGCGGAGTTTGGGGGTGGTGGGGTGTGAGGTGCTGGTGGAGGAAAGATGTTGACAGTTCAGATTAAGTGATCAGAATGTGAGAATGGCAGAACAATGGTATGTCTAACTGCCAGACTAGAAACACCAGACAGTCCCACTGTGGTGGGGGGAGGGGAGAGAGAACATAGTGACACAGAATGCAACAAGTAAAGCTAAGTGAAAGGGAAGAAATAGGAGAATCTAACAAGTTAGCTTTCCTGCTCCTCTGCTGCTGCCTGGCCTGCTGCGTTCATCCAGCTCTACACCTTGTTATCTCAGACTCCAGCATTGGCAGTTCCTACTATCTCATAGTCTAAAAATGAGATGTTGTTCCTCCAGTTTGCGCTGTGATTCACTGGAGCACTGCAGCATACTGAGGACAGACATGTGGGCAGGATGCGGTGTTAAATGACTGGTTACGGGAAGGTCGGGGTCATGCAAGCGCTCACACCGGAGGTGTTCTGCAAAGCCGTCACCCAGTCTGCATTTGGTTTCGCCAATGTAGATATATACCACTTTAGAAACCGAAGCATTGAAATTTTTGGCTCGTAAAATTTCTTCAGTCTCAAAGATTAACAAGATTTTCTAATAAAGTGAGTAAAGTTTGATATTGGGTACACACGCTTGAAAGGAATTAGAAATCGAAAGTCACGATGTACAAGATCTGTGTTTTTTAAAATCTGTGCTATACATATGCGTAGTACATCTTTCTGGTAGCTCATGGTAAGAATACCATGGACAAAAGGTGAACCATTCAATTTACAAACCTTAAACTGCTCTAAACCTTGCTGTTCTTCATTCATTGCAATGGTTACTCTTAATCATTTCTCAGAATTTTGGTTAAGATCAAGTGTAGTCCTTCAGTTGCTTAAATTCTTAAGTATGAGAAGTAAGGATAACTGCATCCCAACCCTATCTTGAGTCAGGGAAGGGAACTAACTGGTACAAGACTGTAGTTAAAATTGAAAGAAGCAGAAAAAGGATGGCCAACAGCAAAGATAACTTTCTATTTCTTTGCTTTTACTTGCAAATTGAGCATCTGTAAAAGCAGATCAAATAGCAGTTGAAGCTGTGTTTATCTTAGTTGAAAGCCCTGTGGCATCTTCCACATCATAGTCCAACAAACAGTGGACACAGCTATCACATACCATGAAAATGGCTTAAAAAAGAAAGTAATTCAACAGGGACATCCCATCACTATCAATTACTTAATCCATGTGTTTCTCTTCTTTTTATTAGAAATGTTGCAATAAACTTTTACGCCTCAGTTTCCAATAACAGGTGTGACCACATCTGACACATTCCCCTGCATTCAGTTTGTCCTTATTCTCTCATCATCATTCCCAAGGCCATCACTATCTGCTGTTACTCACACAAATACAATCAGCACTGAAAACTAATCCTTTAAAACAGCTAATCCTTTAAATATGTGAATCTGCTTTTACATCTACAGACACGAAAGTACTGAAGAATATAGTTATACTACATGCATGAATTTATTTTATAAATAAGAAAATTTTATCGAGAATAATTTGACAAAACTCATTCTCTTACCAAAACTCTTGCACAATGAAAAGATGCAAAGAAATAAAAAATAGGTCTTGTGTGCAGCAAAAAAGAGCCATGTGTATCCAGTGTTTTAATCTATTATTTACTTAAAAGTTGTGAAATTTTAAAAGAAAGAACATTAAGTCGTAACGTTAACTGAATCGACATATGAATACCCAAGCATAATATGCTATTGTTTGTCTTTTTATCTAATATCATTGTTCCATTCAGAAATTTATACTATTTATATTTAATTAGATCTCATCTATGTAAAACTGCCATTTTCAGAACAAATTCACCTACACTAAATAGTATTGCTTTGTGGATTCATCTGTCATCCAAAGCCAACTATACCAGAATGGAATTGTGGCAACACCGTGATTTCAATCAAAATTATGCATGGTTCTATTTTTTGTTCTCCATACAGAGTATATGAAATCTACATGTTTTAATAGAAGTCAATCAATATTTTACTGTCTCATTTTCAATAGAGGAGTTTCACTTATTTTTTCAAAAAAGTCTCATCTTCTTTGCTGTTCATTCAAATCACAAATGTACTGCTTAATTAAGCGGTATTGTAAATATAGTTGAATGAAACACTTACAAGATATCTACAATAAGACTATAAGATGTAGGAGCAGAAGCGGACCAATTGGCACACTGAGTCCATTCTGCTATTCAATGATGTTATGGTTGATCTGATAACCCTCAACTCACTTTTCTTCATTTTGCCTATTAGCCTCGATTTCCTCACTGCCAAAAAATCTGTTTATCTCACCCTTGAGTATATTTAATGACCCAACCTCCATAGCCCTTTGTGGTAACGAATTTCACAGACTGACACCTACTGAAAAAAGAACTCCCTCATCTGTGTCCTAACTGAGTAGCACCTTATCCTGGATTATGATCTCTGGTCCTAGACGCTCCCACAAAGGTGAACCACCTCATAGCATCTTTTCGATCAAGGCCCCTGAGAACCTCAAATGTTTTATTATGGTCTCACTCATTTTTCTAATACCATTGAGTATAGGCAACATTTCTCCTCACAAGAAAGTAACCCCCATGCCTGGCATCAACCTAGTGAACCTGCTCTGGACTTCCTCCAATACCTGTATATCCTTCCTTAGATAAGGAAAACAAAAGTGTTCACAGTTTTCTAGGTGTGATATAGCTATTGTTTTTACAAAACTTCCCTATTTTTATACTCCATTCTCTTTGATACGATAGGGAAAAATATTTTCCATTTAACGCAATGTCACCAGACATAGTTAGACAGTGTTAAACAGTTGAACTCTTTTCAGTAAATTCTAGAAATGAGTTCGAAAATGATGCTATAACATAATGAAAAATTACATATCCTGCACAGCTATTGCATCAAAGAATAGCAGAACCTTTGGGACTAGGGAAGATGTAGTCAAGTAGATATTTTTCATTGCATAACACAAATGTAATTTACGAATAGTGTACTCAAATTAGGACCTTAAATCGTTGTCACTTGATTTATCAATATTAAAATTCAATTTGAAGCCAAATGGTGTAGCCGTGTCATAGTTGTTACAGACAGTGAGGCAAGGGGACATATGTGGATTAGAGTCAGTGAGCCAGGGAAATGACGCGATGGTGAATGTACAGCCACTCTGATGTCACGGAGTGCCAGTGCTTTCTTGAACAGTACCAAGCTGATGATTTTCAATTTTGCATTGTGTAGGTCCTGTAGTATCTTGGCTTGTGTTGCAAATTAGTTGCGCCTGAACAGATACATCAGTTTGAAAAGTGGGCCACCCACGTTAATTTCTGACTTGGAGGAAGTTTGTGTAGGTGGAGTGAACATGTTGCAATTCTATAATGCAAAGGAGAAACTGTTGCTTATTTTATTTAATTGTTTTTGTTTTAATTTGCCAAATTCCTAAAGGAAACAATACCTACACTTTAAAAGACTTAATTAACTCCTCCAGTACCCAGCAAAATAAAAATATATTAATTGCCTTCCAGATTCACATTTGGTCTCATGATAATGACAAGAACTGGCATTTGAACAATACAGCAAGAACATTTGAAGACATTTCACAGGAGTATTATCAGAAAAAACTTGCTCACAAAGCCACACAGGGCAGGTCGTCAAATAACATGGTGAAAGATATAGGTTTTAATAAGCAACTTAGGTTGTTGACTCTGAATGGTCTCGACAAGGTGGTCATGGAAAGGATGTTTCCTCTTGTGGGTCAGTCTGGAATAGGAGTCATTGTTATAAAATGACGAGTCACCCTTTTGGGATAGAAAAGAACAGGATTATTGTGAACTCAGAGGGTTGTGCGACTTTGGAACCCTTTGTTTGAGAAGGGGATGCACGTGGGGTCATTGAATATTTTAAGACAAGGGATGACAGATTCTTGTTAGGCAGGGAAATTAGGATTATAGGGGCGGACGGAAATATGGAATTCGAAACATAAACAGATCAGCCATGATTTTGAATTAATAACGAGGAAGGTCTGTGGTGCTCAATGATCTACTTCTCCCATTTTACATGATTGTACGATAAGGCAAATTTGTCAATGGTGAAGGACTGAAAATTGGGAATGGGCAAGAGGCCAAATTGGAAGAGTTGGACAAGTGTAGACAAATATAGGGCTGAAGGAGGTAACAGACGCAAAGAGGGGCAAAGACACGGAGGGATTTGAACACAAGGATGAACATTTGAAAATTGAGGCATCGCTGAAGTAACCGTCAACATGGATCAGTCAGCTCTGGAATGGTGTTAGATTGGGATTGGTGCATGTTATGGCACAGGTGTGAGATTTTGAAAAGTTCAAGTGTACGCATGTGGTGGATGCAAGGTGGAGTAAGGGAATGTTAAGACAGGATTTAAAGAAGGAATGGATATGGTTTCAGCAATGGATTTGCTATAGCAGGGTCAGTTGAGCTATATTATGCAGGTGGAAACATACAGTCTTGGCGAGGACAGTTTTTGAGGTCAGGAGCATAGCTTGGGGTTAAGCATGATGCCAAATGCCAACATTTGATTCAGGATCAAGACAGTGACCAGGGAAGATAATGGAGTTGGTGGCTAGAGAACAGAGTTTGTGGTGGGCACAGAAACTACTGGTTTCAGTAATCCCAACAGTTAAATGGAAGAAATTTCTGCCTATCCAAGTAGAATGGAAAATCAGAGACAGTAAATGAGTTGACTAAGGAGGTAGTGGAGGTAGAACTGGGTGTTAAACAATTTAGATTTGGAATCAAAGAAGTGGATATGACATTGAGAAAACATTATGAGTTGCAATACTGTAGGAGTTTTACCACTTCTTAAAATTACTTTTCTAGAATAAAATAATAAACTTCACTCATTTTGAACTTAGATCATTATTTTCAGAGAATATAAATGTATGCAAAATGAGGGCTTGTATTTTAGAATAGAATGTACTACTGAGGACCACTGACTATTATCAAGTTCTGAATTAATACTGCTTCTCTTTCCCTAAACATTTATTGATAAATTTGTTGCAAATAAATATTTGATTAGTAAAACCACTCAGTGAATACATTGCACTAGAAAAAGATGTTCACTGTATTGTGTTCTGCAGAAGAGTGCTTAATATTCAGGTACAGAGAATCCATCCCACAGATCTGTGAATGATATTAGGTAGATACTTTCGAGACTGGACGACATAACAATGGGGTGACAATGGGAGTGGAAGAGATGGCAGCTGCATCCTCGATGACCAAAGTCCCAAGCTCTGTAAATCCCTCTCTAAACATTTTTTTCCTGCATTCCTCTCTCTCTCCCCTCTTGTAAGGAGTTCCTTAAAAACATACCTCAATGATCAAGATTTTGATCAACTGAGCTCATACCTCCTTACGTGGCTTAATGTTAAAGTTATTTGACAATGCTACTATGAATTTTGTGTTCTTACATTAATTATGCTATATAAATGCAATTGTTGCTGCTGTCATAACCTAGAATTTATTGCTCCCGATCATGTCCAACCCATAACCAAATCTCTATCATTGGCAAATATCCTCACACAAAATCTATGTTTCTATCTCATTTGTTTGACGATTTTATGCTGCATATATTTCAATGATTTCACTGTAGATTTTATTCTCATTAATGTAAATACAAATAAAGAGTTTCTTACCTTTAAGACACAACGGGTTACTGGGTGTCAATTCTTTGCTTAGTTTAGATTGTATGTTACCACGCTGTTTTCTCATTTCAAGGTACTGTTTTATCCTGAAATCAACAGTTTCTTTTACAAGTGCACTAATCTCCTACAAAAAATTAAAAATCAGTATAATTACATTTTAAAATTATTCAATTTCTTAGTTTGTAATTTACACTAACTTTTCATGTTCGAAATCCGAAAAAGGTAGCATTTCAAATTTGACTTTTACTCTTCAAATTTTCTTTGAGTCTTTTGGATGAAGACAGAAATAACAAAATTAATTTTCTGACCTCATGCCTGGCATGAAGTACATCAGGAATTCAAGCACGGAGACCAGAAAATCTGTTAAGTTTGGTGATATCGATGACCGAATTCCTGATATGCATTATTCCTGTCAGATATATGCAGATGTGTCAAATCAATAGACCAGTTGATTATTATTTTAATGGAGCAAAATTGCAGAAGGCAGTAGTTTAGAGGAACTTGGAGGTCCTTGTACATGAATCACAAAAGCTGGAATCCAAGTTCAGCAGGTAATAGAAAAGGGAAATGGAGCACAAAAAAAGGGTGGTCTTGTCAAACCCATAGAAGGCACTAGTCAAACCACAGCTGGAATAGCATGACCAGTTCTGGATCCCTTATCGAAGGAAAGATATACTGGCATTGGAGGCAGCGAAGCGGAGGTTCATTAGAATGATTCCGAGCGGTGGGATTTTCTTATAAGAAGAGGTTCCACTGGAGTTCAAAAGAATGGAAGGTGACCTTAATGAAACATACGAGATTATTTGAGGGCATAACAGGGTAGATATGGAGAGGTGGTTTCCGTATATGGGAGAGTCTAGGACCTAGGGGCATAATCTCAGAATAACGGGTTGCTCATTTAAGAATGAGATGAGAAGGAATTTCTTCCCTCAGAAGATAATGAATCTGTGGAATTCTTTATCGCAGAGGGCTTTCAAGGTTGTTTCAAGTTGTCAAGTATATTCAAGGCCAAGACAGACAGATTTTTAATCTGAAGGGAATCAAGGATTATGGGGTAAGATCAGCCATGATCTCAATAAATGGAGAAGCAAACTTTGTGGGGCAAATTAGTCTTCATCTGAGTAATCTAGTACTTTCTTATTTCATTTTAGTTTCCTTTGTGTCTTCCCAAGCCTTGCACAATCTGCAATTGGGTGCAAGGAAGAGTGCTCTGTGCCCAGGTAATTACATTATCACTCTGAAGCAACAATAAGAAATATTTCAACAGTAAGTCCAGCAATTTTTTTACCTCTCTATCTTTCCTTCATTCATCACCTCCTACATCAATGCCATTACAACCGGGACCTCTTTAGAGAGTAAAAGCATTCATGCATTGTCTCCTTGCATTAACAGTGCATCCTTTTCCCATTTAAAACCTGGACTATTTCTTCCCAAAGCATTAAAAGCAAAGAACTAAACCATCAAGTGCATTTCCTTTCTTTTTTTCAGGCAGTGCTGGGCAGACAATTCTATAGTTGCCAAAGATCTTTTCTACTGGATCACCAATCTCAAGAGTCAGTTTTGCGATTTCTCTATTGTAAAAGCCGAACATACCTCCTCACATTTGGCTGGGCATATTCAATATAAAATGTTAAAGATGGAAACATAACATTCAATTTATCTTCTATCACCAACACTTTTAAAAACAATACTGGGAGTCAAGAATGAAGTTGCTATTGCGGTGTCCAGCATAATTAAGGCAGTGGAGAGCCATTTAAGACTTCAATTACAACACAAAGTTGTTTAATTAAGTAGTAAAACTTAATTAAAAATAAAAATCTACAGTCAATAATTTATCAAAATTAGACAATAATTTCAATTGAAGGTTGTAATTTTTTTTAAACAATTGAACAGTGTAGGTCAGCATTGAGAAATTTTTCTTTAGCAAATTTTCTAAAGACTTAAATCAAATGGATTATATGCTGAGAGCTAACAGCCCAACACTGGTGTAAGTATTAGAGGTGAAACTGCCTCTGAGTAGCTGGCTCATTCCCCAGTAGGTTTTGGGGTGACAGCCCATTGATTTGTTTACTGGCACTCCTCCCCAGCTCAAGATATCCGACCTGTTGAGCTGCCTACCAATTGGTGACCCACAGCTCAGCACACCAACAGTGCCAGCATGAACTGTGGCCACTGCTGGTACTGCAAGTATGCCTCATTCAGCAATAGACCAGGACATTCAGATACTTCCATGGTCTTGTTGGGGCCAGCATGCATGGTTAAGCCTGTAGGGTTGCAGGTCAAGTATCAACTTCTCCCACCACCATCACTGCCCAATTAAGTCAGAGCAGAGGCAGACCAATGGTCTTACCTGGGCATTCAGTGCGCACTGAAGAGCCTATAAAAGGCAATAGGTAGGCCTATTAGGTAGGTAGCCCAAAGCACATCCCCACGGCTTATAAAATCACAGTGGGGCCAGAGATGTGCTGGTCAGCGGTAGGAATACCACTGATGGCATAGCCCCCTAATATATGGATCTACCAGCCTACTTTCCCATATAAGGTGCCTCATATAATTCAGCCCAACTATTCTGAACAAATTTGAAAATAAAATGCACAACAACCTAAACTGCAAAATGCTAATATTTCTGGGGTTGTAGATGCCAGACAAGCCAGCAAATGCTAGTCTTCAAAAACACAGATGCCATTGTCGTGTCAAAATTTACTTTACCATTTTCAAATTAAGCTTGGAATGATCACAACACTCCGCTAGAATTAAATCCCTTTTCTCAATGAATTTCGAGGTTTTAGCCTTCTCTCAATACCCCTGGCTCTGAGTCAGAAAGTCGTGGGTTCAAAGCTCACTACAGACAACTGAGCACATGATCCAGGCTGAAATCCCAGTGCAGTTCTAGGCCACCACTATTGTAAGGGGCAGTGTCTTTTGGCTGAGAAGTTAAACCAAGGCCCTATTTGCTTTTCTAGGCAGATGAAAGAGAGCAGGGGAATCCACCCTCAATATTCATTCTTCTATTAACATCTGAAAATAAGGGCAGATCACCTCTTTACTTATCTAATTTATAGTAGTTTTCAGTATATAAATTAACTGCTGAATTTCAAAAGTAATAGCTACAAAATATACAACAACATTCTAAAACAACGAAAGTTGCTATATAATTCATTCCTTCTCTTACATTCTTCCTCAACTTGCTCTGATCCATGAACAATAAAACACTTAGGACTTCAGGTCAGTTAAAGTGCATTATACATTATCTCCTTCAGTTGGTCAATTATTGCGAGTGCAGTTTCTGTAAAATTCTCAAACTCTCTCTATCCAAAAGCTACACGTATTGGACTTACAACATTAATTGTACTACTAGTGGCAATATTTTCCTTCCACCTTTAAAATTTGCAGAGGCGTTGGCATGCTTTATTTGTTAAATCAAGAAACAGTAAAACTTTATTTCATCAAGGGTCACTGGTCTCAACAACCTGCATTTAAAATACACCTTGCCATGCATGCTGCAACAGCACATAATGCTGTATTGTTTAAAGGTCTGCTGACAACACTGACAATGTAGTAGAATATTAGTTATCTTATTCTTTCCTACGTTGCAATCTTTCTGCCTCTAAGGTAATGACATAACTATGGTTAGCAATACTTTGAACGTTGAAATTATTCATCATAAGCTGCAAACATGCTGCCCCCACAAGCACTTCTTTCTTGCATTGCCATCAAGATTTATAGCAACGTCCATCTCCTACCTGAAACTGTTACTTCCTGTTGTCTCAAAAAACTATGGCATACTTTCCCTTCCACTGTCTTTCCTTCCTGGGGCAATCTTTAAACATTCAAATGTATGCTTGACAAAGCCCAATTTGAGTTTTCAGATGGAAGATTTTTTTGTCATTTAATCCTTGGCAATGATCTGTATCATGGACCTTGGTCCTTTGCTAGATTTCTCAAGCTACAAACAAGCTTGGAATAAAGAGCAGTATGTCTGTAACTGATATAGTAATAACTTTAAGTGACACTAAGAATATTAATGATAGAGATTTCTTAATTTTGTCAGTTAACACTGACATAAGTTGCTTGCCAATTATAGGATAACTTAATGGTCACTTAAGTCAACATGGTGAACGTTGGACAATTGTCAATTAGCAAATTTCAGAATCACTATAATTAAAACAATTTATCTTTGAAGATGAGCAGATATTTTTAAATCTGGTATAGCGTTGGTTACAGCTGTCATTCAATTATGTTATAGGACCTGAAAGTTTAAAAAAAATTGCACATAATATCAAGGAAAGAGGAAGAAAGTTATGAAGTAATAAAAGAAGGCGAATCCAGGAACTCCCTACCTACGTCCGTGACACCACCCACGCCCTCCACCTCCTCCAGAACTTCCAATTCCCAGGTCCCCAACACCTCATTTTTACTATGGACGTCCAGTCCCTATA
>JAHRHZ010000059.1:22277335-22297896 GCA_024137785.1 Ginglymostoma cirratum | reverse complement strand
CCTCCCTGGACTGACCTATCTCCTCCCTACCCCCCTACCTACACTCACCTTTACTGGCTCCATCCCCGCCTCCTCGACTTGTCTGCCTCCTCTCCACCTATCCTCTCCTCTATCCATCCTCTATCCGCCTCCCCCTCTCTCCCTATTTATTTCAGAACCCTCTTCCCCTCCCCCATTTCTGATGAAGGGTTTAGGCCCGAAACGTCAAGTTTTCCTGCTCCTATGATGCTGCTTGACCTGCTGTGTTCATCCAGCCCCATGCTTGTTATCTAGGAAAGAACCTGCTGTGGGTTTTGCCTCCAGAGGGATAGTGCACCTCATGCAGCATACTTATGCTATCCCGCAAAAATAACAAACTAGATGGCAATTGAATGCTATTGAAGAATCCAACAGACATTCATTATGAGATAACAAGGTGTAGAGCTGGATGAACACAGCAGGCCAAGCAGCATCAGAGGAGCAGGAAGGCTGACGTTTCAGGCCTAGACCCCTCTTCAGAAATGGGCCACTATTACACACAAACATTACACTCAGCGTCTGCGCGAACATTTAAATGTTAGATTACAACCAAACAGCATGCTTTCAAAAGCCTGTCATGCTGCAGGTGATCTGAATTAAGATGAGCATGTTATCTTTACGCCTGTCGGTTACATACTATTCTACAGTCATTAAGTCATGTGCAAGTCTCAAAGGTATGTTGATACTGACTGAAATATAACGCAGCAAAACTCAGAATTACAAAGATCATTGCATATCTCAAAATTCTAAAAGGCTCGTATGCAACAAAGTACCATTACTTGTAATTTTCACAACGTCAGTCAATTCAACAAGATATTGTATTTTACCATTGTGGAATCTAAAAACTACAAAATGAGTAAACTGAGATCATGACCGTAATGTGTTTAACATGATGATTACGAGATGGCTGTTAGTGTCCTAGCCAGTAGTTAATTGTGGCTCACTAAAAGTTTCTGGAAAAATTTATTGCTGCCTATTAACCCAACACTGCTGGTTTCAGCACAGCAGATTCATCAATAAAGCACAACGAGGCCCAACAGTTGGCAACTATATTAAGAAGGCATTTAAAACTTCCAACTGCAGAAAGACCAGGCGTGGAGTTTACTTAGCAAGATTGTTGTAAATTACAGACATCCAGAACTCACCAGTGCTATTTTGACAATTAGACAGTGGAAACATTAGTACAAGAAGTATGGGCAATAGGACAGTTTGATATGAACCTTTCTAAAAAAAAAAATCCCTCCTGGTAGTCTGGTAGGTTTGCAAACAAATTTGGGAAAAAATAGTAGAAAGGATAAATAATTCCCATAAATCAGTAGGGACAAAGAGAGCAGCTGGTAAAATGTTAATGATGACAAACAGGATGGGCTGGATGTGTAACAGGATAATATGTTCCCTTCTGTGTTAGCTAAACTTGACAGTTTTTAAATAAACATTTAACAAGATGGCACCTCAACATAAATCTGGTCAAGCATTTGGAAGACTCCATCATCCATAGCAGCAGAGCTCTTTATTATGGTGGTTTAAAGGACAGTGGGAGCATTCTCACAAACATTAAGATTGCTGCTTTCGAGGCCTTGGACTCAAATCTAAAAAGAAACTCCTTCTTCCAGCTTCAACATGCTGGATAATTGGATTGAGAAAAGCCTGAGGCAGGAATTTGCAGACCGCATTATTACCTGGCATTTTGGTTCCATGGGACATAAAGTGGAAGAGTCCAGTAGCAGCATGTCTAGAGTACATATGTGGCTGCTATCTCTTGAGGCAATGCTGCGTTACATCCATTCAGCGTCCCTGGTTAAATCACAGCAACCATGCCACCAAACCAGCCAATCATTGAGGCATTAGCTATTGCTGAATCAGCTGCAGGATTGCAACACAATCATTTTGAAGTGAAAGGCTATTAAATAAGCATCACATCCAAATCCACTGCCATTACCAAGCAGAGCCACTACGGCCAAAAAACACTGCACATACAACACAAATTAGGGAAGTTTCACGTTTGATTTTTATTATTTGCATTTAATTTGTACCAGACACAGAGTTCATTTGGATTGTGCAGAATAAGTTAGTATCAGAATGGACATTTTTAGGATCGATTCGGGATATTCCTTGTCCAGAGGATCAGTTAAGCTCAGATGGCTGGATTGCAATGCAGAGTAATGCCAACAGCATGGGTTCAATTCCCACATCAGCCAAAGTCACCATGAAGGTACCAGCTTTTCAACCGCTCCACTCGCCTGAGATGTGGTGACCCTCAGGTTAAGGCAGTTCATCAGCTTTACTAACATCTTTCACCCAACCTCAAATTCACCTGGACCTTCTCTGATACCTCTCTCTCCTTCCTGGACCTCTTTGTCTCCATCTCTGGTGACCACCTCAAAACCGACATCTATTTCATGCCCACCGACTCCCACAGCTACCTAGAATACACCTCCTCTCACCCACCTTCCTGCAAGAATGTGATCCCCTACTCCTAATTCCTCTGCTTCCGCCGCATCTGCTCCCACTGTCCATCAGAGCTCCTTTACAATACAGGGTGAAGTTTCACCATGTTTAGACGGAACTCTCAAGATTTGAACTGTGTATTAACCATCATACTCACAAAAATTGATCAGCCATAACAATAAAACAATCGTAATCAAAATCGCAAAGTTATCCTGTATGACCAGTGCATTATCCATCCTTGATCCCTATAATTTTTGACATGGTTATCTACACCATCCAACTCCAAAGTCTCTTCGCCATTGCCCAGTGGTGTGGAACTGCATTTGCTCTGTAATACTCTTGTCAATCTGAACTCAGTCAGAACAAATCCCCCAATGACTTCATTTCTCACTGTGCAACTTTATCCTGAAGTCTCCAAAGATCTATCCTTGGCTGCCTCCTTGTAATATACATGCCCCTCTTTGCCCCACATTCATGCCATTGTCTCTTCCAGATCAATATTTAATTTTCTATGCCTTTGTGCCTCTCTATGCCGCATGATCTGTAAATCTCAACTCATGCCAAATTATGCATATTGAATCTTATCTCACATCAAATTCCATTCATTTATCAGAGCTGACCATTGGTTCTCAGTCCTCAAATACCTGAAATTTAAAATTCTCATCCTCATATTTTACTCTCTTCAACACCATGTTCCTCCTTTATTTCTTCAATTTCAATTGGTTATACAAGGTCATTAGTTCTCTGGGTTCTTCATCAAAATGGAGACAATTCCAAATCTCTACATGGGACATCTCTGTCTATTTCTGTCAGATGTGTAATCTTGAAGTTAATTCAGTGCCAAAAGGATTTACCTTCCCCCTGCAAGCTGCAGGAAAATAGCTACCAATTGCTCAAGTGTAAGTAATGTCAGGGGCAGGATTGCTATATATAGCCACATACTGTAAATATGCAGATTCTCAGGTCTACATGGGAGCAAGAATGCATCAATCATAGTGGCCTGAATAAACACCATGAGATTATGATTATATATCAGCTTCTACAGTAGGTATGAGAGAAGTAGTACAAGAAAAATGGTCATGGAATGGGATGTAATATGTTTCAAACTGAAGTTAGAATCTTGAAATAAGTGCTTTAATTCTAAAATGAAATCACCAGTACCCTACTGTAAACTGTCAACTCCACACTATTGAGAAGGTTCATGCAAGGGTCACTTTGACTGATCAGAATATAACTTGTACACAGAAGACTGAAGCAGTAAAGCATACACCACTAAGCTTCAGTAGAATGACTGGCCAGACTGAAGGGATTGTTTAAAAATATTCATCCATGGGAGTGGTCATACTGGTATGACCAATATTCAACATCCATCCCTAACTGCACTCAGAAGGTGATGCTAAGCTTTCCTTAAATGTTTGCAGTAGTTTGAAGCAACAAAATCAGAAGGCAGTTAATAGTAAATCACATTGGTGTGGTCACTGAAGTCACACTTAGGTCCCATAAGATAAGTACGCGAGGTTTCCTTCCCTAATAGATGGGACACGAACTAACTGGTTTTTACAAGAATCCAACTATTTCATGGTCACTTTCACTGGCCCCATATTTCACATCAAAAAATTTTCAAATTGATTCAAATGGTCAGGATGATTAACCCGGGTTTCCGGATTACTCGTCCAATATCAGAACCATGAGACAATCATACCCAAGCATATAGGGTAGTGTCCCCATCTTTGGGCCAGAGGCCTGGGTTCAAGTCCCACTTGTGCCAGAGGTATGCTGCAATACATCCGAATGGGTCGATTGAAAATATCTACCCAATAATTTATCATATTCTTACAAATTCAATTTCAAAAATACAGTCAGCTGAACTTAGTTTAAATAATGGTGCCAGATTTTGCTAAAATAATAAAAAAGTTTAAAAACATGCAGTTTTTAGTGCACAAACTATCCAGCAATCTGCAGAGAGGAAGCGATATCCTCTAATTTGGGAGTCATAAGTTGCTGGTTGATTGTACCTGTCTTTACCTTTGTTAAAGGGCTGTTTCATCTTAACCTTCCCCTAAATGCCACAGTGGTACTACATTTGTATACTAATTGCCCCAAGTCAAGACCTGCAAAGAATAAATGGCTTCTCCAATGTCTCTTTGCTTTGGAAAGTCTGTTTGTGGCACTGCACGGTCCCTTTAAGATTGCCATCTGGTTGCTCATGCACACATCTTCAAGGAAAACACAGCCTGTTTTTCATCTACTTGGTACATTCTGGATTGATTTGCAGAGACACAGCCAAGCAGTTCAGAGGCAACTTTGGTCAGTACCCTATTAACAACTTGGTAATTTGTCATTTGGTAGTATAGAACTTGAGTATTGCTGAAAAAAGACAGGTTGTCAAAACTTTCCATCTTGCACTCATCAGAATATTACAGATGAAACACCAAAGTAAAGCAGAATAACATGTTTATATTGTACATGAAGAATGCCGATTGGTTAGCATATGGATGCTGGTTGGCAAAGGCACTGCCATGGAGAATGCACCAGTTAGACTGTGACTGACAAGGGACAACTTTTTCATGCAGAGAATGGTGCATGTATGGAATGAGCTGCCAGAGGAGGTATCAGAGGCTGGTATAATTACACATTCAAAAGGCAACTGGATGAGTACATGAATAGGATGGTTTTAAAGGGATATGGGCCAAATGCTGGCAAATGGGACTAGATTTATTTTGGATACCTGGTTGGCATGGACAAGTTGGACCGAAGGGTTTGTTTCTGTGCAATATATCCCTATGACAACTAACTGCCAAGCTTTGTTTAAATTTCAACCAGGCAGATTGACTTTGACTGATCAAGGCACTACTCTGAGGAACGAACCACAGATTGATTGTTGCCAATTCTGTTTAGTTGAAACATACACAATGCACTTTATATCTACAAAGAACAGAGCCCTGTGCATTAATATGTGCATCTTCCAGTCACACCCTAAACCCAGCTGATAATCTTAGACTGGTTGTCAGCATAATTCCCAGCATATTCAGGATTATTTAGTAGATGCTGTCCAATCACAAAAACACATCTAATAGTAGATCATGTTTAGAGTTTTGCAAGTACAGCAAACACCATACCTGTTCTGAATAACTGAAGGGACATGCTGTTTGTGATCTAACTAGCTCACAAATGTGACATAGTTATGTGATATTGAATTTTAGTGCCAGTGTGATACTACGTAGGTAGGTGACTCATCCCAAAGACTGGCAGATCATATAGCAATGTCTTGACCCATCAGAGTCAATAACATCCCATTTGCCTTCCTAATCACCTGCTTTATCACCATCCTTTTTTTTTTGAGTCCTGTACCAGGATTAGATCCCTCTGTACTGGACAGTTCTACAATCTCTCAATATTTAAATAATCACAGCCTTTCCAGCAACTTTGCCCAGAAAGTGTTATGACCTAAATGTGCACAAACAAGTCAAACAAGGGAGGTGCCTGATGCTTCTTTCCAGCAAAAAATTTTCAAGTCACTACAGTTCACTATATACGGGTAGGCCAATTATTTTAACAAATTTATTAGTTAAATCAGTTGAGTTAAACACTGCTACTTCTTTGCATAGTTTGCAAAAATATTAAAACAAATTCAGAAAAGCATCGAGGGATCCAATGAAATGAAACAAATCACAGGTTTCAAATATCACACAAATTGTTGAGAATTCAGGTGCAACTCATAATACCACCTTCCTAACAATGCCTTGGATATAAATACATCATTGTAGTTCTGTTCTTCCCCTGCGGGAATCTGCTTTTTTTTGAAGTAGAAAGAAGATTTGTTGTACCTCCTTGTGGTGTTCAGTAAACCAGCTGGTGTCTTTACTTGTTCCTTGAGGCAAAATGTGAAGATCCACCAGAATTGCAAAGTTCCCACACTGCAAAACAAAAGGAAAAGTTACTGATTGTCGCAAGTCACATGCCTCATAGATTGAAGAATTGAGTATCAGCTTTTTTGCCACAGCAATGACTTTTTCAACAGTAAGTCTAAGATGGTCATCATCTAGATTAAATCAAGACAATGTTTGATTTAAGGGCTCCCAGCTCACAAGGGGGAACTGAAGGCACATTTAATTCCAAATAATTTAATATCTGTACATTAGATACATTCATTAAAAACAAACACTTCAGCAAAATTATGAATGAGTATTTTTCTCTTTCACATGAAACATGGTTTAAAAATGTAATTATTATCTGCAGGTACTAAATTCCAATTTATTCGTTTCATAACACAATTTGTTGCAAGTTTGGGTTGGCACAGATGCAGGACTTGCTTCTAAGACAAGGAGATAATACAATGCCACTGTATTCAATTACTTTCATCTCCTGAAATTCAATCTTAAATTGTTGTATCTCACATTTCAAAGCTGCTTTAAATCTTTTTGTCCACAATGATCACAGCAGCATTGTTTACTACTAAGTTGGTACTTCTCTTTGTGCTGCAAAATTTTGTCTAATCTTTTAGAACAGCACTCTTTAACTGTTCCTTACAATAATTTAAGGGCAAGCGGATGTAAATTAATCTCTTTGAATGCACTTGTATTGAATTTTCGCTGCAAAGCAAAATAATACCAGTTCCAACAATTGTCTTTTGGTAGCTTTCGATCACATCAAGACCAGAATAGATTTTTTAAAAAATCAGTGACTTGCGCTTGAGGTACCTTGGAATTGAGAATCGCTAACTCAAAATGAATGGTTCTTTAAGTAGAGGAAAAAAGCCATTGGCTGAACAAGCTCATCATCTTATCCACCTGCTATGTCCACCTGCACTCCTTTGCAGCAAACTCCTCAATCTGTTCTCGCCACAAAAATTCAACAAACTGTCTCGTAGGGTTATTTAGACTATCCATCAATTGTTTTCTCTGAGAAGAGATGTCCTAAAGGTGTCAAGGACAAAATCTAGTAGATAAGATCTAATAAAACAAGATATGTTTAATTACATAGCTGGGAGTAGTCTCCAAGCCATCAATCCGGGGCTTTTGGTGTGGGGGGGGGGATGGTGCAGAGTGCAAACACAGGTACAAACTTATAAGGACATTACAGACAGGCAAATAAATGAGTTACAATGGGGGCCTTTAATTATCCTAATAAATATTGGGGTATTAATACTATCAGGAGCCAAGAGGAGAAAGCATTTCTGTGATTTTTCTAGTTCTGTACGTTTCCGCTCAAGAAGGAAAAAGAAATTGTCACATCTGGTTCCGGTGAATAATTTAGATCAAGTGTCAATTAGGGAACAATTAAGGGGCAGTGGTCATAGTGTCATCAGGTTTTGTTCAGATATGAAAAATGACAAGCAGCAATCCAGAGTAAAAATAATTAAGTGGCGATGGGCCCCAATGGAACAAAAACAGATCTAGCCCAAATAAATTCAAAACAAATAGACAGCAAAACTGGAATGAAACACTGGGCTGTCTTTATAGAGATATTTTGGATACAATCAAAATACATTTCCATGATAGAGTAAAGTTGGACAAAAAAAGTCAGAGCTTCCTAGATGATGAAAGCGATAGAGAAGTCACTGAAGCAGAAAAGGTTACATATGAGACGCCAGACTGATAATTTGTGAGCACCACCCTGAACACAAAGTTCAGAGGGAAAGGGAAAAAAAGAAGTCAGAAGAATAGAAACTATGGGAAGAATCTGACAGCTAATATAAAATATAATCCAAAAGTCTTTTACAGGCATATAAATAGTAAGAGTGTCAAAAAGAGAGGTGTGGACCTAACTATGCACCAAATAGAGCATTTATCCAGAAAGGCTGAGATACTGAATTAATACTTTACATCTGTCCTTACCAAGGAAGAAGCAGCTGTAAAAACCCTACTGAAAGAAAAGATAGTCAAAACATTGATAAAGAGGTGGTGTTGGATGGTTCACTGCACTTATTGTTGATTAGTTACTAAGATTGAGATCACTTGCATCTGAGGATACTAAGGGAAGCAAGGGTGGAGATTGCAGTTACTGACCACAATCTTCCATCCTCTTTAGATAACAAAGTTGGTGCAAAAGGACTGGCAAACTGCAAGGGTACACTCTAGTTCAAAAAAGGACTTAAGGATAAGTCCAGCAACTAAAACTCAACGTCAGTGGCGGAAAATCTGTAGAAACCATAATCTGGGAGAAAATTATCAATCACTTTGGACAAATATTGATTAATTAAGGAAAACTATCATGAACTGGTTAAAATAAAACTGTTTAACTAACTTGGTTTAATTTTTTGGTGAAGCAACAAAAGAGAATGAATAAGGGTAATATGGTTAATACCAAATAAAAACCAAAAGTACTGCGGACGCTGTAAATCAGGAATAAAAACAAAGTTGCTGGAAAAGTTCAGCAGGTCTGGCAGCATCTGTGAAGGGAAGAACAGAGTTAACGTTTCGGGATGGTGACCCTTCCTCAGAACTGATAGTGGCTGGGGTTAAACTCTCCCATGTCTTAGCCCGCTACCCCACACACCAGGCCTTGTTACCACGCAGCCTGCCATTACACACCACCTGTTATTAGTCACTAATAGTCCCCAATAACAACTATTTACCCAGTTCTGAGGAAGGGTCACCGGACCTGAAACATTAACTCTATTTTCTCCTTCACAGATGCTGCCAGACCTGCTGAGCTTTTCCAGCAACTTTGTTTTTGTTGTTGTTGAGGGTAATATGGTTACTTCACTCTGGAGATAAATGTCCAAAAGCACGTGTAATAGGCTTTTAACAGGAAAAATAAAGACCATGGAATATAAGATATGGAAAATAGCAATAAATGGTTGTTTTTCTGATGGAGGAAGGTATACATAATTGGTTATTCAAGAGAGTGTATTAGGACCATGTTTTCTCAATCTGTCAATGATCTCAACTTGGGTGTACAGTGTACAATTTCAAAATTTGCAGATGGAGCAAAAGCTGAAGGTATTGTGAACTGTGAGGAGGATACCAATCGATTTCAAGAGCTCATAGACGGACTGGTCAAATGTGCAGACGAGTAACATATGAAGCTTAACGCAGAGAAGTGCAAAGTTATACTGTGGGTAGGAAAGCAAGGAGAGGCAATATGAAATAAACAATATGATTCGAAGGGACAGCATTAGTACAGGACCTGGGAGTACATGCTCACAAATAATTGAAGAGGCAGGCAGGTTGAGAAACAGGTAATAAGGTATACAGTATTTTGGACATTGAAAATGGAGATGGAGATCATAAAAGCAAGAAGCTATGGTATTTTTTTCATATAAAACAATGGTATGTGGTCTCAGTTGGAGCATTGCTTTCAATTGTGTGTACCTTACTTTAGAAAGAATCTGAAGGCATTACAGGGGGTGCAGAAAAGATTTACATGGATGATTGCAGTAATGAAGAATTTCAGTTACATGAATAGGTTGGAGCAGCTGGGGTTATTCTTCTGAGGGAAAATAAGTTAGAGTGGAGGCTTTACGGGGGTGTGCAAAATCATAAGGGATCTGAACATGTAATTAAGAAACTGTTCACATTGGTGGAAGGGTCGAGAAATGGAGAACACTCATTTAAAGGTAAATGGCAAAACACCAAAGGTTACATGAACAAAATCTTTTATTTTTCACAAAGCAAGTAACTAGAATTTAGAATGTACTTCATGATCCTTTAGTGGAATCAGCTTCAACTGCAGCTTTCAGAAGGAAATTGGATAATTATCTGAAGAGTAAACATCTGGGAAGTTTTGGAAAAGGGATAGGTAGTGGAACTAACTGGGCTACTATTGCAGAGAGCCACCGTGGAGGTGATGGGCTAAATACCCTCCTTCTCAGCTGCAAGTTGCAACCATTTCATGAAAGCTTCTGCCAGAAATCCTTTTGTCTTTTTTGTGTAAAACAAGCAACTCCACCTCCACACCTCTACCTTGCCCCCCTCAACCCACAGTTCTATGAAATGCTGGCCAAACTTCCCCACTTAATCTTAACTTCCTGATATTTAACTTGTACCAGGCCAGTTTCAAATGAGGTTTTTAGAAAACCCAACTTGGGAGCTACCTCAAGGGAAGCAAGAATAAACTGGATTCAGTTAACTTACGCAGACTGAAGCTATTATGCAAGGTTGTAGCTCAAATCCCAAGTTATATTTCACAGCCTGCATGTGTATGTTAAAAGAAAACCTCAGACAGTTCTCAATTCCATCTGAATGGGTAGCCAAACATTAAGCAGACCTTGTTTTCCCATGCCATTTAGTGTTTGGTAGTTAACAAGAATGATTACCTAGCTAGTACAGCTTTTATGGATTGTAGGTACTTTCTGCATATGACTCGAACTAATCCAGACTTGGACCATGTTCTAGGAAATTATGAGAGGGGCAACTTCCCCCTTTAAGATATTTCCAATGACTGTACTTTCCCACACAGTATTCACCATTCCCACATGGCATAGAAGGTTGCAATTTGTTATGATTCCAGCTGATGGTACTACTGGACAAGTCAGACCCCAGAACGAAACCTAGTTTGATAGATTTTGTTTTTGTTTAGTTAATTAATGTGGTTGTCAGTTATCAAGACACATCCACACAAGGTTGCAGATTTTCTTTAGCAACAGAATAGAAATCTATTACACAAGAGGAGGAATATGAAATACAATTACATATATACATCTCATAATTAGTTAGGATGATCTCAAAACAAACCAAGTTTCAACTGTTTCCTGACACTGTTACTCAGATATTCAGAGACTCAAGTCCACAGAAATTAGACACCAAAACTCAACTCCTTAGGGTTCTACTTAACTGACTCCTTAAAGGTTGTTTCCTGCAGACTACAGAGACAATTTGATGAGTCCTTTCCAATTCTGCCAATGTGAACAGCCTAAATTTTCTCAGTTCTAATAACTTGCAGATTTCAAACAGAACTCTCCTGGCTTGAATGTTTCAGAAACTAAATCCTTCTGCTGAGGTGTTCTTATTTTCTGATCTGCTTTTCAGAGATAAACTTGAGGGCTTCACAACTCAACAATGATTTTTCTGAACTGAAAAACTGAACTTTCTGAACCGATTAAAAAGAAACTTGTTCATTATAGTTTCTTCTGAACTGAAAACAAAGCTAATCTTGCCTGTTTACTCCAATGGTAGTAAACCCAACAGTATAAATTCCGTTCTATTAATAATACAAGGGTTTATAATCACCCACTCTCTGCCACATACTGGGCTAGGTCACTGTTCCTGAATGATTCTCTGACCTTTTTTTTGTAAGAGAGATCTTCATTGACGTAACTAACATCTACCTGTGTCTAAACTGAATTCCAAAAAAATGAAATTAACTTGTAAATCTCCACTTTTTAACCACAAATTGCATTCAAAATAATCAGTTACAACACATGCACTTCATAACTCTTGAAAAGAAGGCGAAAAAAACTGTAGAAGTGAAAACTGGCTCTGTTGCAGAATCAGGAAAATTCTAGAACATCTTTCTCTCCTTTACATCTTCCATGTAGCGCTGGAATGAAATACAATCGGGGTTGGGGAGCTTCTATGACTCTAGTCACCACGACAAACTTCTCCAGAGAACATCAAAATGAGGAAAAGAATTATAATGTAGCACTCAGTAGTTGGTAAGTCGCATGCAACTGAAATAAAAGTAAACAACCTTTTCTATTTGACTAAAAGCAAAATACTGCAGATTCTAAAGATCTGATATATGAACAAGTAGTTGTGGAAATTCTCCACAGATCCAGCAGCATCTTTGGAGAGACAAGCAGAGTTTTATTGAGAGTTGATTTTGGCGCATCTTCAGAAGCTGTCAGACCTGGAGAGAATTTCCAACATTTTTCATTTTTATGTTCTATTTGTATCTTCTGGTCAACATGCATTGCCATTGCACATGGGAAGTCATGACCAAATGCAACACTCAAGTCAAGAAGAGTTACAGGGTGGCTAGGGAATTTTTTTTTGAGAGGGAGGAGGAGAAGAAATATTAACCTGATCCAGACAAGAACATGCACCACACCAAGCTAAAAGTATATATATAACATTATCCACCATAAATGATTTCATGCCATTTTGATTACTTGCCATATTTTATTTTATGCTGGATGATCTCCATTATGGCAGATAATGGATGTTACTCTGTAGCAAAAATATAATAATGCAAAAGAATATCATTGCATTTTTGTGTTGGGAGATCACCAGTCAAGGCAATCACATGTTCAGTTTGTGGCATAGCTCAAGTCATGGTTTACAGCATCATGATAGCTCATTTTTTAACACCTTCAACAAAATGGAGATATCGGTTAAAATAAAATTCAGGACTTTAACCATTCATTAAGTTTAAAGTAGAAGATTATGGGCAAGTCACAGGACAAGTGGTGCAAAAATACCATGTTAAAAGGGATGAGTGAGGCACATAATTCATCTCAAATGACGAAGAAGAACTCGTGTTTTTGTTGTAGCTTTAATTATCTCAGGATGTCCCAAACACATTACAGTCACTTTAGCTCTTTTAAAAAAAAACATTTTAAAGTATATTCAAATTTGTCTCACACAGTAGACTTTTAAACTGAGAATGATATAAGTCATTTTCAGTTAAGAAACGTGCATAAATCAGTTAAACGACCTATCCACGCTCCCACAGGCACAGAAATACATGTTGCACTAAAGATAAATTTTTATTTTAAAAAAATACCATGCTTGCAGATAAAGAAATGTACTAGTGACCAAAGCTTGTTAAAGTGGTAAAATTTATAGGAATGTTTAAAAGCAGAGATTTGGAGAGGTTTAGGCAGGAAATTCCATAGTTTAGGACACAGGCAGCTGAAAGCATACCTGCCAATGGTGGGATGGAACACATGATGCTAAAGGGGCCAGACTTGAAGGTGCGCAGTGATCTTGAACAGTTCTACTGAAGAAGAAGGTTACAGAGAAAAAGCTTGGGCAAGGCGAGATGGTGGTGGTGGTGGTGGTGGTGGTGTTGGGTGGTGGAAATAGAAGCATTTGAAAATGACAGTGAGAACTTTTTAAATTGAAGTGCCACTGCATCAGGAACTAATTTGGTGATGGCATGGCAGATGTTGAATAAACAGGACTTACAGCCAGTTAGGACACAGGTAGGATTTTGATTGACCCTCTGATGTTATTGACGTGGATACAGGGAGATACTGCTTTGTCACTTATCTAGTAAACCAAAAGACCAGGCCAGTGGTTAAGATCGTAGGTTCAAAATGCAACTGGTGGAATTTAAAATTCAATGATAAAATCTGGATATAAAGCAGGTCTCAGTAATGGTGACCATGAAACTGTCAACTGCTGAGAAAAACCCATCTGGTTCATCAACTTCTTTGGAGAAGGAAATCTGCTGCCCTTCCTTGGTCTGACCTACGTGTGAGTCCAGACCTACAGTAATATGGTTGACTCTTAACCCTCTTCTGAAATAACATAGCAAGACATTCAATTCAAGGCAGTTGGTGATGAGCAATCAATACTAGTTTGCCAGTGATGCAATTTTTTAAAAAAAGTAAGTGGTCTAGATGGAGGTATTGATACATGACAAGAAGTTCATCTCAGTGTAAAACAGAATCAGGCAAAGCAAAAGGAACCTACAAATGTACTTTATGCTCTGTGGCTGTACCTTAAATAAATTGGTATAGATACAAAAGTATCATTAAATGGAATTTTATTCCGCACGTTATACTTTAATAGCTCAAAAACTATTCCCATATTTACATTTCAGTCTAATAATTGACCAACAAGTTAAAATCCGTATCAGTGCAAAGTTATTTTTACATTTTGTTCAAACTAGCTCTGCTCTACATCACTCACAGCTCTCAGACATCTTTCCACCAACTCTTATCTCCTCCCTAGTTTCCCATTACTCTATGTTTTTGCAGTGTTAATGAACGACAGTTTAAATGAATGCATTGCTCAGCACCTGCGCCTTTGACACTTCTATCAACCAACAGGATTTTAGCTGTTACATCGTCAGAAGTCTTACTTAAACCACGACCATTTTATATAATGTCAGCATTGTACCACACAACAAAAACCCAAAGCAGATCCAAACAAACAGAACACAGAGGTACAAATGTAGTTACAAATTAAACACATTATTTATAACAATTTTACTCACTTGTACAATGCAATACAACAATGAAAATCTACAATTACCCTCCAAATATACTTTTCCAACATAATTGATTAGCGCATCCCACAACGTGCTTTTTAAAAAAATACTTTCAAGGGATACAAGTAGAAAAGCCAGATCCTGTTGCCCACAGATTGATAAGATAATTGCTACAATGAAAAATCGTTATGCAGTAGGTGTCAAATTGTGATGAGAATGCAAGTAAAATAACTAGTCATTATTCATAACATAAGAGGCAATTAAAAGTATAAAATAGTAAAAGGTCTGCAGAGTTATAACAATTTCAGCCTACAAATAAATACAATACACTTCTTAGGGTACAGAGTAGAAATGAAAGATTTATTGCATTCTGCATTAAAGTCTACAAAACATATTGTTAGGTTGAGTTTGTTAAATTCTCAATCATTTAAATACTATTTGTAAGTTCTACAAAAGAGGTTATTGGGCTGCCTTACAGTCTATTCAATCTATATTTTATTAGTGGGATGGCATGTCTTATCCTTAATTCCATCACTCATTCACTTTTGAGAGATTCTGGTAAAAGATACTGATAATATGAAATGAGACTCAAGAACGTCCTAGTAAAGTCCAGGCAGAGTTTTTTTTTCCTTTCACCAAGGGAACACATTCAGTTTTTGATTATATCAGGATAGTTTTGGTATGCATTACCTTGGGTCAGGTTCAGTGCTCACTTCTAAACACTTCAGAACTTGTTCACATGCTTTTTGTGTCTGACATTCCAAACAGGTACCACATATTTAACAATAGGTCATACTTGTTTATTAAACATATTGAATACTTCAATTTAAGAAGTGTTATAACTGAAGCGTAACCTCCCTGATTTGTATTCAATTCCCCTCACAATAAATAAGTACATTCTTCTGGTTTTCCCATTTACTTTATATACCTGCATGCTAGCTTTTTGTAATTCATGCATTTTGACACCCTGATCCCTTTTTCAGAACCCCGTAATTTCTCACTGTTTGGATAATGTGCTTTTTCACGCTTCCCGCCAAAGCAGGGACTTACATATTCTCCCACATTATATACCATTTGCCAGATCTCTGTCCACTCACTTAACCTATTTATAACTTTTTTGTAGCCTTGTCATGTACTCTTCACAACTTACTTTCCTATTTATCTTTGCGGCATCAGCAAATTTGGCAAAATTATCTTTCTTTCCTTCTTCCAAGTCATTTATATAAACTGCAGAGGTCCTAACATTGATCTTTGTGTCGCACCACTCATTATGTCTTGCCAACCAGAGAAAGATCTAATTTTGCCTACTCCTGCTGCTGTAGGTTAGCCAATCTTCTATCCATGCCAATATGGTATCAACTACACTATGAGCTTTCATTTCCCCACATTAACCTTTGATGTGGCACCTTATTGAATACCTTCTTGAAATCTAAGTATAGTAGGCCTCTTGTGATGCAGTGGTAGTATTCCTGCCTCTGGGCCATGAGGCTCAGATCTAAGTCCAATCTGCTTCAGAGGTGTGTAATATCATCACTGAACAAGTACGTTAGAAAATAACGAGTACATCCTTTTTCAATAGAACTCATTATCTCCTCAAAGAACACACACAAATTTTCTTTTTCACAAAACCCATGTTGACTCACAGCCTGTTTACCTTGAACTTTTCTAAATGCTCTGCTGTAATTTCTCTAATAACAGATTTAAACATTTTGCCTACGATAGATGTTAAGCTAACTAGCCTGTAATTCCCTGCTTTCTTCCTCCATCGCTTTTTGGATAAATCAGTTATATCTGCTAGCTTCTCATCTCTCGCAACATTAAAAGCAATTTATCAACTATCTCACTAGTCACCTCTTTTAAGGACCAATGATGAAATCCATCAGGACCCAAGCAACCTGTTGTTTCCCAGCTCCAACAATTTACTCAGTACCACTTCTCTTGCAATTGTGATTTTCCTGATTTCCTCACTCCTTCCCTTCCATTTTCTGAGTTATAGCTCCTTACAGGGTGTTACTTGTATCCTCTGTAGAATTGCCAGCCTCTCACCTGCTCTTGTAACTGCAGTATTTACATGAATGGTCAGTTCAGTTTCTGGTGGCCCCCATAATATTGCTATTGCTGTTTGTACAAGCATGCTAGGACAAATTCTTGTAATGCAGCAATAAATGACTATGTGCAAAATTATTTTATTGGTTGCAAAGCATCTTAGAGGGTCCTGAGGTTATAAAGGATGCTATACAAACGCAAGTTCTTCTTTACTGTATAAAACTTTGCCCACACAGCAGAGCTCAAATTACAGCATTAGATACACAACATAGCAGGTGAGGTACTGGAGGGTGGCTAATGTTGTGCCTTTATTTAAAAAAAGGCTGCAAGGAGAAACCTGGGAAATATAGATCAGTGAGTCTGATCATCATTGGTGGGTAAGTTGTTGGAAGGGATTCCGAGAGACAGGATTTACACACATTTGGAGAGACAAGGGCTGATTAGGGATAGTCAGCATGGCTTTGTGCATAGGAAATCATATCTCAAAAACTTGATTGAGTATTTTGATAAAGCTGAGGGTAGAGCAGTAGACATTGTCTACATGGATTTTAGTAAAGTCTTTGACAAGGTTCTGCACGATAGACTGGTTAATAAAGTTAGATCACACAGGATTCAAGGAGAGCTTGCCAATTGGATACAAAATTGGCTTGACAGTAGGAGGCAGATGGTGGTAGTGGAGAGTTGTTTTTCGGACCGGAGGCCTATGACCATTGGTGTTCCAACAGAATTGGTGCTGGATCCACTGTTTTTTGTAATTCATCAAAATGATTTGGGTGAGAATTTGCGTAGCATGGTTAGCAAGTTTATGGAGGACACCAAAATTGATGGTTTAGTTGACAGTGAAGAAGGTTGTCTCAGATTACAAAGGGATTTTGATCAAATGAACCAATGGGCTGAGGAGTGGCAGATGGAGTTTAATCTGGAAAATGCGAGGTGCTGCATTTTGATAAGACAAACAGGGACATATCAAGTTAATGATAGAGCTCTGAGGAGTGTTGTCGAACAGAAAGACCTAGGGGTTCAGGTACATAGTTCTTTGAAAGTTGTGTCACAGATAGACAGGGTGGTAAAGGTGGTGTTTGGTATGCTTGCCATTATTGCTCAGACCACTGAGTAATTGACTATGGGAGCTGGGATGACTTGTTGTGATTGTACAGGATGTTGGTGAGGCGACTTTTGGAATACTGTGTTAAGTTCTGGTCGCCCTGCTACAAGACGGATATTATTAAATTGGAGAGGACGCACAAAAGATTTACAAGGATATTAGTGGAATTGGAGGGTTACAGGAGAGGCTGGATAAGGTGGGACTTTTTCACTGGAGAGTAGGAGGTTCAGGGGTTTCCTTATTTCGGTCTATAAAATCATAAGGGGCACAAACAAGATGAATACCAAAGATTATTTTCCTAAGGTAGAGTTTCCCAGATACCGTTCCAATTGAGCCTGCCCTAACCTCTAGACTGAAAATGCAACTTCCAGACAGCCATTTTTAAATGTTGAGTTTTCAGAACCAGGATTTCTCCAGAATCTATGCAGCCAATTTACAGTCCAAAATCCAGGCTAGATATTAAAAAAGCAAATTCTGGTCTCAAATCCAGAAGGGGCAAATAGCATTTTAATTCTAAACATTACATTTGCCATGCATTAGTGCCTCTTGTATTTTAGCTATAGCACAATGGTTAACTGTAATTCTTCTTGCAATAACATGCATTGCAGATAAGAGTATTTCAAACTCAATCTAATATGATATAACATGTCATAAGCAAAATGATATAGTATATGAATCTTCAGACTAACAACCTTCAATTTTATAAACTACCAGTCTTATTTAAAAGATGCATTTAATGAACGGAAGACGATTGATGTCAGTTGGAAAAACCTACATGGTATTTTTAACATACAAGAACATCATAATTTGTATTTACATAGGCCAAAAAGTAAAAATATGGCTCAAGGTTCTTCTCACAGGCATAATCAGACAGAAATGGATAGTGAGCCAAAGAAGATATCACCAGGGAAGATCTAAAGCTCACATAGAAACATGTACAAACATAGAAGACGGGAGCGGGAGCAGGACCAGGCCATTTGACTCCTCGAGCCTGTATCTAGTTGAAAAAGACAAGATAGTCCAATGAAGAAAATAAATTATTTGATTTCAGATTATATTTGAAACCAGATTAAGTTTAAAATTTTATATAAAGTTTATTTAGAATTCGCATTCTATTGGAAAACAGTAAATATCTTGCCTGGACAAGAAGTAAAATTAGTTATACTGAAAAGCTAAATGCAGTTTTGATAGTTCCATCAGGAAGTGAGACGATCAGAACCAGAAGTTATGCTCTCATCCAGCCACTCTTCAAGTAGATTACTACGTTGATATTAATCAGTTTAAAAGCTAGCATGATAATGTGACATTGCCCCAATATTGTGATTATATTGTTTCTATTACACATAAGTTCACATTAATCTTAGGATCCTTCCCTTTGGTCCAAAGTTGCATTGGAGTGGGATTTCTGACTCTGGACGCATGCTGGCTCGACCTAACCTTTGCATACACCAAATACTACCCAGGCTTTCTGTGATCAAACAGAATTGCTGTGCAAGGAAGGAATACTTCAGCAGTTCCACAGCACAATAAGAGGAAATGAAGGATCCTAAGTAAAGAGAAACACCCTGTGGGCTAGATAAAGCTTTTTACTGCTTTATTCAGACCAGACCAAATCCATCAGCAGATAAATATGTGGGTCAGACTGGAGGAAGAGGAGGCTTCTATCAAAGGTCCATTGCCACTATAGTGGCAGAAGCTGTCAAGACCTTTATGGCTACTTCCCAGGGTGCTCCGTCATCTTTGTATTGAAGACCTAGGCAATGTTATTAAATGGAGCAGAGGGGGACATGAGCCCTGCCTCCACAATTAATTTTATGTGAAGGGAGGGGAAGTAGCAGCTAGTGGGTCTCTGAAGGAAGAATAGAGAAATTTCAGAGGGTTGCAAAGCCAAGCATCACTGATTATTTTCTTATCTGCTTCTGCAATCCTATCGAGGTTTGTGTGTGATTATATACAAATAATTAGCTCAACTCCCATCCATAACCCAAAAGTCTTTACAAATGCATTACTTTTACTGCAGCATGCTGGTGGTAATTAGAAAACATACACGTAGTAGGCCCAGGTTCAAGTTCCATTGGTTCAGAGGTTTTCTCACAACTTGTCTGAACAGGTTGATTAAAATATCTATATATGAAGAATTCGTTCTATTAATACAAAATAAAAAAAATTGAGCGGCTTTAGATAATGATTATCAGATGGCATTATCCATCACATCAGAAGGGATTTACAACTGAACTCTCACACTTCAGAGTGCATCATTGAAATGCCTGTAAATGCTTAACATAACTAATTATTTCTTGAAGCTTAATAACTTATTAAAGAAATATACATTACATTCATGTTGCATTAGCAGTGAGCGGAATAACCAGTTAATTATTTTATCATTATGTGTTAGTTGAAAGAGAACTCCCAGCACATCTTCATGGATTCTGAGCAGGTAAATAATATTAGTTTAATTTCTCAGCCGAAGCACAGCACTGGCCTAGTAACGCACTGAGCCAACAGCCTTGATTATTTACTCAAGTCCTAATGTGGAACTCAAAAGCACAACAATCTAAATCAGAAGTGTGACTGCTATCAAGTGAGCCAAGCCAATGTTACTGTTAGCACAATGTCAGATACTTCAGGGATCTTCAAATCATGGACTATGGCCAACTTCACAGCTTGGAACCAACTGCGAAATAGTTTAGAGGTGAAAGGTAGTGCGAATACAGGCCTATTAATCAACATTTGTACTACTCATGGAGGTATTCTGGTTCTGGCTGGTTAATTGTCACCACTTTTGCTGAACAGCAGAAGCAAACAATAACTGTCAACAACGACTGGCCAGCTAGAAGTGGAA
>JAHRHZ010000059.1:22218579-22250672 GCA_024137785.1 Ginglymostoma cirratum | reverse complement strand
AACCAGCTACGGTTATGGACATTTTCATCTTTTTAATTCATATCTACAAAAATCAGACATCTGTTTGTCATCTTATGGCCTTTTCCACATCTGTTGCCATCTTAAGTAATCTGTGTATTTACATACCAATGTGCTCTGCCCCTCTACTCAATTTAAATGCTTGCCATTTTGAATGCAATCCTTTATTTCCTGTTCCAGTCAAAACATTTTTTTCCACAGTTCATTTGCTACCTGTAGCTCATTCAGTCCCTCCTGCAGTCCTTCGCAATATGCAATCGTCAGCAAGTGTTTTTGAATTCTTAAGTAAAGAGAATTTAGGATGTAGTGCCAAGATAGACTCTTATAGAACACCTCAGCATATGTTTGTGATCTCGGAAAACATTGTTTTGCTCCATACCCTCTTATTTTCTACCTCTTCTTACATGTTTCTATTGTGGCAACAACTACTCTGGGATCATCTGGATCTGAAGATATGCTAGTTTCTCTGTCAATCAATACTCAACACCAAATTGTCTTGCCAATCCTATTTTTATATGACAAAGCAATGAAATTAGTGTAAGCAACCAGAAGTCAGTGTAAAACATGCAAACAGGTGCTACATTCCTCCTTTAAGTACTTCTTCATGCAAATTAATGTTTGAAACCCATCAAATTTATTTATGTGCATTGGGAAGTTATTTCAATCTTTAATTAGCTCTTTGATTCCATAAGTTATTTACATTCAAATATGCAAATAATAGTGTAAATCTCACGAAAGAGAAAATAAATAAGCACTGTACAACTGCACAAGTAAACATCTTGGTCCCTGCTGTCCTACAATGTTTGTAATTGGATGTATGAATATCCATACCTCAAATTTAGCTTTGAAATAAAGTAGTCCAACAAACTTCCCTTCTTGACATGCTGTTTGAGAAATTTGCAAATAAGTGTTCTATCACTGTCTTCAGCAAGCCTATGTTTACCGTTTAAGCACCTGTTCAAATTCCTATAGTTATAATGTGCTATATATCCAATCAACCTGGTCAGAGATGTTATTGCACACCTTTGGAGCAGATGTGATGTGAACCTGGGCCTCCTGGCTCAGATATGCTCTTGCCACCACTGCACCACAGGAGCTCTATTATAATGCACTATAATGCCTAATTGGCAACCTTATAATTGGGCCCAAGCCATTTGCTCACTCAGCAAATTTGATGCAGAAATAGGGTACATTCAAACTAGCCTGTATATGATGACTACCTGAATCAGATCATTGCTCACTGTGTATCACACAAACTCACGAATACCATCTTATGGATCAGAAAAGTGTATAGTTAACCTCAAATTGGTGTATTCTTCATGGCAATGCCTGAAGCAATTAGCATCCTTTTTTCCTCATTCTGTATAAGCTGTTGTTCCATTTGAAGTTTATTTCTCTTGTTAGTGAAAGACAAAAAGCTTCAATAACATGACTCTTCATTCATCAACGCTTAACATTGTTTTACTCAAATCTGTACCTGTGGAAAGCTTGTGTAAATGTAGGATACTTGTTTGAGTTGTTCTACTATTCGGAGACAGTTAATGAACAGTAGACAAATTTGTCAGAGGTTAACATTGAGGAAATCGGCTAGCAAAAACAGACAGTACTGATGCAGTGAATTTGCTTAATCTTTTGCATTACAATCTGCACAATGTAATACAGCATTCTTTTCGATCAAGTTTCCAAAAATTCTGTGCAATATGCCCAAAAATAAATTTCTCAAACCCTAATTAAAATAATAACAAATATATTTGAAGATCGTGGTTATTTTAAGTGTACCTGCAACATAATCAAGTGACGTTAAAAGTTCAGACAACAGTTCAAACAGTTACAGTGTAGAAATAATCTTTGAAAGTACTTTGTGAAACATATTTCACAATGTAAGATCTTGTGAATTCCAGCTATGGTACTTTTTTTAGCAATGAAAGATTGATGGCTGACGAAGATCAGCTAATTGTGATCTTTTATGAGTACATTATCTATAACTAGATAGAGTCATACAGCACAGAAACACCCTTCAGTCTCACTCATCCATGCTGACCAGACATCCTAAAATGATCCAGTCCCAATTGCCGTACCCCTCTAACCTCTTCCTATTCATGTACCCATCCGGATATCTTTTAAATGTTGTAATTCTAGTATTTTCAAAGTTTTTATACTTCAGTGAAAATCTCAATGCATATCCATAGACTGTTCTTTAATGGTGATATCTCTGTTGAACTTGGCCCTATTCTTAGCTGGTTTCTGTGTGCAAGTACTTTTCAATAGGGTCACTGGATATCAACCGAGAGAAGGAAACTAATTGAATTGAAGCGCTAATTGTGTTTTGCCCATATTTATATGAGACAGATTTCAAATTTTCCATAACAAATCTGTAGAGCTGGAATCTGTATTGACTGGATTCATTCCAAAGTCCTACGTATCAAAAAGCAATGTGCTAATCCACTACCTCATAAAAATCACCAGATGTAAATAATTTAATCCATTAATTCTGAGAGAACTCAAAGACTAAAGTTGTTTTTGCAATTATCAAAATCCAAAAAATTTTGTAACATTGAACTCCTTTTTGCATGTAAATCTTAAACATTTATAATATCTTGCACTAAGGTAGTGTTTCTATTTAAGGTTGAAGGAGCACTGCCGCCTGATTCCTTTAGAAATTACTGATCAGCAGTACTGAAACCACAGCATTTTGCGATAATTAAGAGGAATGTTTGAAAGTTGTATTTTTCAGTAACTTAAGTTATTCATACCATAGTAACACCATAAAATTTTACTGGGTTAGTCCATGAAACAGGCTTCTGTTACTGAATAATTATTTGGAGACTAATAGAGGGTTGGCAGTTTACTGTACCATTTTATTTTGAGCCTGTAAAAGGCTGAGTACTGTAATTTACAGATGTTGCATGTGTGAATGTGTTCCTCAAGTTTTTCTCACGAGCATATGCAAATTAAGTGGTACCTGTACTGCTTATTATATTTGCATTATTTTTATAAATTCAATTTCTGTGGTTTTGTAATTAGCATATGAAATGATAATTGGTATAAATCTATGGGTATTTTATAAGTTTTAATGACCATACTTAATATTTCCACAATTCAGAACTCACCCACCATTTTTGCATTGCCTTCCTAATTCACTAAAGTAGCGGGTAAAGGCTATTTGTATTGAAAAGCCATAAAATTAATAGATTTATAAATGTTCTGAGTACCACTCAATGACAGCGAAATATCTTGGGATCTTTAGTATAAAGTCATGTGCAGATTGCTGACTTCAAATATTTAAATATTTTGCAAATCAACTTTTTAAGTTATTGTGCCATTGGTATATTTTTGCAGTTTTTTACGATTAATTCCAACTTTAACTTGCTTTGTGAATTATTGCCAAAAAAAAGGACTGTCAGATACAATGTATTGCAAAAGTATATGAATTCTAGTTACACAATTAAATGAATCTACTTGGGATCAAGTTTGAAAATAGCCTTCTTACATTAAAAAAAAGTATCTTGGAAAAACAGCCACTTATTTCAGTTTTGCTGTAACATTTTGAACAATTGGATAAATAATACATTGTCAAAATACAGAGTGCAGCAAAAACAAACAAATGGAGTGTGTAAGATTAAAGTGATAACAATAACAAGTTACATTTATTGAGGCCCTCCAAAGTAGTAGAAGGTACCAAATTGTTTACCAAAACACGGGCATTAAGCCAGTGAAGGAAGCATTAGCATTGATGACAAAAATTATCTCCAGTATTCATCTTTGAGACCTTCATGACAGTGCCAAATCATTTAGCAAACAAATAGAAATTGTGCCCCATATCACTGAATCTTGCTAAACGATCTAGTGGCCTGTGCGCTTTGTATCCTTGTAATAGTGATGGTCGAAGATAATGGGACATATCTGTCATGTCTGCAAATGTTAAATAATAGGAAGTTTCATAGATGTGAAAGCTGAAATTATCACTGCAGATGAAGGAAACTGAGATGCCATAAGTATATAAGTCCTGAGACATAAACTTGGTGGACTAGATCCTATAAGGGCATGGTTTTCAGTCATCAAGCCCAATTCACGGGGAAACCAACATTTATGCTGTATAAGAGAACAGCATTTTTGGTCTCACCAAGGCCCTAATTGCGGCAAGACACCTTTACTTCTGTCCTCAAATTCCCTTGCAATAAAGACTAACGTACTATTTGCCTTTCTTAGTGAATATAATACCTACATGCTAGCTTTTAATGACCCATAACAAGTACACCCCGGTTCCTTTGGACTCTTGACACTTCCCAAACACACAATTTAAGAAATACTCAGTCTTTGTGGTTTTTTTCTGCCAAAGTGGATAATTAATACTTATTCACCTTAAATTCCATTAGCCATGTTCTCATCCATTCACTTAACCTCACCAAACCTGCTTGAAGCCTACTCGCATCTTCCTCAGGCATACATTTCAACCTAGTTATGTGTCATCGGCAAGTTTGGAAATATTATGCTTCGTCCCTTTAAGCAAATCATTTATATCGACTGTGCACAGCTGTGCCTTGGCACTAATCCTTGAGGCCACCCAGTAGTAAGACCTTATTGTCCTAAGAATGGCCTGTTTATTCCTACTTCGTTTTCTGTCTATCAACCAATTCTCAATCCATACTAGACCACAACTTTTGTGTGATGTGAAATTTGGTTTCCAGCAATTTTTACATCTGATTCCTAAAGAGAACAAGCATTGGTGTACTTTGCCTCCATGAAACTAAAGTCAAGCTGGAGTGAATGAACTGAAGGTAGGTTAGGTGATTTCCATGCCTGAGTAATATGATTTTCCTGGTGGAAGCGCCATCCTCTTAGTACAATGCAGAAAATTTTTATACCTGTCGAACAGCACAAGTAGAATCTGTTGTGAAATTTATAAATGACAGGTACATCAGAATCACAAATAGTTGATCAAATTCCAACATTTCAAAAGGTTGTTATACAACAAGCATTACAAATACATTTCACTTTTCATTCTTATCTGCTGAATAAACACTGCTAATCTACTGCTAAAAAGAGAGAATCTAATTTTAAAGCGATGGCACAGGCATGATGGGATGAATGGCTTCCTTCTGTGCTAGTAAGATTCAATCGTTGAATTGTATTATTATTAATAAGAGATTGTTTTTTTCCTGAAGGTTTAATTTAATAGGACACTTGCTCTGGCAAATTGTTTATTCATTCTTCAGTTGTTTGACCATCAAACTTTCACACTTGAGCATGTGTAATAGCTTAACACATTCCATTAGTTTATGTTTGACTCAGTGATTTTTGTTGATGTACTGCAGTATCTGAAATGTTAATTTGTAATGGACTGTTGTTAAATTTTTTGAAATTTTATGTGCATTTGGGTCATAGATTATTCTGCTCCTTCATAATGCCTACAATTTTGTAATTTTTGGCTATTTTTAATTTACTAGGTGCACAATCCATTAGTTCATATTATCATCCTATTCCCCCTGACTGCTATGGCATTGTTAAGAACCTGTGCATTGTGAAGTTTGGTTTCAAGCAATTCCTACATTTGATTCCAAATGAGAATAAGCCCGTGTGTAGTTTGTTACTATGCAATCGAAGTGAAGCTGGAGTGAATGAGCTGAAGGTAGGTTAAATGATCTCCATGTTGTATTTTTGTATTGAGTGTGCCACCCCCTCAGTCTGAAACAGTGATTTTTCATTATCTTTCAAAGTAATATCTATAACAAAACCTGTTAATGGCAACTGTATCAGAATCACAATTCATTTGAAGTTAAAAAATCAGCTTTGTTGATATCATTCTATTTTCTTGATTATATAAGAAAACAAACTGTTGAGGCTTAGTCCACAATTAGGATGAAAACAGCAGTGGCAGCTGAGGCAGGATAATAGACAAAAAAGGGGAAATTGGGATTTTCAGCATCAGAATCCTGCAAGCAGACAAACTTCAAGACTAGCTTCAGAGATAGCAGGAACTGCAGATGCTGGAAAATCTGAGATAACAAGGTGTAGAGCTGGATGAACACAGCAGGCCAAGCAGCATCAGAGGAGCAGGAAGGCTGACGAATCGGGCCTAGACCCTTCTTCAGAAATTCTGCTGTGGCCTGCTGTGTTCATCCAGCTCTACACCTTGTTACCTTAAACTTCAAGACTATTTGTATTTCACCACTGTAAAACACTTTGAGATGTTCAGTGATCAAGAAAGGTGATCAATGGCAGTATTTTTATTTCTTCCCAATAGGTCACCTACGCAAAGATTGCATCCTTCTAATAATAGTTACTTTAAACAATATAAGATATTGCCATTGAAAATAGTATTTTTCAACATTTATGTAGCACTACTGTGTAATCCTATAGTTACTTTTTACATACTGTTTCATCATTCGATGCTCTTATCATTGTGATAGAAAATTCAGTGTGGCAATGTATCTGTTTCAACTTTTATACCAATGTAAAGTTTGTTGACCAAGCTCATTGGTTAACAATGTTAAATTTAAAAATAATTTCTGACAAATATTTTTGTAATATGCTCGAAGATGCCTTCTCCTTATTAAACTAATGGCTGATGTGTCAAACTGTTCTGATTCACATCTGAATGATATGGTTTGAGGCAAAAATTTCACCAAGGTTGATAAAACCATTAATGGGAAGAATTCCAGGACATTGTTTAAGCAATGAGTTCAAGCAAGACTGCTAGGCCAACAGTTGTTCCAGTCATTTGTTTCCTTGTCCTATTAAAAATCATCCACGCACCAAAGAATGGAACTGCATAAAATTATTGTATCGATTACTAAATGCTTCAAGTTTTTTTTAGAACTTGACACTTGTGGCTGAACAGAGTAAAGCATGCTCAACAAAACAGCTCACACTTTTCCACAAAGGAATTATACTAAAGGAGCAAGATTACAGAATTAATTTAATTAATGACAGATTTCTCGACTCTTAGAAAGAGTACCCACCAGTTTACAATTGGCAGAAATAATTCTTGTGGGTTGCCCAGTGGGTGAATGAACATGATCAACATCTCATTTGCAACTCATCATTCTGGCAATTTAACTTGCAGATTGTTAACTAAAAAACACAATCTTCCTGTGCATTTTAGGAGGTGTTTGAACTCTAAGCTGTACATTTTAATAGATGTGAGGGTTTTTTTTAACCTGATGTTAGCCCTTCAAGAAGGACCTTTTGAGCCTGTGATTCAAAAATATCTGGCATGTTGACAAAAATCGATAGATTCTGATTGTATAGAATTCCTCTCAGGGTAGAAATTATAAATACGACTTTTAATTCCACAATTGAAGGTTACTCAATAGGGTTTAAGACTCACAATAAGGGTTCTGGAAAACAAGATAATCTCTCAGGGGTATAGTTCCCTCCAAACCTTTATGTTAAATCTCTCACAAACCTATGTGGCCCCCTTGGAGTCTGTGGCATCCTATGAAAATAAGCTTCTTGGTTTTCAAAAGCCATTTGATAAAGGGTCCTAAGGACTGGTGGAATTAGTGAATGAAAAACTGGTTAGACAACAGGAAACTCTGAGTAATTATAAATGTGTGCTATTTGAACTGGGAGACGTCTAGTGGACAATGCCGCAGACCCAGTCACTAGGTCTCTACTTTTCACAGACTACAAATGAGCTAGATTAGAGGATTAGAAGTAGAATTCCTAAATTTGCTGATGGCACAGAAAAGTGTACAACAGCAGAATGTTAGTAGCGTCAGATAGTCAAAGGGATCCAGAAGCACTCATTACAGGGGCTAATAATCAACAAATGGTGTTTCGCATTCATTATTGCAAACAACTGGTTTTAGTCAGAAATTCAGTAGCAATTTAGGCAGTAATAAGTTTCATGATATTCAAAGCATAAAAGAAGTTGAAATTCCTTATAAACCATTAACTTTGAAAACATCTAAAGTGTGAATATTCAACTATATTGATAAAATCGTAAAATTCTAAGGAAGTTTATTAAGCACTGCACAACACAGTGCTTACGCTATTGTTTGCAGTATTGGTCACCAGATCTACGAGGCATTGATGCATTAGAAAGGACTAGGGGGACGCAATGACATTTTGAATCATTGAACTATGAAGACAAGATAAGAGGACAAAGGTTATTCTCTTCTCAGGGATAGGAACTAGGAATTGTTTATTTTAAAGAAGAGCAAATGAAGTGAAACTAATAGTTTTAATTTAACCAGGATAAGAAAATTGCTTTTACGTTATGGAACTTCTACAAAACTGGAATTCAAGAAAAGTTTTCTCATTCTGCATTGTTAGCTTGTGAAAAAAGCTACCACCTAATTCAGGGAACATCTTTTGCGAATTCATTCTTAAAGGAAGTGGAAGGCTGTGGAAAGATTTAATATTAAAGGGTCTTTTTTTCAACAATTCAACCCTTTTCCCCTCGCAAGCAAATTCCTATCACAGGTCTGCAAGCTCATATGTACTGTAGGGATACAAAAATAAATGTATTATTTCACTATAAAGAAAAGCTGTGTTTGCTACCACCAGTGCAAGCACCCTATGAACCACGTAATTTCATGCAGAAAACTTGTTCTTTTGCTCCTTTTATGAAGTAAATTCTGGGAAGGAGACACTATCGTTGTTGGTTACCCTCTGAAGTTGCATTGTGAAAAGTTGGGGAGATTTTTGATTTGTAAGGTGTCTAATTTATGTGTTCACGTGAAATAAATTGATTTACAAAACTTTCTAAAACAAACTTGAACGCAATAATAATGTAATATTACCAAAAAAGCAATGCACAAAAGGACTAGTTGCTCCTCGCAATGAAAATGGCTAAAGATACTAAAACAAATAGTTAGAAACATTTGGGAAATAAAATCTGATTCACCAGTTTCTCAAGGTCAGTTTTGTTTTTGTTTTCTCTACATCTGATGTTTGCACATCATGAAATCTAATTCATTGGATTCTAAAGAATGAAAATGGGATTTTATAACTTGCACAATTCCAAAGAAGGGTCGTTATTGGACTTAAAACATCAACTCTCCTTCTGTCCATAAATGCTGCCAGATCTGCTGAGTTTCTCCAGTACGTTTTTTTCTTTTCAGATTTCCAGCATCCACTGTATTTTGCTTTTTAATAACTTGTACAGTGTTTCTCTACAATGCAACAGCAAGGAATTTAAAGAAGAATTAGCCCAGCCATTGATCCTTTTAAACCTTACTGGTGTTCAAGTAATGATTTTGTAACAGTAAAATCAGAGAGGAGTAACAGATAAAGTGGCATGCGGGACTCAATTCAAAACAACCATGCCTCATTCCATTAGAAATGTTTCTATTTACAGTATGTTTCAAGGGTTTTTTTTCACGCATCTATAATCTTTTTATTTAGAAAATGTATACTTGCAAATAATGTTTGAATTGTTATTTCTAATGGTAACATTATCTGTTCCTACAAACACGTGCAACTACATTGGCAATGAAAATGCTAGTTGTGTCAGAATTTTCCACTTCAACTTACATGCATTCTTTGTTAATTTTATCTATCTGTATGTTGTAGCTTGTCTGTCAATCTGCAGAACATGTGTTGCGACTTACACTCAAAGAGCCTTTAGCTGTGCTAGGAGGAGGCTGTACTGAATTCCATCTGGCTACTTATGTTGGACATAAGGTGTGTTCTTTATTGGTCAGATCTAAAAAAATTATTTTTTTTCAGTTAAGGTTAATCAATAGAAATTTTATTATATATATAAGAACTTGTAATGAATGCAATAAAGAATTTTTGCCTCCTCTCTCATGAGACAAATGACAAACTGGAGAAAAAAAATAAAGAATAAATGCATTTACAATGTCCATTTTCCTTGATTATAAATTCTACCATCTACAGTAAGAATGGAATCTGCCTATATAAACTTGTCACTTTGTAATTATACTTTCCCATCAATGGTGGCACTGCAGCACCTTGATGTTCTAGCTCCCAGTTCTTTCATTAGTGCTGCAGAAGAGCCCTGTGCTGCACACAATGTAATTGCTCAGTTGCTGAAATTATTGTAAATGTCGTTTAGGTAAAATTAATAACATGACCCAACAAACAATTTAAAATTGTGGAACATAATGTGTATTGCCTTAAAATTTGTGAATTATGCCCTTCGCCTTGCCCTTCGCTTCATCCTAACATACATTTGGTGTTGACTTCCCATCTGCTGCAAAATGAATAATTTATCAATATATCAACAATGCATGAAAATAATAAAATATGTCACGGTCCAAAGATACTGTATCTGTAGAAAATACTAAAAGTGCAACATTATGGAATGATCAAGCACCAACTGATATTACATGATTACAAGACCATCACTGAGTCATAGTATTAGGCACTTCGCCCAGTCCTAGTGAATAGCAGCTCCTCCTCTGCCCTTTTGCTCTATTCCCTTTCACTCTCTCCTTCCTTTCTTTTTTCTCTTCTTCCATTCCTGTTCTACCCTCTCCAATTCTTACTTTCCATTTCTCTTTTCACAGTGTCTCCACTCAACTTTTCCTACTCTGTTCCTTTCTCCTGCAGCACTTTTTTCTTTATTCTTTCATGGGACATAGTCATCACCGGCAAGGCCAGCATTTGTTGCCCATCCCTAATTGTCCTTGAACTGAGGGCTTGTTAGGCCATTTCAGCGGGAATTTAAGAGTCAACTATATTAAGTGAATGTGAAATCACATGTAGGACAAGATCAGAAAAGGGTGGTGGATTTTTTTTTTCTAAAGGACGTTGGTGAACCGGATAGGTTTTTACACCAATTGATGATAGTTTAATGGTCCTCATTGTTATTATAGCTTCATATTTAGTAATTTTTGTGAATTTGATTTTAAAGGATTGTGGAGTTATCTAGGCTTTTTATTTGAAGAGGACATTGAAAGGATAGTTTTGTTTTTCAGCAAAGCACTTCTTGGAAACCACATCATTCCAGATTATGCTGATCTTTGTTTCTTGAGCTCACGTCAGTAAAGACACCTCACCATTTTTACCACTAGGTTTTCTGGCTGTTCTGTTCAGTGTTTTGCAGGCTTGAAGGTGGTTTTAGTTTTCAGCTGGAGAAGCCTGCAAATGAACAAGTTGGTCAGCTCACATTGTCTGTTTTTGAAGCATCTTTGTGATGAATCCAATGTGAATTCTGTTTACGCCTTGAGAGTGTCTGGAAGACTTCCTGGTACTGTGTTTACTTAGCAAGGTGCATCTGTCAAAATTCCAGGACCAACTGCTTACATTTGGTGAGATCCATCTACACATGCCAGAAAATCAGTCTGACAGCCATCTGAAAATCTTAAGTCTTATCCTATTTTTGCCTTCCAGAACTATGACTTATTGGCCAAATGTGTTTTCTGCCTAAAGTGAATCCCTGCAGAGAAAATATGCTTTCTCCCCTCACCCCCTCCCCTTTACCCAGTGTACATTTGTGTGTGTGTTTTGGGTTATTCAGAGGGGTAAACATTAATATTGTGACGTCACGAACCAATTTCGCACCTTCATATAATAAGTTCTATTACTGAAAAAAACTGCATTTATTTAAAATAAATCTGTTGTATCTTGTTGTTCTAAGTCTAATATAGAAAAGCATACAACTGGCCGAATCAGGAACCAGGTGACCCAGTTAAATTTATATAGCAGGCCCAAGGAGTAGTGCTACTAAAGAAAGACATTATACTTCTCCCATCACGATCATAACACCTTCAATGAGTCTAGCTTTCAATTCTAAATTTACTTAACTGACTTTGAATTTCACCAGCTGTTGTGGAGTGATTTGTATTTGTCTACCCAAAGCATTAGCATAGGCCTCTGTATTCCTAGTATATTGTCAATATTCCACTATCTCCTCACATAAAGCGCACTGCTGTTCTTCCAGGCTGCTTTGACGCATCTTCCATTCCCCTCTTCCTCCCACACTTACCCTCTCCAACACCCATCTCTCCCCCATCCTGTCTCTCTTCCCTCACCTCTCCATCTATTACTGTCATCGCTCTCTATCCACCTCACACATTTTTCCTTTTCTTCTGTCTTCATTTCATTCCCAGCATTGTACTAGTCACTCTAATCTTGATCTGAAAACATAAAATCGGCCTTGACCCCTAATGTGTGCAGACTTAATATATACATGAAGTAATGGAAAAATTGCTAGTCTTACAACTTGAATGCTTTAATGTGGCTATCATTGCACATTAACTGCATAGGCCACTTTGGTTGTCAGTATGTTCCATGATACCTGCTACCAAGGGAAAAATAAATGTAAACATGAACAAAAGAAACATGAACTCAATTCAAAAATAACAAAGGGGGCGCAAAGAAAATAATTTGATCTCATGATTCAGATGACAAAACATTCAAACTTCCCTCACAGGGTTGGCTATCTTTTCAACCCTTTATTAGGTTTCTTTGCATTTTTTAAATCCAATTCGTTATTATTTTGAGCAGTTATGGATAATAAGTATAAGGTAGAATTGCTGAAAGCCATTTTTACAGATTTGAAACTGGATTCTTTTTATTTGATTTGTTGGTAACATGTATGTTTTCTGTATGTTTATGTTCATTTCAATCAAAAATAGTCTAAATTGTGTGTTGAATTTTGCCTTGTTTTATAATTATAGAAATGCAGAGTTTAATATGATGTAATAGAAGTAGGGCAAAATGTTCACACAAATTTTTATAATCTGAAAATTTAGAAGTTTTGCTCACTAGTGTGGTAAATTTGCTGCCATCACAGTTGTGAACATCTGTGAAAACAAGCGATACATTTACTTTAATTTGGTATATATATTACTAAATGATAATAAAATCAAGTTAATTTTCACTAGTTAAGAAATTGCATGTCTAAATATGCTGGTGATGAATTACTAGAAGTTTGTGGAGCATTTTCTAAACGTAACTCTTATCATAGAGTCAAAGTGTGACTGACGAAGCATTAGCGGAGTTGGGCTGCTCTCGATCTGAATACGGAATTGTTGCTGACAGTTTCTGCCGCTCATTGCAGCGTACTGCCTCTTCACTGGAACATGATGGTGGTGAGAACTTCATTGATACTAAGTATTCCCATCGTTGGTCAGTTCTGCCCAAGATGCCTCTGCACACAGACTGGTCAGAAGTATTTTCTAGATGTGCTTGCCATTTATACACAGCGGAACCAAATCTAAACTGGGTTGTTCCAGGTATTGGGGTGGCAATAATAAGCCTAGAATTGCCCCTTGAGAGACCTACTGAGTATCTCCCAGATCAATTAGTATTGGACTCTTATTCTGTGAAACTTAATGCATTGCAAGTAGCTGTAGAAACAGCGAATTTAATTGTTGATTTACAGTACGTTATTCAGGACCAGAATTAAACTTCTGGGGCACTGAAATTCTATCCTATCCCAAAACATAACTTATAAATATAACTTACAACTTAAGGTCACAAGTTAGTATTATTTGCCATGATGCCTGGAAAGATTTCCTGATAAAATCTCAGGTGTGCATTATTTTGAACTAAAATCAAATGTTATACAACATTATCTTATGTAATCATTTTTCTCAGACAGTTCTGATTACAAAAATCAAGACTTGGGTAGCACGGTCATGCTGTGTGTTAATGTATTAATTCTGTATGTTAAAGTACTGACTCACAGCACCATATTGTGGGAGGATACTAGTCTGATTCCTTCTCCAGTGAACCATACAAGGCACAGGCATAGTGTTTTAATGCAGGGAGAGGAAGAGGGAATGCTTGGTGTATGTAACAGGTTTCTGCCCGCTTTTACATTTCAGAGATGTTGCAGTCAAGAATTTGCAGAGACAAAGAAATAATATTTTCCCATTTATTTGATGCAAACCTGACTTCATCCCTAAAAAATTTAGGTGAGCTCAAGATGCTACATTGTCTGCTGATGTATGAGATATTTTGCAATTTAAATGCTGTCCATTGGTCCCCTATGTATATTAAAAGCAAACATTCACTGTGTACATGTTTGTTTCATTAGGAAATATATGTAGCTTTCAGCATATAGTTTTTCTTATTGAATTTTTCATGTTGTTGGTTTACTAATGTTAACATTCCACTGAAGAGTTGACTTAGATTTACATAGATTTTAGTTTCAAGTGCTTAGCAGTCTTATTTTTTATTTAAGACCCTCTATAGCTGACAGTTGAAAGTAAAATCCTTGTTCATGAATGAGTTTAATCTGTCAAGAAGATGTAAAAGAGGTCAAAGATTTTGAATTTGATGTCTGACAAATGGGTCATTGTAGTTAGTGGAATGGGATTCAATGCACAAGAAGATGTGGGTGCAGACCTTTGGATAAGTTCTAGTTCATGTAAGGTGGGAATTTGGAAGTTTGGTGAGGAGAACATTGAATAGAAAAGACTTGAGGCAGCAAGGGATGAATTGGGATTTTCAGCAGGAGTCAGAGTGAGACAGGGTCAGAGGTGGAAATATGCAGTTTGGTATTAACTTGAATATGGGATTCGAGACTAAGCAGAAAACTGAGATTGGTCCGTCAGGATTTGCGTAAGTGAGAAGCTGCAGAGAAAAAGAGGTGAGATTGGAGATGTTGGTACAGAATGTTTGCAAGAACTAATCAGATTGACTTCAATTCTGGAGATGTTAAGTTGGTACCTTGCCCATTTTATTCATCTGTCACTTATGTTTGATAGGCTTATGGATCTATTTTATATATTTAAGAATAATACATGGTGATCATTGACTCAAATTCAAATATTTGGTTAAAATATAGTCCACTAATCTTGTGAACAAGCATATGAACAGTGTATTCTAAAATCTGACTCATTTACTAATTGGTAATCAGTATGAATTTTATTTATATTAAGTTTACAAAATTAAATATGTGGTGGACTATCACATTCTAATGTTTCATGAATGCAAAATGACTTCACTGAAACATGATAACTGAGACCTGATTATAAGCAGGAATATCTGCCAATGAGTTAATTGTATTGCAATAAAATTTTGATAATGTTTAAACAATTAGTAGTCATAGTCTTTTGTGCCTTTGGCAAAAAAAGTTCAAAGCTTCATATCTCCAGAACTAATTTCTGTAAAAGTAATAGACAGCCATCAAACAGAGAATGTATTCTGAGAACCCCTGTCATCATAAGATGACTCAGGTGTTTACTTGATAAGGATGATGCTCATGAGTGTGTGTACAAACTTCAAATCAAAAAGAGAACAGTATATGCCTTTAATCTATTGTTGACCACTGTTATTTAAAACTGGATAGTGTTTTGTCCTTAAAACATATCCATTTCTGAGAAGATTACTGTGGGAGGAAAACTACATGGGTAAACAAGTAGTTTGTAATTATGAACAAAGGACTTAACGTCTCGGTATGCACAAATGGAAGAAAATTTTAAGACTTGTTCTGCTGTCGGAACATTTAAAATGAGGTCTTTTTTGTTCTGAAAGTCCAACAATGTTAAAAGAAACAGCGCATGCATTTAAATAGTGCCTTTCACTCACCTCATTTCAGGAAATTTCCAAATGCCTCATAGCCAAAGAAGTACCTTAGAAATGTAATCACTGTTGTAAGCGAAACACAGGAGCTAACAGCAAGGACCCACAAGTGGCAGTGAGATGCAGGATCAGATCATCTGTTGTTACTGATCAGTACTCTATTAGAATCCATATTGATCCTATAAAACATCTGAATTTGTTTTCTGTATTACTCGGCAAAAGCCGTGATCAGAGTTGACTGGATTGATTAAAGCACGATTGTAGCTTTGCACATGGAACGGATTGTTCCAATCAGGACAGCATTTGGTGAAAACGAATCTGGTGAAATTGGAAATGGGCTGAGGTAAGGCTCTGTCCCAGCACTATTGCTTTTTGATATCTTTACAGAATCCATGATTAAGAAGGCATACCAGATGCAGTACAGGAAGGTATCAGTGTAGGTCAATTGGTAAAGATAGTGAGATCTGCAGATGTCTAGACTCTGGTAGCTAAAGCAGCAGAAGATCAGCAGATTCCTAATAGATCAAATACAAAAGTCATGTAGACTGGAGCAAGCGATGGTGGGGAACAGAGCTCATGATAAATGGTCAACTTCTTTACCCCACCCATTGCAATTTAAACACTCGGGAAACATCTTTTAAGAAGGTAATCACAGCCATTAAGAAATGCACTAAAAAACAATGACAAACAATGCATCCACTAAATATAACAAATTGCTCAACCATGGGACGAGTAAAGAAGAATGATCAAGTCTGTGATTTGGCATGTCTTATACGGAGCTGAAACATGGACATTGAAAAAAAGCAGACATTCAAAGACTAGAAGATTGTGACACATGGCTCTGGAGAAGGGTGAAGCATGTCAGTTGGAAAGAACACGCGAGCAATGAAGAAGTTGTTGGAACGGCTGAATGGAGGAAAGCCATTTAGTGAATATTATCACAAGAATACAACATGGTCAGAATGACCATATCATAAGGCATGAGAAATTGTTGAAAAAGGTGTTTGCAAGGATGAAGACCCAAGAGGCAGGAAGTGAATGAAGATGTTAAAGAAATGAAAATTAAAAATGTGAGGTCCCTGTGAGCAACTGAAGAGACCGTGAGGTGTGAAGAAATAAGCAGGGAATCTATCATTGGCTAAATCATTACTACACATCTTTTGACAACTTTTCTCTCTTCTAGAATATATCATAGTGGATACTAAGCCATGAAGAAAATGGCTAAGGTGAGATTCCTCACTGGCTGGTGGAGAAATATATTGAGCTAGAATCAACATTTCTACCCAGAATTTGAACCAAAACAATAATGATTTTTCTTAAAAAGTATTTCTTTAAAAAACATAGTTTCTGTACATTTTTGACAATGTGACCAATTGATGTGCCAAACTATGAACTAATCAATCTGCATGTATAATAATGAGCTACTTGTCATGTTGTTATGGAAGCACTTTAATGAGCTAAGATCTACAAAGAGTCCCTGATCTATAAACATCTGACTTACTAACCTGTTTCCCAGAAGTGATTGTCATTTTAAAGAGCCAACATATGAACATTTCCTGTACGTATGAGCAACTGCTTTACATCATCCTGCACTGTGTTCCGACTTGCATACGAATCGACTTGCAACTGGCCTCCAAAAGGGACCTGTTCACAACTCAGGGACTGCCCGTGCAAAGTATTATCTGTTGCAGATGTCTCTGTTGATTGAGTCGTCTGCATATTGTTATCACGGAATCTATTCAGCCCTGCACTAGCAACCTTCATGATTTTTGCTATTACAGTATTGCAGCCTGATTTAGAATTATTGTCTGTGAGAATGCTACACGCTTTGCATTTGGCACAGTTGATTAGCAGCTTCAGGGTTAACATCCACTGAATCTTGGGCCAGGGCTTGTGACTCAGCAGATGTTATATATGAACAGCATTTTGTGTTGTCTTATAAAATTAAATGAAGTGCTGTCCGTAGGATTGGGGCGTTTGCAAACCTCAGGTGCATTTTCACAATAGTTGTAAATATATGATTTTGTTCTGTAAGAGCAAAATTGAAAAAAAGGGTCCTATAGCACTACACTTGAATGCATGCATCGTCCTCCAGATGTTGTATCTTGTTACCCATGCGATATGGTGGCATGGTGGCTCAGTGGTTAGCACTGTTGCCTCGCAGCACCAGAGACCGAGGTTGAAATCCACCCTTGGGTGACTGTCTGTGTGGAGTTTGCACATTCTCCCCGTGTCTGCTCCGGTTTCCTCCCACAGTCCAAAGATGTGCAGGCTAGGTGGATTGGCCATGGGAAAATGCCCGAAGTGTTCAGGGATGTGTAGATTAAGTGGGTTATAGTGGGATGGGTCTGTGTGAGATGTTCTGAGGGTTGGTGTGGACTTGTTGGGCCGAAGGGCCTGTTTCCATACTGTAGGGATTCTGTGATTTGATATTTTTAAATCGCAGCCTGAAACTGAGGAGCACATACCAATCAGCAAAGTTTTCCAAGCAGTTAACAATTAAATCCTTAATTTATTCGGGCCTGCATTTACTTAAAACTTCAACTTATTACCCTCAACTGTCGATCATTGCTGCACTTTAGCATTGCGCATTCATGGTATAACACTCCTCAAGGAGCAACATATTATATAGATTCCATTGATCAATGCGAGAGAGATATTTGTGTGTATGTCATATGAATCATCGGCATTCTGCCCACTAGAAACAGTTTGGAATAAATTGCCACTACCTGGACCACATGCCAACCTCATCGATTGCAATAGTAGGCCAGAAATGTGCTGCAGCAAAGTAGGCTGAGAAAGACAGGGCACTGATATTTTGATATATGTTGCTAATTGAAATGATATAGTTTGGCTGAAAGCTTACTGTGGTTCTCCAGTGTTCTTTATAAGGGAAATAATTTTGTTAAAACACTTTTTTTGAGAAGCGATATCACTGGCTAAGCCCACCTTTGTTGCCCATCCCTAATTAACCTCGAAGATGGATAGACAAATATCATTTTTCTTCATTCCGTGGCCTCTTGTTTTCACGAACCAGCCACTGCCAAAGACTGGGGCCTGTCCAACTGCTGATGACCAGGAGCCTCTCAAAACTGCCAAGAACCAGCAGCCTGTCAAAACTGTTGAGGACAGGGACCGTCGAAGCCGGCAAGGACTGGGGTCTGTCAAAACTGCTGAGGACCTGGAGCCTTCCAAAACCACTGAGGACTGGGGGCCCATCAAACTGCTGAGGACTCGCACCTAGATGGTGGTGTTGAGTTGCTTTGCTGAACAGCTGCTGCCAGTCTGGTGCAGAGACACCCACAGTGCTGCTGGGAAGGGAGTTCCAGAATTTTGACCCAGCAACAGTGAAGGAACGGTAATATAATTCCAAGGCATGGTATTACATAAATCAAAGGGCAACTAGTAGGTGAACTAAAATGTAGGAACTAGAACATCCTCATGTCTGACCTTATGATGGAGAGATGGTACTTGATGAAACGTCTAAAGATGGTTTAGCCTCGGACTCTACCCTTACAAACTCCTGTTGTCTTAGGGATGAGTTCGTTTTCTCCAACAATCACAATCATCTTCTTTTATGATTGGAATAATGATAACGAGCACTTCAATTAGCAGCACATAGCGCAGAAGGAAACCAGTTGCTCCATTGTTTCTCCGCTGACGCTTTCGAAAGGGCTATTCAATTAGTCCCTCTGCTACACTGATTCACCATAGGCTTGCAAATATTTTCTTCTAATCCTATTTATTTTGTTGGTATTTGAAAATTACTCATGAATCAGCTTGTGCCACCGTTTCAAGTGGTGCCTTCTTGGTCGTAACTCATTGTGTAAAAATAATTCTCTTCTTCTCCTGAAGAGGAATCAGAGTTAACGTTTCGGGTCTGGTGACCCTTCCTCAGAACAGCTTGAAGAAGTTCTGCTCCTCTTTCTGACGGGATTTCCGTTTCAATCTTTTTCCTCGTCCACCGACATCAATTTCACTGACACTTCTGGTGTTTGACCAGGCATTTCCTAAAACTCATCACCTTGAAGAAGTCCTGCTCCTCTCTCTGATGGGATTTCCATTCCGATCTTTCTTGCCCACCGACATTAATTTCACTGTCACTCCTGCTGTTTGACCAGCGATATGCTAAAACTCGTTTCCACAGCCGCATCACATTCCTCAGTGACCACCTCAGTTCTAAGAAAAAGCCACCAGACCAGAAACATTAACTCTGGTTTCTCTTCACAGATGCTGCTAGACCTACTGAGTTTTCCAGCAACCTCTGTTTTTGATTTTGATTTACAGTTCTTTCGGTTCTCTTCATCTCCTATCTGGTTCCTTTATCTGATATCTCTATCCTCTGGTTAGGAATTTATCTGCTGTAGAAACAGTTTGTCCCTATTTACCCGATAAAAATGCTGTATAATTTTAAAGAGCTCCATTAAATCAGCTTCTCTAATTGCTCCATGTAAGTAAAGTCCCTCACCTCTGGTTGTATCAACTTTATATTAATATCCTCATATGAGTTTTATTTCATCTGCTGTTCCAGGACACCAGTTCTGAATGTTCTTGTCCTTTCTTTGGCATGTCTAAAATAGCAGGATATACACAGACATGAACAAGTTAAATGTGATTAATGCTGAGACCTTACTAGTGACAGTCGGAATGTAAGAGATCAATTTCATTAAACTTGGAACAACATTGCATGATCGTTCTATTTGTTGAACGACAATAACACTGAGAGGAATTTGTTCCCCGAATCTACCACCTGTTTGAAAACTTGATCATTGTTTCCATTGATATTTCCCATGTGTTTAAACTTCTTGCATTTTGTATAAATCACATCATATCTGAAAGCCTTGCTCTGACAGTTTTGGGTGATTCTCACAAATTGATTGTGTGTGAAGTTCACACTGTCCTGCTTGTGAGAAACTGTTTTACAATGGAAAATATATTGCTGTGGAGAAGTGTGGGAACATTTAAAAAGAAATCATCTCCAATTCAGAAGATTTTGAGCCAGTTTTTCTTTAACCCTCTTAGTAACTATAAACACAGCAATAAAATTGCTTGAAAATAGCAGTGTGTGTGACCCTTGTTTCTGAATGTGTCCATGCAGAGACGGTACATTCTTTCAACACCAGCAATAGTGAGAACGAGGCCATGCTGAACTTTGGATTTTACCAGATTTTGGGTCAGTGGGCAGTTCAGACAAAACTGGTGAGATGGAAACGGGGCCACTGGAAGCAATTGGCATATACCAGTGCACAAATGGCGAAACAGATAAGAAGTCTGGAGCCACGCAGTCCCTTATGGAATTGTCCAGATAAATTAATTTTAGTTGAGTAAATTCTGAAAAAAGATGTACGGCACATTCAGAAACATCCAGTTTTTTGGACACCTTCAGGTTTTAGACAGCCAGCTCTTAGAGAGTGTATCTGTATAGGGAATAAAACCATTTTTTCCAGTGGATTTATTTTTCTGCAATAAACTTTTGCATCAAAAAATTTGAATCAGATAATCAAAGAGTCTTTCTTTAAGATGCTCACTATTTTACTGTTTACAGATTTTCCAGAAATGCTGGAGAAACGGCTCACCTGCACGGGGTGGCACGGTGGTTAGCACTGCTGCCTCACAGCGCCAGGGACCTGGGTTCAATTCTAGTCCCAGGTGACTGTCTGTGCGGAGTTTGCACATTCTCCCTGTGTCTGCGTGGGTTTCCTCCCGCAGTCCAAAGATGTGCAGGTTAGGTAGATTGGCCATGCTAAACTGCCCCATAGTGTTTCAGTGGGTTGTTGGAGGGGTGGAATGCTCTGAGGTTTGGTGTGGACTTGTTGGGCCGAAGGGCCTGTTTCCACACTGTAGGGATTCTATGAAACAAAACCTTTTGTACTGTATCACCTCTTTTGTTTCTTCAGATGTGTTCTGACACGCTGTATGTTTCACAAGTGACTGCTGCTGTTAAAAATGCCTAATCCTATTGGGTTTGTTTCTGTCTGCTACATGACAACCACATTTTGTTAAGTTTTGTTTTCTATAACACAGGAGGGCTGCAGTCCAAAAAAAAAGTTAAAATGATTTATGTGGTACAAGCTTTAATGAACTTTAGACAAAGTGTGGGAACAGGGTTGAGTGTGAGTAATCGATGGCTGAAGTACAAAAATTGTTCCATGCTAATCCAGAAGGTTTCCTGTTTGACAAAACATGAGATTTGTAGCGAACAGTTATCTTGTAATTTGTGTTCGATATATGAGAGAAAATAAGCTAGCAAATCTTAAAAAGCATAATTCTTAACCAAATAATATGTTCATGTGTGTATTAGCCATTCCTTTAGGGTACATAGGCTGTGGTACTTTCATGCTAACTGGTCATAGCAATCAGTTAAAATGCTTCATCAGACTTTTAACCAGACTTCATAAGTGATTAAGTGGTCAGGCGGTGAGTTACTTTTGCAAATGGGCATGCTGGGGCCTGTATGTATCTACAAACACTGACTTACCAGCCCATTAACTTCAAAACACTTCATCGTGTTTTAAGCAAGCTTTGTAAATGACTTCCTGTCATCAGACACTGTTTGTTTAGAAAATGAGCATGTTCGGAACTGTTTGTGCACCCGTTTGAACATCCATAAACATTTGACCAACTGCCTCAGTGACTTATGAGTTTTATGAGATTTTAACTAACGTCAGAAGTGATTTTCTGCCATCAAATGTGGAGTTGTTTTTTAGACGTGAATGCTGTGAATTGTCAAAATTATTCTCGAACTTCTGTTGAAATGCTTGAGAGCATATAGCACCCAAATGGCTCAGTGAGTTTACGCAATGGAAAGCTGAGCCGTATAGTTCAGAAAGATCCTAGTTTTTGACCTTCTGTCAGCACTGAATTAGCTTTACAGCTAGGGTCAGTGGGGTGCAACAGTTGACATCAGCACTTTCAGGGGAAACTCAACCCCCAGTCATGCTCCTTAATGCTATACAATAACCAAAAATTTAGGTCTTCCTACACAAACCTTAGAGAGTGACAGGATTGAACATAACAGTGATAGACTGTGCAATAAGGTGGCCCAGTCCAATATTCATCAATCATCCTTCCGCTTGGGTAAGCTGGTAGTGACACTGGTAAGAGGCTAATATGCAATTCCTAGTTCAAGATATATGCGTTCCTGAGTTTTCGTTTTGGTTGTTTAGAATGTTAGAAAACAATTTCACTAATATAAAAAAAGCAAAAGGCAAGTTTTGCACTTGTGTGACGCCATTCAGCACAGATCCTGCAGAATGGGAAAGATACAAGGGCTACAAAGCAGCTTAGAAGAGCTACTAAAAGGGATTATGAATGGAAATTTGCCAGGGACATCAATATCAAAAAGAAGAAATTTTATAGTTCCATAAAGAGAAAGCAGGTGGTCAGGAGCAATGCTGGCTCACTGAAAACTGAAAGTGGTGATATTGTCAGTGAAAAGGAAATGGCAGATGTGTTGAATAATTACTTTGCCTCAGTACTTACAGTAGAAAAGGAGGATAGTTTGCCAAAAGTCCTGAGGAAATTAATAGTGGAACAGGAACAGGGGACTGGATGGAATTAACGCAAGTAAAACATCAGTAATCAAGAAATTAATGGAATTAAAGAGTGACAAATCACCAGAACCTGAAGGTTTCCATCCGAGGGTGTTAAAGGAAGTAGGGGAATACATTATAGATGCCCTAACTGTAATCTTTCAGAAACAGAAACAGAAATTGCTGGAAAAGCTCAGCAAATCTGGCAGCATCTGTGGAGATAAATCAGAATTAACATTTCAGGTCGAATGAGTTCTGAGGAAGGGTCACCAGAAAACATTAACTCTGATCTCCCTCCACAGATGCTGCCAGACCTGCTGAGCTTTTCCAGCAATTTCTGTTTCTGATTTACAGCATCCATAGTTCTTTTGGTTTTTATAATTTTTTTCAGAGTTCCCTAGATACCGTGTTCAACCTCTGGATTGGAAAATTGTACATGACTCTCTGCTTTTTAAGAAGGGGGAAAGCGAAAAACCCAGCGAATTACAGACCAATTAGCCTAACATCTATGGTAGGGAAATGGTTGGAGTCTATAATCAAGGATGAGGTAACTGAGCACCTTGAAAATTTCCAGTTAATCAGGAAGAATCAGGATTCATGACTGGTTGGTCATGCCTGGTAAACTTCAGTGAATTTTCTGACTACTTCTGGGGACACAGTGGCCAAATGGCATTATTGCTGGACTGTTAATTATAGACACCCAGATAACGTTCTGGGGACTTGGGTTCAAATCCTGCCTCAGCAGATGGTGGAATTTTAATTCAATAAATATCTGGAATTAAGGGTCTAATGATGACCATGAGTCTATTGCCGATTGTCGGAAAAACCCATCTGGTTCACTAATGTCCTTCAGGGAAAGAAATTGCCATCCTTACCTAGTCTGGCTGACCTGTGACTCCAGACCCACAGAAATGTGGTTCATTCATAACTGCCCTCTGGGCAATTAGGAATGAGCAATAAATGCTGGTCTAGCCAGTGACACCCTCATCCCATGAATGAATAAAAAGGAGGATATCTAGAGGGCATTTGATAAAAGTCCCAAATAAAAGATTGTTAACTAAGGTATAAGCCCATAGAATCGAGGGTGGGTTACTGACATGACTGAGAAATTGAATGAGTGGCAAGAGACAAAAGGTTGGAATAATGGGTAGGTACTCAAATTGGCAGGATGTGACTAGTGGTGTCCCACAAGGATCTGTGTTAGGGCCTCACACACAGATTTAGATAATGGCATAGAAAATCATGTATCCAAATTTGCTGATGACAGAGACTTAGGCGGCAAGTTAGACACTGTAGATGATAACCATAAAATTGTAAGGGGATATTGATAGACATACTGGTAGGCAAAACTGTAGCAGATGGAGTTCAACCTAAGCAAGTGTGAGGTTATCAATTTTAGACCAGAAAAGGATAGACCGGGATACTTTCTAGATGGTGTTAAAGTTAAATACAATGGATATCCAAAGAGACTTGGGGGTTCAGATGCATAGATCTTTAAAATATCATGAACAGGTGCAGAAAATAACCAAGAAAGTTAATGGAATGCTGGCCTTTATATCCAGAGGGATAGAGTATAAGAATGCAGAGGTTATGCTGCAGTTATACAAAATCATGGTTAGACTCCACTTGGAGGTAGGTAAACGGAGTTAGGCCGCAGCTCACCTATGAGGTCATTGAATGATGGAACAAGCTTGAGGGTCTGAATGGTCTGCTCCTGTTCCTAACTTTCTTTGTTCCTTGCACAATCATAAGATGCTTCAAATCTCTTGACAGCCAACAAAGTAATCACTGCTACAGTGCAGGAAGCACAGCACCCAATATGTACAAAGTAATTCCCATAAACAGCAATGAGATAACCAGATAATTTGTTTCAGTGGCGTCAGTTGAGGGAGTGATTTTGGTCAGCATCATCAGAAGAACGACCCCACTCATCTTTGAATAATACTATGGGATCTTTGAGTCTCACCTGAAGACTGCACCAATGACAGTGCAGCACTCTCTAAGTTCCCATTCTTTTTCAGGTCTTAGTTGCATAACATCACGGTCACGCCTGACTCACAGCTCCTTGCCCCAGGTGTACCACCATAAGGAATATGCTAGAGAAATACATAAAAGAAATATATGATTCCAAGAGGCAAATGTTATAAGATAAGCAGAATTTGGCGATTCAGCCCGTCAGGTCTGCTGATCCATTCAATCATCGTTGATATGTTTCTTAACCCCATTCTCCTGTCTTCTCCCCATAACACTTGATCCCCATACTAATCAAGAACATATCTATCTCTGTCTTAAATACAGACAATGACTTGGACTACACTCAATCAGCTGGCAGAAATAGGGTGGTAGCTCAGTAAAAATATGTTGGTACAGTGGCTCAGTGGTTAGCACTGTTGCCTCACAGCACCAGGGATCTGGGCTCAATTCCATCCTTGGGTTACTGTCTGTGTGAAGCTTGCACATTCTCCCTGTGTCTGCGTGGGTTTCCTCTCACAGTCCAAAAAGTTGTGCAGGCTAGGTGGATTGGCCATGCTAAATTGCCCTGTGGTGTCCAGGAATGTGTAGATTAGGTGGGTTATGAGGGGTGGGTCTGGGCAGGATGCTCTGAGGGGCAGTGTGGACTTGTTGGGCCAAAGGGCCTGTTTCCACACTGTAGGGATTCTATGATTCTTTCTAAAAGGCACTTAGAGTCCCATTCTTAATGCCTATCTAGTGACTGCTATTTCGGTGGGGGTCTTCAAAATAACTGACCAAGCATTTTCTGACCCAACAAATATCTACACTTTCCTCACCTTCCTTTCTCCTCCTCTAGGATCATATTGTTGACTTTTTAAATTATTACCACCAACCTGGCTCCATGAAGGACCAAGTTTAGGTTTCTTCCACGCCTTCGGATGATGAGTTGCCTTTCAAAATTTGTTTAATGCTGGCAGCTTGCTGACTTTATTTAAATGCAAATCAACAGTGTAGGGTCCTGAATACTTCCATCAGGTTCATTTCCTGTGTCTCCAATTCACTGGAAGTAGCCACATGAAAGTCACCTTCAGCAGGTCTATTGCCGCAATAAAAGGAGGACTTAAACAATAACATTTAGCATTTGCAAAATGAACAAATACCCTCAAACGTCAGCTAATAATTGCATCATTTTGGCAGCTGTAATACATGAAGCATTGAATCACTGTGAGAAAATTTGAGAGCAGAAAGAAACGGCAAATGAGTCTGGGATTGTTAATAAGAAGGCTTGGATGAGATAAACCTGAGAAATCTCATGGGGTACAGAACATATGGGTTAGAAAACAATTCTTCAATTCTAGCACTTTTAAAATAATAGTACATTTACTGTTAATACAGAGAGGTTCAGTGCAAAAACTGAAATGTAATATGATAGATCTCCGAGGAATTTAGACAACTGAAGAAAGAAGGCTGTTTAAGATAAACTTTTGAATTACTTACAATTATGAGAACATTAACACAAGGTAATTTTCCAACTTCTTTCTTCTAACAATAACCTTGCCCGCCAGCAATGGCTTTTGAAAATTTATGCCTTAATGTCTGATACATGCTTGAAATAAGATGGGAAGTCTGAAACTCATGCCTTTACATCAAAGTATTGCCTTCATCGATCTTTGAAGCAAGAAAGAGATGACAACTTTACTTACTCCAATCTTTAAGCCTATATGACACCAAGGCAAGCGAAGCTATGAGCCAAGTGCTAGAAAATGGGATTAGAATGATTAGGTGGTTGTTTTTGACTAGCGTGAGCCCAATTGGCCGAAGGGCCTTCCTCTGTGCTGTAGGTCTCTAGGGCTATATATTTAGTGCCAGTTGTGGCCTGTTTTGTAGCACTCTTATTTCTGAGTAAAAAAGAAGATTGTAAATTCAGTCCTAATCCAGAATTTGAGCTGATAAGTCTGACACTCCAGTGCCCTGCTGTTTTGCAAAAGCTGGAATAATGTTAGCACCTTATGCAGATATTTTTATTTGAAACATTCCTTAAATTTAAACAAATGGTAAATCATGTCTCCAGTGTCATGGTGTGAATCTCCCTGGTGAATTCAGATGGGCCAGTTTAGGCCACTGACAGGACATTGTGCTGATCTCTTCCTAATTGTTTTGTTGACAATACAATTAATGGTAGAGCCATGAGTAGCGTTATAGAACAAAGGGACGTAGGAGTTCAGTTACATAATTCTTTGAAGTTTGTGTCAAATATCGACAGAATGGTTAAAAGGGCATTTAGCACGCTTCCCTTTATTGCTCAGTCTTTTGAGTATAGGCGTTAGGAAGTCATGTTAAGGTTGTACAGGACATTGGTGACACCTTTTCTGGAGTACTGTGTCCAATTCTGGTCACCTTCTTACAGGAAGGATATTATTAAGCTAGACAGGTACAGAGATTTAAAAAAAGACATGAAGGGCAAATGTTTTACACAGAGGGTGGTTTGCATGTGGAATGACTTCCTGAAGAAGTGATGGATGTGGGCACAGTTACAAGTTACAATGTTCAAAGACACTTAGACAGGTACATGGATAGGAAAGGTTTGGAGGAATATGGGCCAGCAGCAGGCAGGTGGGACTAGATTAGTTTGGGATTATGGTCAGCATGGACTGATTGGACCGAACGGTCTGTTTCCATGCTGTATGACTCTATGACTCTATGACTGACTTGAGTAATCAATAAAATCTAAAAGCAGCTGTAACCTCCCACTGTCAGATCACCCAAATAGAGAACTTTTTTAAATTCATTGGTCATCACTGGCTTGGTCAGCATTTATGCCCATCCCTCATTGCCCCAGATTCGCCACTTCAGAGGGCAGTTAAGAGTCAACCAAATTGCTGCAGGCGCTGTAGGCCAAGATACATATGTAGGCCACACCAGGCAAGGATGGCAGATTTCCTTCTATAAAGGATGCTGCTGAAACAGATTTTTGCAAAACCAGTTGCCATTGGCCAGATACAATACTAAATGTTTACTAAATTCAATTTCCACCATCTGCCATGGCAAGATTCAAACCCTGTATCCTCAGAGAATTAACCTGGGATTCTGGATTACTTCCACATGCAAAGCTTGCCTCTTGTTCCACTTTAAGCAATGTTTTCAAATGTAAGTATCTGCACATGGTGCAAATATCACTTCAGCTTTTGTAGAACTTCCAAAATTCACCTTCATTATGTTAAAGATAAGGATGCAATAGAAGGAATGCAGGCTAAGTATTAATGAGTCAGTAGACAAGTATAGGAAAACGTAGCACCTTGCTAGTGGCTGCCAAGTACACAGTGCCATTTTAGGGAGTAAATGTGTCATTGGTTTAATGTCTGAGCCAGAACCTGGTAGCTCCTACAATGCAGCACACCCCTCAGTACTGCACAAGAATGGTTTGAATTGATTTTTGTATTCAAGTCACAGAATCAGATTGAAACCTTGTGACTTGAAAGCAATACTGTTACCCAACTGTAACATGCCTGACATCAGAGGTGAGAAAAGGTGTTTGAAATGTTTGGGACAGTTGCAATTGCAAAAAAGTTAAATAGTGTGATAAAGACATTGCAATGAGAAGCCATTGAGAAAGACAAAGAGAGATGGGAATCAGACAGTTAGTGAATAGGAAAGAAAAACTACCTTAAATAGTCATTTTAATCAAGGGTAATGCTGCAGGAAGTGATATTATCAAGGGTTTTTTGAGTGTTCGAGGATAGCTGAATCATGGCGTAGGCTGTGATTTTACTACAAAAAAGTTTCAGGAGGTAAGCCCAGAGCCTAAAATAAAAACTGAAAGAACTGCGGATGCGGATCAGGAATGAAAAACAGAAGTTGCCAGAAAAGCTCAGCAGGTCTGGCCACATCTGTGATGTTTTTCTTCACAGATGCTGCCAGACCTGCTGAGTTTTTCCAGCAACTTCTCTTTCTGTAAACCCAAAGCCTGTTTCAGCCAGGACAGGAATAAAACCCTCACACAGTTAATCTTATTTTGAGCTGTATACAGGCATTTCGAACTGGTTCCATTCTGGAATTCGTTTACAAATCAGAATATAATGCAGGACAGTTCAAAGCAGTTGTTCATAAGTACAGGAAATGTTTATATGTCAGATCTTCAAAATTATACCCCTATATGAGATTGTGTTCATAACTACAAGCTTCTGCAAGTCGGACTTCTGTAAATCGGGAACACCACGTAGTAACAGTCTAGTCAACTAAGCAGGCTCCTAACAGCAGTCTTCTAGATTATAATGCATTGTTTTGCATTTTGTATCACTTGTTAAAAATTTTATTCTCTGACTCAGTATGAGCACATTCATTTTAATCGAAATATTAACTTCCAGCTCTGAAGCTTTTAGAAAAGGTGCATTTCATCTGCATCTTACAAGTAAAAGAAGATTAAATCCTCCATAAAATGTGGGACAGTAGGGGGTGGTTTGTAATGACTGTTTATGGTTAATTTCGCATGGCCTGATTACTAATGAATGATTTCCACATCTGTCACCACTTCTGAAGGAAAAGCTGATTTTTGTACGGATTTTTCATTCTCTACAGCCCCGTTACCATCGCAGACCCTTTTCTGAGCTGGAGGAGGAAGACTGCTGAAGCATTTTTTACAATATGTAACATGACTAAATCCCACCACTTTGAAAGTCAGAGACTGAGTGATATGACCTTGAAATCTTGCAAAGTAATGGACAAGGTCTATAGCAGGTAGAGGTCACATGATTTATGGGGAGGACTTGGATCAATTTGAACTCCATTGCTAGCTGCCAACACACAACACAGTGCTACTAAAAGAATTAACAGTCTGATATTGTCCACTGCTTTCCATCTTTCTGAAATTAGGTCAAATCTAAACTGGACACACTTCTCCAACTGTGGTACAACCACACACAAAAATGGGTGGAGGCCCATTCAGAGCATCACTGCCAGTGTAGACTTATTGGGCTGAATGGCATCCTATGTCACAAATCTTATTTACACATATAGTTTGAGAAAGAAGCAATTTGACAATTTGCGCTGAAAACAAAAAATGCTGGAAATCACAGCAGGCCAGGCAGCATCCATGGAGAGGGAGTTGGCTAATGTTTTGAGTCTAGAAGACTCTTCAGAGCTGATGTGAAGCGTGGAGGGGGGTTAGTAAAAGTGAGCATGATGCATTGAATATATTGATTTGACAGCAAGGAAAGTGCTATGGAGGAAATAGGGAGTTCTACCCACTCTCAATAGTTCCAGATTTTGTGTAATGTGACACTAAGTTGACACACTCAGACTGATTGGACAATTATGAGCATTCATACAGGCAATAGAGATAGAGATTGAGGAAAAAAGGTCCATATATCTGTATATTGTACTCTTGGTAATTGGGTAGTAGGCCAGCATTTATTCCCGTCCCCTGTTGAACTTAAAAGTGGGGTTCACCTGACAAAGGAGCAATGCTCTGAAAGCTTGGGATTTCAAATAAACCTGTTGGACCATTACCTGGTGTCATGCGACTTCTGATTTTGTCGACCTCAGTCTGACAACAGCACCTCCACATCATATATATTCTGTGCTTGTGCGCTTCCTTGCACTTCACCTGACGAAGGATCAGCGGTCCAAACGTTTGTGATTTCAAATAAACTTGTTGGACTATAATCTGGAGTCATGTAACTGCTGACTTTATCAAAAGGGTAACACAAAACATTAGCCAACTCCCTCTCCATGGATGCTGCCTGGCCTGCTGTGATTTCCAGCATTTTTTGTTTTCAGCGCAAATTGTCAAATTGCTTCTTTCTCAAACTATATGTGTAAAAGTTCTGCTTGAAGTCCTGCAGATTGTGTGGTAAAGGTGTTCCCACATTTCTATTGGTTTGGGGTTGTAACCTTGGCTCAGTTGATTACCATGTTTGCCTCAGAACCATAAGGTTCTAAGTTCAATTTCTAAACTTGGACATAAGCTCAAAAATCAAAGATGACACTTCAGTGCTCCCTGTGTACCTGCACTTTTGGAGGTGCCCTCTTTATGATGAGATATTAAACCGAGGTCCAGTCTTCCTGCTCAGTTGGGGGTAATATCACTGTCTCTAAGAACAAAAGAGTTATCCCTGATGTCCTACCCAATATTTATCTTTCAATCAATATCACATAGAAAAAAAAGCTGGTCCTTATTGATCCTTGTAGGAGATATCAGAGTGCATGTTGACTGCTGCATTTCAGATACTATAATACTGCGTACGTTTTAAAAGTTACTTTTTTAGCTATAGAGCTCTTCGAGATATCTGCAAAGTGCTATGTAAATGCAAGTCTCTTCTAGTAAGGAAGACAAGATGGTGTGTGACTTTGTATCTGAAAGCACATTTGGAAGTGATGGTGTGAGTATTGTAGAGAGGGTCATAGAGCATGGAAACAGACCTTTTGGTCCAAATTGTCCATGCTGACCAGGTTTCCCAAACTAAACTAGCCCCATTTGACTGCATTTGGCCCTGTTTCCCTCTACACCTTTCATGTCCATGTACCTCTCGCTTTCTAAATGTTGAAACTGTACCTGCATCTACCACTTCCTCTGGCAGTTCATTCCATATGCACAGTACCACCTTGTTGCATTCGGTATATGTTGTTTTGAATAAAAAACCGACTTTATGTTTCTATATGTGGGAAAGGTGTTGGAATTGCTGTCAAAAGAGTCACAGAGCCATACAGCGTGGAAACAGACCCTTCGGTCCAACAAGTCCATGCCAACCATGTTCCCAAACTAAACTAGTCCCACTTGCCTGCGTTTGGCCCACATACCTCCAAACATTTCCTATTCATGTACTTATCCAAATGTCTTTTAAATGTAACTGTACCTGCATCCACCATTTACTCTGGCAGTTCATTCCACACATGAATCACTCTCTGTGTAAGAAAGTTGTCCCTCATCTCCTTCTTAAATGTTTCTCTTCTCACCTTAAGAATATGCCCACTTGTTTTGAACTCCCCCACCCTAGGTAAAAGACCCTTGCTATTCACCTTATCTAAGGGCCCTCATGTTTTCATAAGGTCACCCCTCAATCTCCTATGATCCAGTGAAAAGAGTCTCAGCTTATCCAGAGTTTGGAGCTGGAGGAACACAGCAGGCCAGGCAGCATCAGAGGA
>JAHRHZ010000059.1:22176830-22218179 GCA_024137785.1 Ginglymostoma cirratum | reverse complement strand
CGAACTGAAACGTCAGCTTTCCTGCTCCTCTGATGCTGCCTGGCCTGCTGTGTTCCTCCAGCTCCACGCTGTGTCATCTCTGACTCCAGCACCGGCAGTTCTTACTATCTCCCAGCTTATCCAGCCTATTTTTATACTCAAACCCTCCATTCCTGGCAACATCCTGGTAAATATTTTCTGAACGTCTCCAATTTACTAACTACCTTCTGTGGCAGGGCAACCAGTACTGAACACAGTACTCCAGAAGCACACCCCATGGACGAAATGCACTGTAGCCGCAGTATGTTCATGGTGAAGGGGCTGGACATTTGGAACAAGTGTGTTAAGTGTCAACCAAATGGACTGCTTTGTACCATGCATCCTGAATGTTGTTGCATCTTCACCATTCCAAATTATATTCCATTATGCCTCACACTGTGACCTGCAGATCTGGGTGAGGCACTGAGAAGGCTGGAGATGTGCCATTTGCTGCAGAATACCTAGCCTTTGACCTGCCGTGACGTTTATATGGATGGTCCAGCTGAGATTCTGGTCAGTGGTGAACCACACCCACAGAACAAGATACTGATGATGGAATATCAATAGTTGGAAGTTGACCAGGCTTTCATTTGTTGGCCATATTCGTGACCTGGTGCTTGTATGGAGCAAATTCTAGTCACTAATCATGCAAGATTTTCAGTATGTCTTGCTGCATGCAGGTTAGGGCCACTTCATTATCTGAGGACCTGTGAAGGAAGCTGAACAGTGCATGACCATGTACAAGTAGCCCCCTTTCTGATGGAAGGACGGTCATTGATAAAGCAGCTGAAGATCATTGGGCTTAGGGAGCTTCCCTGAGGAACTCCTGTAGACCAAAAGACCACAGGAAAATAGGAACAGGATTAGGTCATTCGGCCTGTTGAGCCTGCTCCACCATTCAAAAGGATCATAGCTGACTCAACAATTCTCACATCCACTTTCTTGCCCTTTCCCTATGACCCTTGATTCCCCAACTGGTCAAGAATCTATCTATCTCAGCCTTAAGTACGCACAAGGATTCTGTCCCAACAGTTCTCTGTGGCAAGGAGTTCCAAAGACTCACAACCCTCTGAGAGAAGAAATTCCTTCTCATCACAGTCTTAAATTGACACCCCTTTATTCTAAGACTATGTCCTAGTCTCTCCCATGAGGAGAAACATCCTCTCAGCATTTACCCTGTCAAGCCCCTTATGAATCCCAAATGTTTCAATGAGATCACTTCTCCTTTTCTTCTAAACTCCAGTGAGTAGCGTCCCTACCTGTTTAACCTTTGCTCATTAGACAATCCTTCTCTACCAGGAGCATTCTCGTGACCCTTCTCTGAACTACCTCCATTGATATAATACCTTTCCTTAATTAAGGGGGCCAAAACTGCTCACAATACTCCAGATGTGGTCTCACAGCATCTTGTACAGTTGCAGTAAGAATTCACTACTCTTATACTCCAACCCCCTCTAAATAAGGGCCAACATCCCATTAGTCTTCCTGATTACCAGCTGTACCTATGTCAATATATGTGATCTTCTTGGAGATCCTCCATGTGGTAGCTTTCTGTGTTTCTGTGCAGACGTATCCTGAGATCCGCATTTAATACAACCATCTTCTGTTGCCATGTTAGGTGCCAAATGAAAGAATTTGCTTTTTCAGATAAAGGATTCTCAGGAAGGCCTTGTATAGAATGAAAGGCAGCAGAATAGTGCAAGGGATAAATAAACGACGAACCTGTATGGCATGGTGAACTGTGACAATATTTGTCAACCAAAACTTTGAGCAATTGACAAATGATAGTAGGAACTGCAGATGCTGGAGAATCTGAGATAACAAGGTGTAGAGCTGGATGAACACAGCAGGCCAAGCAGCATCAGAGGAGCAGGAAGGCTGACGTTTCGGGCCTAGACCCTTCTACAGCAATTCTGAAGAATTTGTTATATCAGCAATTGACAAATGCTGTTCACCCATTAAAAATTAGCAAAGTAGAGCCTGTTGTAAATCTGGTCACCATTGTGGATTGTCCATCTCAGAGCATGGGCTCCCTTACGCTGACAATTATAAAAATGCTTGCCTACAAATTGAAATTTTAAAATTCCCTCTTGCACTGATTTTATTTTCAATATTTCAGATGACCCCATGGTGTGCTAATACAGACATCATGTTATTTTCAGCTTGGCTTTGGTGATTTTGCTCATATAGATGCTGTTAATTACAGGATAACTGCTTATTCCCAATGTAAAACGTACTCTCATCCTCCATCCAGAATCAGCTCTTGAGAGCTTCCTATCATGTTTCCACACTTCAGTCGTCATGTAGGATAACACACAGCAGAGGGCATCACTAACATTCAAATGCCTGTAATACAGTCAGATGCCTTAATTTTGTTGCATTGTGATATTCAGATCCTTAACTAACATAACGGAAAAGTAATCAGAAATGTCATTCCATTGTTGTTGAAAAACATCCTAAATTTTCCATTTTTAAATATCCTGTCCCTCAGAAGCCAAGAGTGACATTTGTTTGATAAAAAATCCCAGAGAATAATGCATAAAATTAATCATGAATTTTTAACTCAACAATGTTTGCATAAAGAGCAGGCTTGCAAAAAACCATTGCATGTTTTAGTCTGCAATGTGGGATCCTAGTTACGGGAGGGGAGTTGGGAATACTATACTAGTGTTTAATGTCTACCTTGATTTAATGTTTTATACTTCTGACAGTATGGCTCTCCTGCAGTGTGTCACTGATGTGTATATGTACATCTGTAACTACCATCTCCCAAAAGTTGGATTCAGTTGAAATTTAAAGACAGAATTTGATAGATATTTGGTTAGTAAAAATAATAGTGTGACTAACGGTCAGCAGATGCTGTTGAGATGCAGAGGAAGTGGAAGATAATGTAGTGGTACAAGGTGCTCAGGAACTGAATAGCTTATTGTGTGTTCCTATGACACATCAGCCTAGATTGGGTATTCAAGTTCCAGAAATGGGCTTTTAACTAGTGGGGACAGGATAAAATCTAACTGCAGGAGACAGCAAGAGGAAAGAGATATAGAAAGAGAATTAAACCTAGAAACATAACTGTGGTGACAGAACCAGGAGTATCACTCAGAGAGTTTGTAGTGAAGAAGGTTACAGGGTTTTCAGAAGCCGTATAAGGAGATTGTATAAGGCAAGGAAATGAAGGCTGTCTTCTAGGACCCCGGGAATGATGACCCCATAAAGTGGTTCTGCATATAATCTATTATGAGGGTAGCCAGTGGTGGTCAGTGTCAAATCTACCACCTCAGGCTTTCAGTGCTAGACACATTTTATTGACCTCACCAGGTGGAGTAAGGTGGTTAAAGACATGAGTATCCCTATAAGTACTGAAAAAATGCTAGAAGTATCTCTCATCTTCATACCATCCAGGGATCACAAAGGGTCAAAGAGCAAGTCAGGGAGACCGTGAGTAATAACGTAAGCTCTCATCTTATTCTGATTAGGTATGCCTACACTCCGATCATTGCACTGTCCAGTACGCTATCACAGGCCTGCGCGCACAGTCTGAATTCTATACTTACTGATGTTATTGTACATTACAAAGATGTAACCAACAGACCACACTGACTCCATTACAGAGAGAGACAGAGTGACTAAAGTAGTTTTAAACTAGAATAGCACATACTATGCTGTCATGTTACTGTCTTAAAGGTCTGGTCAGGAACCTATGGTGTAATTCAGTGTTGCTGATGGATAACTTAGTGGAGGTAACTACTAACAATGTAATCTAACCGTAAAAGAAGCAGCCAGGAGGTCAGTGAGAATGGAGTCGAGGGAACAAGAAGTTGGTGTCTTAGAACATAGAACGGTACAGCACAGGCACAAGCCCTTCAGCCCACCATGTACTGACCATGATGCCATTCTAAACTAATACCATCTCTCTGCATGTGGTTCACATCCCTCTATTCCATGTCTGTTCATATGTCTGTCTAAATGTCTCTCAAACGTCGCTATGGTTTCTGCTTCTACCACATCCTCTGGCAGTATGTCTGAGGCACCCTACAACCCTCTGTGAAAAAAATGTTCCTCGCACATCTCCTTTAAACTTTTCCCCTGCCACCTTAAACCTGAGCCCCTAGTATTTCACATTTTCGCGCTGGGAGAAAGACTCCGACTATACACACTATCACTGCCTCTTATAATTTCTAGATACTTCTTTCAGATTGACCCTTCACCAGAAGTTGAAGGCAGGCAGTGCCTGGATCTCAGCTATCCCAGCAGTGTAAAGCTACATCTTGTTCAGGTGTACATTACATAGGAACAGTGGAGCAGGAGTAAGCCATTCAACCCTTCGATCCTGTTCCTCCATTCAAGGGGATCATGGCTGATCTGTAGTCTTGTACCTGCCTTTGGCTCATACCCCTTAATTTCTAAATAATTAATAATCTCCCATAAGAAGTGGAATGCTGCTGTCTCATGTGGTGGATGTTTGTGTGCTAAATTCCTTCCGAGAGCTGGATTTTAAAAAGATATTTCCAGAAACTCAAGCTTAATCTTTGATGGGATGTGGGTATTGCTGGCAATGCCAGCATTTATTGCTCATCCCTAATTGCCCTTGAGCTGAATGGCTTGATATTCCTTTTCAGAGGGTAAGTAAGAACCAATCACAATAGCCTAGCATCGCAAGTAGTGAGAGCAGGTAGGAGCGGCAGGTTTCCTTCCCCTGCTGGATTTTTTTTGCAACAATCAACAATGGTTCACATTCACAAAGATTAGCTTTCAATTCCAGATTTATCAATTTCACTCAATTTAAATTCCACCCAGCACTCAAAATGCATGGTAGCAATTGATGAATTTGCCGCAAAATCCCCTGAAAATTCAACCATGGGGCCAACCAACCAGAGAAGGATTGCCACAGTTTCTGGGACAGATGAGATCTGAGGAGATGCTCCTCCAACTGGAGATCCTTTCTCTCCCATCCAAGTTGCTTCAGGACACCCAATCACAGTTTTGCCTCTCTCTACCGTACTTGCTGCTTCTCGAGGGATAGAATCTGTCATTGGAGGAGCTGCAAGGCTGGGTGAGTGGGAGGGAAGGAGGGAGGGAAGACGCCTGTGACTGGGTGAACTGGAGGGGCATGATGATCAATCATGGGCCCACAATGCAGCAGAGTTTGACAGAGTTCAGCACTGAGGACCCATCAAGGCCAGGTCCAAGATACAGGCAGGTGTGGCACAGGAGCAGGACATCAGTTTGATGGGAAACAGTGCCCAATGGGGTAAGAGGATTGATCACAAATGGAAAGTTTTCAACAAATAGGAAAATACTTGTGCATGCTTTTAATATCTATGTGTCGAGAACCAAGCCTCCCGTACCTCTTGTGTTTGAAAGAATGCTGAACACAAATTTGGTGAAGAAACATTCAAATTCACTCCAAAAGATGGCTTTGCAGAACTAAACAGGGCTATTGAAGGCCACATTGTAATGTCGTGACCTACTGGAACTGCACATATTGAAAATTAGCCAAAAGCTTCAAAATTACTTCTTATTGAACCATCAAGGGATCTGACTGAGCAAGCCCTTAATAGCATCAAGCATTTCAAGGAAAATAACAGTATAAAACTCAATAAAATATCAATATCAAGTTCAATAATTTTAGAACCTGTACCCTTTTTACCATGTACTTGACCCATCTCCTGCACTCCTGGCTCTGTAATGATATGGGCAGCTTTCAGCACAGCTAACCCATTTTCATCTCACATGATCCCCATTATTGAATTTTCTGGTTGTTTGGCCCATGGTTGAATTTTCAGGGGATTTTGTGGCAAATTCATCAATTGCTACCATGCATTTTCTTTCTCCCTGGCATACTATCATCCATCCATTGTCCTATTTTCTCTATCTCCATCTCCATCTATCCATTCACTTGGTCCGTTCCTGCCCACTCTCTGTCTTCAGCATATATACCACCTCTTCCTAGCTCCTATCAGTTCTGAAGAGGAGAGGCTGGGTAGGCTGGAGCGTATTTTTCTTGCTGGAGCGTATAAATTTAAGAGGTGACCTTATAGAAGTTTGTAAAATAATGAGGGGCATAGATAAGGTGAATGGCAGGAGTCTTTTCTCTAGAGTGGGGCAATTTCAAGACTAGGGGGTATATTTTTTAAGTGAGAGGAGAAAGATTTAAAAAAGACATGAGGGGCAATTTTTTTTTATACAGAGAGTGGTTCATGTGTGGAATGAACTTCCAGAGGAAGTGATGGATGCGGGTACAGTTACAATGTTTAGAAGACATTTAGATAAGTACATGAATAAGTAATGTTTGGAAGGATATGGACAAAGCACAGGCAGGTGGGACTAGTTTGGTTTGGGATTATGTTCGGCATGGACTGGTTGGACCAAAGGGTCTGTTTCTATTCTGTATGACTCTATAACTCTATAAGAGGGGCTACTGCCTTCAAAACATTAACTCTGTTTCTCTCTCCACAGATGCTGCCAGTCCTGATAAGTTTCTCCAGCAATTTCTGTTTGGTTTCAGGAAAAGTATTGTTCATCCTAAAACAAGGGAGTTTTTAATGATTGGTAGCATTCCTGCAAATGATTAACTGGCTGTCCTGTATCAAGGAATGGAACATGGTGAAAGTGGGGGCAGAAGGGCCGATGACAACACGTGCACGAGTGCATTTTGCAAACAGAATATGGGAGAATATATATCGTGAAGTTAACTAAAACATCTTATTGATAGATTCCCATTTAAAATATTTAGTAATGTGTGCGTACAGCCTTTGTATTTGTACATCTTATCCTTTTAAGGAACAAAGCTGCAAAAAAAATTCAACATAAATAAAGAAGAAAATAATCCCATGTGACTGCATTATCCAGTATGGAGGTTAGTGAGAATGAAAAGGAACCCCTAAAAATGTCCCCAAAAATCAAAATGAAGTCCTATGGAATCTCTAACGAAGAACCATTGGGGGAATAGAAAATTTGACCCGAGATGCTACCAGTTGACTTTGATAGAATTTATGTTCTGAGGAAGGGTCACCAGACCTGAAACGTTAACTCTGATTTGTCTTCACAGATGCTGCCAGGCCTGCTGAGCTTTTCCAGCAACTTCTGTTTTTGTGACTTTGATGGGATTTGGACTCATGTTTCCAGGAAAATAGTCTTGGCATTCTGAATATCGTTGAACGTCAGCACTCTGCCACCACCACCATCCAAATCTCCTCGATGAGTTTCAATTGCCGAAATGGGTCAGAAAATAAGTTTCCACATTTAATTTCCCTAAACCCCTGCTTTTTAATCTGCTTTTCTTGCCTCTTCCAAAAGATCGCGTGGGTTTTGGTGAGATGGAGAATGTGTATATTGGGATACACAGGTATTGCGACGGTGCGCAACGAGCTAAATAAACTAGGCACTCTTCCCCATATGACAAAATTTTGTTCTACTTTGATTCATTATTGAGATGTCCAAATTGGAGCAAAATGTTCCTGACACATGAATTCTCAGCGAAATTCTATTTATTTAGCTTTTAAACTGTAGCAATGCCCGATTAGTCAATTCATTTTGAAAACAAAAGCTTGCAAATTATATATAGGAAAACATATTGGAGAAAAGTTCATCCGCATTTCAATTTGTTTCATCAACACAGTTGTTGAAGACAGGTTTTTCACTGTAGTTGTACGTGAAGTAAAAGATGCTATCAAAAGGGTAGAATCATAAAATCTTTGAATCATAGAATCATACAGTACAGAAGAGGCCATTCAACCCATCAAGTCTATACTATTAAAAATATGCTACCACCTACACCAGTCCCTCTTTTCTGCACTAGGCCCATAGCCTTGAATTTTATGACATTTCAAGTACTCATTAATGTATGTTTTAAAGATTATGAGGTTTCCTGCCTCAACTACCCTCCCAGGCAGTGCATTCTGGACCCTACCATCCTCTGGGTGAAAACATTTTCCCTCAAATCCCCTCTAAACCTCCAGCCTTCCACTTTAAAATTATGTCCCTTCTTATTGACCCTTCAACTGAGAGGAACAGCTGCTTTCAGCTCCTTTCAGCTGCTTTCAGCATCTTGTACACCTTAATCAGCTGGTAGGGAAGAAGCCAGGATCAAGGAATCCATTTGTGAAGGAATGCCACTGTCTTGAACAACCTCATGGAGGCATGTTCACAGCCCACTGCTGATACACAAGAAGAACTTTGTAAAAGAACCTCAGACCTCAGATGTCCTGCGCCAACATGAAGAAGGTATGTTACGGTATGGTGTCTACTGACTTGAACTATATGGGCCTGATTTTAAACTCATTTCAGACACATCCACCCACTCACACAGTTTAATGTGGACTCCATATAGACTCTATAGGGAAGGCAATGAGATAAGAGAGGAGTAAAGCCAGAAATAGAAGAGATTTTATTTGATAGATTATCTAAAGCACAGCTAGAGACACAAAGATGAATAAAATTATTTCTTATTGCTTGCATTTTGCTTTATTTCCTCCCACTTACTATGTACGAGCAGATAACAAGGTAAATTTAAAAAGAAATTGCCAGGTCTGAATGAGAAATGTACAATTTTTAACAGCTGTAATAGTTAACCATAGATCAAATGCCATGCTTGCCTGATTTCCATATTTTTAATTTAAACTCCATTTCGCTCTATGCAAATAGAATCCAGCTGATCTTTTATGTGCTTTTTTGTTTGCTAATTCAATGAGCAGAATTTTACTGGCATTCTCCATCGAGGCCACAGCCGGTTGGATGGGAATCAATCAGACTGAGTCCCGACCCAAGAGTATTTTTCAGCCTCACTTTCTCCAGATGCTAGGAAGACCCATGAGTATTTAAATGAGGCAGCAAATATGCTGAGTTTGTCCTCTAAAAGGACACTGCATGCACATTGATTGGTTCTGGGGCAATCCATTCACATTCCACCCTCCCAGTCTCCTTACAGATTCCTCAAGAGAAAGTGTGACCCTGCGACAGTGTGAGTTCATACATGAAGATAAGAAATATGAATATGAGTTGAACAATACACAATTGTGAATATGTTCCACCATTCAATAAGATTGTGTCTAATTTGTATCTTAATTCCGCCTGCACACCTTGGCTCTTCTTCCCTTTATACTCTGACCTTGCAAATAAATCTCTTGACATTAGATTTAAAATGATTAATCACGCTAGGACCTGCTTTTTTTTATGGAGGGCCTTCTCCACACTTCTGTTTTTGTGAAGAAGTATTTTCCTAAGTTTTGTCCTGAATCGTCTGATTTCAGCCCCTGCCCCAGTCCTAGGCTTCTTCCATCTGTGGTAAACATCTAACTCCCTGCCCTTATAAAGTAGATGCTCATTATTATTTTTTATATTTTTAAGTTATACTCCCGGGATGTCCCTCTAAGTAAGTAGGAGGCTTTCATTCGCTCTGTTGTAATTATCAGCCTCTCCTTTGTCTGATTGTCTCTTCTCTTTTCCTGGTTCATTCCTTATTCTTGACCATGTTTTCAACAGCTTCCCTCCTATCTTCATCCCTGTTGATGTGAGAGGTTGTTGGGTGAGAGCTTGGAGAAAGCAGCACTTTGTGTGACTGGGGCCAGGGAGTCTGGATTATGGAGGTGTTGCTAGATGTCCAGGCTAGAGACCCAATCCACAGGTGAGGCTGAAAAATACTCTTGGATCAAGCCTGCTCTGCCATTCAATAAGATCATGGCTGATCTTTCTATGGACTCAGCTCCACTTACCTGCCCGCACACCGTAACCTTTAATTCATTTCTATTGTTGCCTTAAAAACACTCAACTGCTTCACTGGGCAGGGAATTCCACAGATTCACAACCATTTGGGTGAAGACATTCCTCCTCAACTCAGTCCTAAATCTGCTGCCCTTTGTTTTGAGGCTATGCCCCCTAGTTCTAATTTCACTCGCCTGTGGAAACAACCTTCCTGCTTCTATCTTATCAATTTTCTTCATAATTTTATGTGTTTCTATCAGATCTCCCCCCTTATTCTTCTAAATTTCAATGCTTATAGTCCCAGTCTACTCAAACTCTCCTCATAAGACAACCCTCTCAATTCCGGAATCAACCTAGTGAACCTCCTCAGCACTCTCTCCTGTGCCAGTACATCCTTTCTCAAGTAAGGAGACCAAAACTGTATGCAGTACTTGGCCATCACTAGCTGGGCCAGCATTTATTGCCTATCACTAATGGCCATTGAAAAGATGGTAGTGAGCTGTCTTGTTGAATCACTGCAGTCTGTGTGCTGTAGGTAGACCCGCTATGCCTTTAGGGAGGGAATTCCAGGATTTTGACCCAGCGACACTGAAGGAACGGCAATATATTTCCAAATCAGGATGGTAAGTGGCTTGAAGGGGATCTTGCAGGTGGTGATGTTGTCTTGTATCTGCTGCCCTTGTCCTTCTAGATGAAACTGATCATGGATTTAGAAGGTGCTGTGTAAGGATCATTGGCAAATTTCTGCAGTGCATCTTGCAGATAGTGTTGATATTGTTATGGAGCTGGATGAACACAGCAGGCCAGGCAGCATCAGAGGAGCAGGAAAGTTGGTGTTTCAGGTCAGGACCCTTCTTCAGAAATGGGGAGGGGGAAGGGAGCTCAGATATAAATAGAGAGAAGAGGGGTGGGGCTATCTCTGACTTTGCAGTTCTTACTATCTCTGAGTGAGTTATAACCCCACTGCAAAGCCTCTCCCACAAATGCCCACCTTGAAGAAATTGTCCTCCTCTCTCTGGAAAGACCTCTCTGGAAAGAGATCTCTCTCCCACTGCAACCTTCTGGTAATCTCCTCTGCCCTGAAACTCTTCGCCCACCTGCCTTCCCCAGCCCCACCCCTCCTCTCTATTTATTTCTAAGCTCCCTTCCCCCTCCCCATTTCTGCAGAAGGGCACCACCCCAAAACATCAATTTTCCTGCTCCTCTGCTGCTGCCTGTCATGCTGTGCTCCTCCAGCTCCATACTGTGTTATCTCTGACTCCAGCACTTGCAGTCCTTGCTTATCTCCTAGTGTAGATACTGTGTTGGGGGTGGACCTAGGGGCAATCGGATGTCTGAAGGGGTTGTCAGAGGCAGCAAGGGTTCAGGAAAGCAGGAAATCAGACTGAGAAGAAGTAAGAGGGATATAAAGAAAGAAAGAGACAGTGAGGGTAGGGAGCTGGGACTGCAGAGGAAGATGCAGATGCTGCTATAGATTGGCAACAGGGAAAAGAGAAGCAGGGATTGTCAAGTGCTGAAAACTTAAAACAGAAGAGTGGAACAATTATTTAGAAATGTTAATAAGGTAAAAAAAATTTTTCAAGGAGTACAAACATACCTGAAAAGGAAAATGAGAGGAAGAGATTTTAGTAACTGTTCCACAGCACCACCAATTGCCAACACTTCGAATTGTAGCATGACATGTTCAGAAAATATTTATATATTTAAATACGCATTTCCCATCTCAAATTCTTACATTGGGATTTTCAATATTACACTTTGCCATCCTGTATCCATCTCTAAGAAACATGAACTCTGTTTCTCTCTCGACAGATGCTGTCAGACTTGATAGGTTTCTCCAGCATTTTCTGTTTTTACTTCAGTCCTCTGGCATCTGCAATAATTTGCTTTCGTCTGGATCAAATGTTACCTTTTTTGTTTACATATGTGCAGTGCAATTTTTGTTGAATGCATCAACATAGTCACAGAGTCATACAGTCAGGAAACTGACCTTTCAGTTCAACTTGTCCATGCCAACTAAATATCCTAATATAACCATTTGCCAGCATTTGGCCCATATCCTTCTACACCTTTCCTATTCATGTACACATCCAGATGCCTTTTAAATGCTTTAATTGTACCAGCCTCCACCGCCTTCTCTGGCAGCTCGTTCCATGCACGCACCACCCTCTGCATGAAAAAGTTGTCCCTCGGGTCCCTTTTAAATCTTTCCCCTTTCACCTTAAATCTCTAGTTTTGGACTCCCCTACCCTGGGAAAAAGACCTGGCTATTCACCCCATCCATGCCCATCATGACTTTATAAACTTCCATAAGGTCATACACCGATGTTTGGAAGGTTATGATATTGAAAACAGATTAGTTGGGACATAGATCCGAAATATAAGTTTTAGGCCTGGACAGCAAGTTGAAAATTATTAGCACACACACACACACACACACACAAAGAAAAGTAGAATAAATGAAGGAGCAAAGTAAGGTATATGCTGAAGAATCCTCAAAAATATGGCATTGCAAATCAGTATGAAGGAAATTAAAACTATCCACACATACAGAAGACTCTCAAAACAGAAAAAAAGCTCCAAAATTATTATAACACATCATTCTTAAAATGAGATAAGAAACAAGCCACATAATGCCTAAATCCATCATGGAGTACCTTCTATCGTTTAGAAAGGATAAAGGCGTCAGGCACAAGGGATCACCATTACTTGAAAGTTCTCCCTAAATTAAACACGGTGCTGACTTGCAAAAACATTGTCATTTCTTCATCGTTTCTGGGTCAAAATCCAGGAATGCCCCGCCCAACAACACTCTGGATGTCTGTTCACCACATGGATATGCAGCAGTTCAATAAAGTGGCTCACCACCAGCTTCTCAAGTTGATTTGCGAGTGGGCTATAAATGCTGGTGGTGGCTAGATCCCATGAATGACAAGGTACACAATTAGCCATGGAGCACATAAGACAGCACAAGAGAAGAAACCCAGGCAGAAAATCATTACAAATTAGAACAGAACTGTATATCTTCACAAAATAAAAGCCATAAATTCTATATTCATGTCTGGGTGTTTTGGAGAGGGAGTGCTCGGGTTTCCACCTTGAGGCATTTAGAGACAGGTGGGCACCGTGGGGGTTGACATTTTGTTCCTCTCTAACTCCATTTTAATTTAGTTCCCTCCCTTTCATCTTACTTGTATTTTTTGTTGTGGCACTGCCCCAGAGGACAATGCTTTTTAATTGTTCCTTTGATAAGAGAAATGGATGGAGTTTGATGGTGGATTCTCAAAAGGAAAGAGCTGGTTTCTTTCTCCCCTTACTTCCTCCCATTATTGTTAATTGTCATTAATGTGTGGGCAGCCCTTGTAACTTGTTTGCAAGGTGCTGGGTGAATTTGACGGCGGGTTTCTTTATTTATATATAAAAAGAAAGAGTTGGGCTGCTTTTGGAAGACTCCTCCCTTGTGGGTCTGTTCCTGGGCCTGTCTAAAGTAGCCATCCAATAGGTCCAGGCAGCAGGTCACAGAGGGGCATTTTGATTGATTCCCTCCCCTTTTTGCTTTCTCTCTTGTTGTTACACTGCCCCTGGTGGGCAGTGCATGTTCATTCCTGATTGGATAGGTTGATTATTCAGTGTTGAGTTTTCAAAGAAAATGTGATTTAGTAGATCTGGCATAGTGCAGTGGTATGTCCCTACCTCACAGCCAGGTGTAAATCTCACTTGTCCCAAATGTGTGTCATAGCAGGTTTTTTAAACATGAGAGCTGGGTTCCATCTCCCCTTGTTTCCTTCCATTTTCGATTTTTGAATATGTTACCTAGTAGATGGTCCTTATAATTTTGTTTGCTGGATGATTGGTGTTGGGTTTCTTTAAATATAACAAAATATGCTTGAGGTGCAGTGGTAACATCTGTACCTCTGGACCAGGAGGCCTAGGTTCACCTGCTCCAGAGAGAGAAATTATATCTCCAAATAGGTTGACTGGAAAATGTTCTTTCTTACAAAAGAAAATGAGCAGGGCTGTTTTCGAGGACCCTATCATGGGCCTACTACTGGGCCTGTCCTAAGTAGACAGCAACAGATCTTAGCAGCATCTGTTTCCCTTTCACAGTTATGTCCTCGTTCAGGTGTCTTTGGAGAGGAAGCTCGCAGTGCCCACTGGTACCCTTGCAACAAATCAGTTTGGTGGGCACCGCAGGGGCTAGGGGTGCATTTTACCCCCTCTGATGAGATTTTGATGTAGCACTCCCTGTCTCACCTTCTTTCTCAGTTTCGCCGGTGGGTCTTGGTTAATGTTCTAGTGTCCCTGGTAGACAAGTTTAATCACTCGTAAATTAGTCTAATTTAAAAAAAGGACTGAATTCTTCCAAATGGAAGTTTCTTTTTGGACAGGGAAAAGTTCCAGAGCAAAAAGTGGAAGCTGGTGTTTGTATTAAATGCTAAATTTACAATAAGCCCCTCGTAAATCTTTTTAAAATCCTAATTCAGCAAATTCTGTTAAACATGTGGCAACATGACACATGCACAGGAGCTTGTAGTCCAGGATCTAATTCAACTATTGAGGTTTGTTTTTGAATAATAAAGACACTGGGGAGTTGAAATGATGCTTAAGCCAATTAAGTCAAAAATCTGTACGTTGATCAAGCCATTTTAGGAGGGAAAAAATCCCTGGTGATGTAGTTCCTGCTGGCATGTTTTCTTCAACCCAGATTCAAACAGAGGATGAAGCTGTCACTAGAGGACCAACATGCCCAATTATCTCATCAATTTCTTGGAAGGAAGGTTCACACAACATTTTTAAAATTGCCCTTCAAAGCCCTTAAAGGATGTTTTACTAAAGGATCACACTGGTCTATGTGATCGAATAATTCTTGGAAATAAGGTTGAAGAAGTGGACCAGACCACTGTTATGAAATCTCAAGGACTAATTGACCCCACATTATTGGTCAGTACATTGAGTATTGGATTTGGGATGTCATTTTGCAGCTGTATGGGACATTGCTTAGGCTGCTTTTGGAATACTGCATTCAATTCTGGTCTCCCTGCTTTGGGAAAGCTGTTAATCTTGAAAAGGTGCAGAAAAGGTTTACAAGGATGTTGCCAAGGTTGGGAGCTTTAAGCTACAGAGAGAGGCTGAATAGGCTGGGGCTATTTCCCCTGCAGCATGAAGGCTGAGGGGTGATCTTATAGAGGTTTATAAAATCTTGAGGAGCATGGATAGGGTGAATAGCCAAAATCATTTTCCCAGGTCAAGGAAGTCCAAAACTAGAGGGCTAGGATTGAGGTGAGAGGGGAAAGAATTAAAAGGGACCTGAGCGGCAACTTTTTCACACAGAGAGTGATGTGTACATAGAACGAGCTGCCAGAGCAAGTGGTGGAGGTTGGTACAATTACAACAATTAAAAGGTATCTGGATCGGTATACGAATAGGAAGCGTTTAGAGGAATATGGGCCAATTTAGGCAAATGAGACTAGATTAATTTAGGGTATCTGGTCGGCATGGATGAGTTGGACTGATGGGACTTTTTTCTGTGCTGTACAACTCTGTGACTCGATGACATAAGATTCAATGATGCAGATTTTCACACGCACAATTAGCTGATTTCTTACCTGTGGGGGTCTAAACAAAAAGCACAGCTTGGCATTCCCATAGCAGTCTGACAAGCCGCTGGTGATCTTTGGTGACAACAATGTAGTAGCATCCTGGATAACCTCTAACTACTGTGCCACCGGAAAGAATTCTTAATGTAACAGTCAGTATTGCCTTATTTATAACAATCTAAATCAGGCTCAGCATGCGAAGTGGAGCTTGTTTAGTATATAGTCAACTGGACATGCTTGGTCATCTCATCTCATCAAAATTAACATGCTCATTTGGGATTCCTAGCTGGCAGAGTATTGGAACTTGCCCAGTCCGCAGACAGCTCGTTCATGCTCTGCTGCATCCATATCATTCGCTTGGTTCCACCAGGGGCCTGGGCTGGTGAATTGTTTCTTGACCACAGCCACAGTTCATCATCGAAGGCCAGCAGTGCTGTTGAGCTTCCCTTCAGATGGTAAGCATATAGTAACTTGATGCACATGGTGATCGTTGACCCCAACATACCCCTTGCCTCCTTGTTTGTTTTTTTTTTGTTACTGTTCTTTCAACTTCTGTACCTTCCTAAGATTCTACATAGAGTCAATTGTTTGAAGCTGAGCTTAAGCGCACATTAATGGACGCGTATGTGAGGACATATACTTGAAAGAAACAACGCGCACAGGTCCGGGACAAACTGGAGAGCTCTTTCAGCACAGATACAAATGCCCAACTGTTTTTTTCCCATGTGGAATGATCCTCCGATGCTTGATGTCACCCCTCAGCTTCTGATACTCCAGAGTAAATAGCCCCAGCCTATTCAGCCTCTCCCTATAGCTCAAACCTGACATATTTTGAAAGTAGAGATAAGAGATAGAAGGGAAAGTAATTGTTTTGCATGCAGCTGTTCAGGGATTTTAGTTTTGTAATAAGTAAGACTTAAAGAATGCTTCCCTTCCTGTATTGCCTGACTGATTCTTGAACAAATAACAAAGGAACCAATATAAGATTTAACGAGCACATTATTAGTTCTCACTGTAATATTTCACTAATGTATTACCTTTGCAATATTTTATGTTTATTAGTTTAGGTTCATTGTTGGGTCACCTGTACAACTTATATTTCCCTCAAGGGCAGTTTATTTCTACAATGTAGGCAATGGATAGCTCATCAACCAGTCCCTGATGCTAATAGACTTCATAAAATCTTATTTATAAACACTTTGAACATTCCCAATTTAATTTTACATTATTTATTGAAAGACTTAACTGCATTTGCAATACAGAATTTGGTTGATTTTCAAACATTCAATGATTAGTTTTCTTAGGTTGGATGTTTCCATTGGCTGCCCAATGTAGGCCTCAGCAGTATATCAACTGTCATATTTGGAAAGATACTGCCTTGGTTATTATATACCCCTCCTCCTATATTGCTCCCAGATAATAACCCTTAATCTAACATTGAAAACATGTGTAAATGATCAGATCTCCCTGAGCTGAAGTAGTCAGCATACATTGCCTAAGGGGCTTTTGTGGTAGTGTCCCTACCTCTGAGCCAGGAGACCCAGGATCATGTCCCACCTGCTCTACAGGTATGTAATAACATCTCTTAAACAGGTGGCTTTGAAAATGTCTACATTGCTCTTTCATTCACTCAAACAAATAGAACGTGCCTATTGAGGCTCTTGTGGTGTAGGGGTAGTGTCTGAATCTCTGAGCTACAATACCCAGGTTCAATTCCCACCTTCTCTAGAGATGTATCATTAAATGCCTCAAGGGGTTGATTAAAAATACACAGTGAGAATGTGGTGGGTTTTCTTCTGCTGCTAACTTGATTGTTTAACCTCTCACTTTTAACTTTCATTCCTTGCTTTGTGCTCTTTACCCTTCACACCAAATTACTGTCAACTAAAAAGGGGTTCTTTTTCAAAGGGTTCCAGAAAATTTTTAAAATGCTCTTTTTTTCCAAGCAGTATCAGTTCTTCATCATTTTCAGTGCACCAACCATTTCTTCACTTCCTATCATCTAACCTGCAAGCTTCATTGAGTCCACCATTCTATGGTGGTCATCCTTCATGTTTTCTGCACCAGTGTTGCCCTTTGCTATCCATGATCTTCTTGTCTTAGGTGTTTAATCTGATTTGGGTACACATTTGTAATGGCTGAATAGCTTCAGACAGTCAGACTAATGCAAGCGCATGTACAAACTTGAGATTTCTTCCAGTCTAAAGCACAAATTGTGACATTTTAGTTATGCTGGAGGCTTCTCCCACTGACAATACAAATATACCCTCTGCTTCAAAATACAATAGCGCACAAGGTCACAACATTATAAAAACCATGACTTTCTGAACAACTCTGGAGGAAGTTTGTTTCATACACATCTTCAATTGAGTTGATTAGTCACCATTAATTGCTTTTCGACCTTAAGACAAGGGTCGGTTTAGTTCAATTGGCTGGATGGTTGCTTGCGAGATAGTGTGATACCAACAGCATGGGTTCAGTTCCCACACTCACTGAAGGACTCTCCTTCTCAATCTGTTCCCCTTGCCTGACATATGGTGGCCCTCAGGTTAAATCACCACCAGTCATCTCTCTCTAAAAAGAGAGCATCTCTATGGTCTGGTAAGACTATTGCAACTTGACATGACCCTTAAGATAACTTCCATATGGTGTAGATAATCCCAACATAACAACACGAAGGGAAATTCTCAGAAAGCCTGTTCGTATAAGCCATTTCTCTTGTACTCTTCCAGAACAGAGAAGTATCGGTTCCAGGAAGGGGATTGCTATCCAGTTTTTCAATCTAGTATCATTAAGGTGCATCCATGGTCATCTACATTGGAGAACTGAAAAGATCAGCACACTTGTTTTTTTCCCTCTACCTGCACTGTTATAATGTGGGTATTCGTTGCTGAAATGATCTAAACAGGAATGCCAGGAAAATAATGAATTGTGAACACTGCACATTGACCACAAGCTGTAAGCCTATAGTCCACATTAAAGTTAAGAAATGCACAAAAAATGCAAGAAGTTCCAACATTCCCAGGAGCCAAAGAAATATTTGAAATAAAGTAACCAAGTTTTTGACTTTGGACCAAAATTTGCTGTCAAAATAGCAGGGGGCGGGGGGCGGTGCAATGGCCTAGTGGTATTATCGCTGGACTATTAATCCAGAAACCCAGATAATGTTCTGGGGACCCGGGTTCTAATTCCACTGAGGCAGATGGTGGAATTTGAATTCATTAAATATCTGGAATTAAGAATCTAATGATGACCATGAACCCATTGTTGATTGTCAGGTAAAACCCATCTGGTTCACTTCAGGGAAGGAAACTGCCATCCTTACCTGGTCTGGCCTGGCCTACACGTGACTTGAGAGCCACAGCAATGTGGTTGACTCTTAGCTGCCCTGTGGCAATTAGGGTTGGGCAATAAATGCTGCCTAGCCAGTGACGTCCCTCATCCTGTGAATGATTAATAGGAAAAAACAAATTAACAGTGCCTGCCTTTATGAGTATGTGAGTTGGCAAAGAAGAGACATTCTGTGACTTGTCAATTGTTGCTGGACAACATATGCCACCCTGTCACAAGGTATGCCAAAATGGCAACTCAATCCATGCCTTCCCACGAGTATGAATGAATTATTGCTATTGCACATTAATTTCTAACTAAAAGTAAATCAGAAGGTTAGGGCTGGTACTTAATAGAGTAAGTACCTTTATAAAATTGAGATTTATCTTCCTGCAATGCTATTCAACCTCTCTGACCCAGAAAAAGATCAACTGAAACTCTGGAGGCTCATTCCTACAGGTAGCAAATTTTCTTTGGAGAATTTTAATTTGCTTTTTCTTTTAGCTTCTTTGTTTGCCTCTTAATCAAGTCTGTTTTTCTCTTTCTCTTTATTTCTCTTTTCTCCAAGTCTAATTCATGCTGGATTTCATTTCCATTCTTTCTTTGTTTATTTCTTGATCCTTAAATATCACAGGTTAAGGAGTTGGACCATTGGCCCTCTAATTCATGAACATTCCAGAAGTCTCATTAAACAGCTTGCATCTCCAACAACCTGTGGGGCACAAAGTTTTGAGCTGAAGGATGAAACAGTCCCACGAGATGCCCGACGTAAGCAAGTTTGGGGTGATGGTTCCAGCAAAAGCCTACCACACATTCTGATGTATAATTGTGCGTGGCATCGCTTCTGTTCTCCTGGCTTTCTTATTTTGAAATCAGTCTTTTGTCTTCTACCTCTTTATCTCCATAACATGTACAAGCATATGGGTTCCACCAGGTACAATGATATGTAATTTCCATTCCCAAATGTGGCTTCAGCTTCGGATAACTACAGGCTCAGATAACGTGTTGCATTTGCTTGTACTTCTGTTACTTCTTTCAACAAATATGTGTCATTTTTCTCACCGTTAGTAATCTTTTATTTTCATTCTGCTTTCCATGTCTTTCAGAAGGTAAACAATCAAAATCATGCTTAATGACTAGGCCAGTAATATAATAATCTCCAAAAAGGAGCTTATTATATTAGTGTTTTTATTAACAATGATTGTTAATCAATAACTTCAAAGCACTGATTTAGAATTGCTCTCATTTGCATATTCATCAGCAAGCCATTGATATGAAATGAGATTTTAAGTGGCAACTATCAGCATGTGGAATATAAAGAAAATTGATATTCCCACTGCTAGCTGTCAACACGGTTACATGAGCGTTAACATGACTAGCATATCATGACATAATTAGATATTTCCAAAAAAATGTTGATGTTTCGGAAATAAACATTTGTTCTTTGACAAGCAGATCAAACGATCTCAAGCATAACATCAGGTAATACAGGTAATCTTTAAAAGAATTAGTAAATGCTCCAATCATTGGACTTAATAACCAGTTTAGATCACATGGGATTTCCTTTATGTGCTAAGTGTAGTAAAACAGTATATACACCTTGATAAAGAGATTTCAGGTGTTGCTATAAATGATGTACAATGGAACTCTTCTCCTGTTTGGATCAAAGACATTAAACTGCCTCAATGTGTGTCACATGTTTTCCAGAAAGTTTGTAGGCAACGGATTAAACTGCACATAGCTTAAGGTTTGTAATATTTAATCATTTTAATGAGCTACAAAACATTAACCACTTCACAGACCGATGGGAGGCAGAAGGAATTTCACATTACATGCTATAATAACATTTATCTTAACAAATTCTTGTTACTTTTATTTATGCATTTCTTTAACTACACAGCCCAGGCATTTGCTGTGCATAGCTCTAAATACGTAAAGCGACAAGAAACTTTACAAAACACAGGGTAATAACAAACAAAATACAATTTCTTTATAAAATCTACATATCTTTCATAAATATTCAGGCCTATGTATACAACTTTGCTCCCCCTGTTGGTGCAATCTTTCCATCAGATATCATCACCACTAGCAGCATCTAACCCTTGTGGATAAAATGTCTAACCACTACTAATATGTTTTGGTCCTGCATTAAGTTTTCTCATTTGAGAATACTCATTGCAGAAATTGTTCATTTATTAAATGCTTTATTCTTATTTTACACCAAGTTCACAGTTTTGTTTCTCGAACATAAAATGTGGCACTACTGTAGACTTGCATACATAACCTATTACCAACTGTGTCTCAATACTGAGCATGCTTTGCCAAGGTGCTACTGCCATGTGAAGATAGGTTTAGCAGAAGGTCTTACAATTAATATCATGCATAATTGTATGAGCATATCACCTCAGTGCAAGGACAGTTACATTTACACACACTACACTTCCTTGACGTTAAGTTAGAAAGGTTCTGTGAAATGAACATAAGACAACAGTTTATTTTTAAACTATGCAATTGTACCATCACAATACCCTTAGGAACATGGCAGTAGCTTTGTGTAATGACACAGTTCACAAGGACAATACTGTATACCCTGCATTTCAATAAAAAGCTTTTATCAAGCTCCTATTTTACCGAGCAAACTTTGTAAAGGGAAAACAAAATGAAAACATCATGACTGAGCTAAAGCCATCAATCCAGCCCTATTTACATCCTTTGGAAAGAGATTTATCTAGAAATAAATAATTACAAGTACTCTGGTTAAAAATATGACAAGCTACACAGGGCAAGTTTTACACTGGGTCTGTCATGTGCATGTGTGCAAACCTAGTCAGTAAATACCACAATAAAATCAATGTATACGCTGCTTTCTGAAGAGTGCCAGGGAGTAATGCACTTTCCTGCAGGGCTTAGCCACTTCCCAGCATCTTTGTTGCACGTTGGTTAGCTTCATCAATCCTGGTTTTATTGTATTCAGCCTAAAATTTCAAAACAAAATTGCATACGTGTGATTTTGTGTTGGAAGAAAAGCAAATTAACTGTATATTCCCCAAGGAAATACTGTTATGTAGAGTAATTAAACAGCAAGCACCGCAAACATCTGGATCAGAAATAGGACTTGGAGGAGGCCATTTGAACCTTTGGATCTATGCCACCATTCAATAACATCATGGCTGACCACTACCTACCTCAACTCTATGTTTCTAATCTGTTTTCCTTCCTACAGCTCAGTTGGCTGGATGGCTGGTTTACAGTACAGAGTGACACCAACAGCATGGTTCATACTAACTGAGGTTACCATGAATGACTCTCCTTCTCAACACTCCCCTTGCCTCATACACGGTGACTTCAGCTTAAGACACCCCAGTCATCTCTCTCCAATGACAGAGCAGCCCTCTGGGACTGTGGTGAGCATACTTGCTTAATTCCTCGAGTGAAAGAAAATTGTCAACCTCTGTATTGAAAGTACTCAACGACTAAACATCCGCAGCTCTCCAGAGGAAAGAATTCCAAAGATTCACAATCCTCTTAAAGTGAAGAAATTTATCCCAATTTGCATCCTAAATGGCTGATACCTTCTTCTGTGACTGTGACTACTTCTAGCTTCTCCAGCCAGGGAAAACAAGGTCTCAGTGGGTACTCTACACTCACTGTTAAAAGAAAATTCAGTTCTTATGGGAAATATCCTCCCATACAAGAAAACATGTTAACAGAAGGAAGGTGTTTCATTTGTAGAACCTTTTCCATTGACCAACACTGCAGAGTATATGCAGGTAATGTATGTGTCCAAATAAATGCTTTATGCAAACAGTTGATTCCCAAGTAAGCTGAAAAGCGAGGTACATTGCCTAAGTTTCTCTTCTTGCACTCATCAGGACATGTGCAAGAATGCCAAATTTCAACTATCACCACAATTTAAAGTACAGGTATAAAGGATGGTTGATTGGCTGAGGTATTAGCATGGAAGAAGGAACGGGGAGCAATAGACACCCCAAAACTTCTGGGTGACCATAATCCTTCTGTTTGCCAATAACAGGTTCTTGCATCTGAATGTATGTCACTTTTTGCAGTGTAAATATATTATGAGCTTGACTGATTATATTAAGCTGGCTGTTGGTTCTTGCCAATTACCCTAAAGCTTGTGGAGCCTATAGTCCCCGGCTGGTTTCTTGACAGTAATGCCTCAATCAATCACAGCTGAGTTGCCTTCCAATGGGTGCCCTTTCTTTCTTGTCATTTCAATCACTGTGTTTGTTTAAAATGTGTTATGCTTGTGCTTGTCCTGATGAATGGAAGATGAAAAGCAGGAATATTGAAGCTAGTGGAGGAGAGATTTGAGGCAATTTGACTCAGTAGGGCAGCTTATTTATACGATGAAATCCTCCAGGCACACATCCAACATATTATCTCCTCCAAGGTAGTCTGGAACTTAGCAGCAGCAAAAATGATGACAGGATTGTTCTAATTACTTATTCGGTTTTGTTACTGATCATTATTCCCTGTATAATAATAACTGAAACGCACTGATATTCTATAGGTAACTGTCCGTACAGCTTTCAGAAAGCTTTCAGTTCCCTTTCAATTTAGGGATCAGCCTATGTTGCTTGTTCACTGGGCTCTGAAGAAATGAGCAACAAGGACAAGGAAAGTTGAATTTAATTGAAGTGACGATATGGAGGTGCCGGTATTGGACTGGAGTGGACCATATCAGGAAGTCATACGACACCAGATTATAGCCCAATAGGTTTATTTAAAATCACAAGCTTTCGTAGCACTGCCCCTTTGTCAAGTGGAATGGCGTCACCTGGCGAAGGAGCAGCGCTCTGAAAGCTTGTGATTTTAAATAAACTGTTGGACTATAACCTGGTGTCGTATGACTTCTGACTTAAGTGAGGTGGAAGGAGGAACTAACCATAAAATGATTTCTGAACATGACAATGACCAAACATTGTTTGAAGAACATGTTAACAAACATTAAGAGTATTATTCACCCTGTGATTATTGAGATGCTCAGGGAATCACAGAACTGTTATGGCACAGTAGAGAGTTAATCAGCCCATCATCTGCACTGACTGTGCCAATGAGTTATTCAGCTCGTGCCGCTTTCTCGCCTTCTCCCCTTAACTCTGCTCATTCACTCCTTTTCAAATAATGGGTCGGTGTGAAGTTACAATCCCGTGCTAGCGCAAAGCTTTAATGAAAGCCATCAATAGGGAAGGTTTTACTTCTGTTACTCCAATGATGATGTGTTCACACATCATACTGAAGCATCCAGAGAAGTCAAATCGGGAGGTCTAGTTATGCGATTGTGTCAGTACAGCTATTTATGGAGTGTAAATGATGAAAATAGTGTGTTTATCCCAACATTTGTCTCATGGGTTATGATCTTCCTATTTTTGATGGAGTTAGATTATTGTAAATTCTGCATTTCAGCTGGCAATATATGCAGCAACATTCAGATTATAGGTACAATTTAGAATAGCCATTGAGTACATCCAAGACAGAGGTTGATTTTTTTTTCACTTAAGGAATTTAGCTATCTTATCCCAGTTGAAAATTCATACAAGACACATATTACTATACGTTGCAACTGAAAACAAGTTCAAAACACTTCCATCCTCTATCCACCTCCCCCTCTCTCCCTATTTATTTCAGAGCCCTCTTCCCCTCCCCCATTTCTGATGAAGGGTTTAGGCCCGAAACATCAAGTTTTCCTGCTCCTATGATGCTGCTTGGCCTGCTGTGTTCATCCAGCCCCATGCTTGTTATCTCTCTTCAAAACACTTTTGTCTGTTTTCAACACGTTTTCTTGCAGAAGTTACATGTCACCACAGCCCTTCCTTTTGGACTTTGGAAGTGTTGATAATCAAGATGCCATTGTTCACAGTTTTTTAAAAATTCACTCATAGGATGTTGGTGTCACTGGCTGGCCAGCATTTATTCCCCATTCCTAGTTGCCCTTGAGAAGGTGGTAGTGAGCTGTCTTCTTGAACCACTGCAGTCCAAGTGCTGTAGGTTGATCGACAATGCCCTTAAGGAGGGAATTTCAGGATTTGGAAACAGTAACACTGAAGGAATGGTGATATATTTCCAAGTCAGGATGGCCAGTGATTTAGAGGGAACTTGCAGGTAGAGACGTTTCCATGTATCTGCACCCTCTATTTTAGATGGAAGTGATTGGGGGTTTGGAAGGTGCAGTCTAAGGATCTTTGGTAAATTTCTGCGGTGCATCTTGTAGTTAGTACACACTGCTGCTACTGAGTGTTGGTGATGGAGGAAGTGGATGCCTGTGGATGTGATGCAAATCAAGGGGGCTGCTTTGTCCTGGATGGTGTCAAGCTTCTTGAGTGTTGTTGGAACTGCATTGATCCAGGCAAATGGGGAACATTCCATCACACTCTGAATTGTACCTTGTAGATGATGGATAGGCTTTGGGGAGTCAGGAGGCGAGTTACCTGCCACAGTATTCCTAGCCTCCGATCTGCTCTTGTAGCCATAGTGTTTATGTGGTGAGTCCAGGTGAGTTTCTGGTGAATAATAACCCCCAAGGTGTTAACAGAGGGGGAATTCACTGATGGAAATGCCATTGAATATCAAGGAGTGCTGGTTAGTTTGCCTCTTACTGGGATGCCATTGCCTGGCATTTGTGTGGTGTGAATGTTACTGTAAACGCAGTGTGTGGAATTTAAATAATAAATGTCTAAAATTAGTCAATATACTTGTTTTTGTCCTTTCGTCAACATATCAATCCCTCCCTCCAGTCTTTGTAATTGGCCACAGAATGGGGCACCTTTTACTGGCTCGGTAGAACCTTTGCTTCTGGTGACCAGCAACATGACCTCAACATGCGACAATTAAGAACGAGGTTCTGTCTTGGAGTGAGCATTTCTTGTTGCATTTACAGTTTTATTGGCTATACACTGAATAGTATTAGAACAGTACTTGCTTTCAAATTTTAAATCTCAGGCATAACAATATTTATCAGTAAATGAATGAGCCAAAGTGCACTTTAAACACACGAGTACCTATTGTTCAGAATTAGTACAAAGACTAGTCGCAAAGTGAATTCATTATTTACCCCAAGAATCTTTAAAATTTTTCAGCTAATAATTTTACCTTCTCCATAATCCTGTCAATCTGGCGGTTCTGTGTATCAATCTCATTGCCCATGTCAAGAGCCATGTGGCGAAGATTACCGATGATACCACCAACTTGCTCTAAATTGTCATCCATCTCATTTTCCCGGGCATCATTGGTTACCCTGCATCAGAAGGAAGTTTCTTTAAAATATATTATTTGAATCATTCGCTTTAGTCTAACTATACAGCATAGCAATTTTATCTCTTAAATTTGGTTATAGGAATGAAATTGGCAAATGTTCAATTTATCAGCAATAGTAGTTTCTTTTTTGTTATGATCTCAACTCATGTTATGACTGGACAAGTCAGAGGACAGAATGAAATATGGTTCGATAGATCATGCATTTTTTTTTTGTAATTTAACATGTTGGCCATTGACTGTGGGATAGGTACACATGTTAAAGAAAATCTGCCACAACAAAGCAAGAACTTATTGCACAAGAAAATGAAATATAGAGCACAAGTTGGAAAGATCTTAAACACAGTCTCATCTGTTTGACAACATTATTACTTTACAGCAAGTCAAATCCAAAGAAATTACTCTTCTTTATCAAACCTTTACCTTCGACTTAATTGGTTCTTCTTAGTTCTGTCTTGTAAACTGTGAAGGCTTTATATATGAATACTCACAAAACAGAGCTTTCTCAGTCTTACCAAAATCTACAGCTTTCTAACCAAACACTCCTGGTCTGGAAATTTCACAAGTTAAATCTTTCCCCCAAAGTAAATGTATTTTCCCTAAATTGTTCTACCCTCTTTTTAGGAGAGAAACAATATTTGCTTCTGACCCCTACCGCAACTGCTCTGCCCAGGACAGTAAGAAACTACAGAAGGTGGTGTGCATAGCCCAGACCATCACAGAAGCCAACCTCCCACCCATGGATTCTATGTACACCCCTCATTGCTGTGGAAAGGCTGCCAACATCAAGGACCCCTCCCACCCCAGTAATACTCTCTTCTAAGCTCTTCCATCAGGCAGAAGATACAGAAGCTTGGACACACGCACCAACAGGTTCAAGAACAGCTTCTTTGCTGCTGTTATTAAACTGCTGAATGGACCCCTCTAATTTCAAATCTAATGTTGATCTTACTTTGATTACCTCCTATGCAATGTAACCTTATATGCCTCACTCTGTCCAAGCCCCTATGATCTGTATGTCATAGTTTACTATGATCTGCCTGTACAGCTTGCAAAACAAAACTTTTCACTGTACTTAGGTACATGTGACAACAATAGATCAAATCAAAATCAGCCAGTTGTCCAAAATCTTCCCTAAAAGCTTTCAATCTCTTGGTTTACTAAACTAAAACCATTCTTTGACTATTCTAAACCAAAGCAAGTTAATAAAGATTTGTGAAAAAGGCCCCTGAACCGAAACATCAACTTTCCTGCTCCTCTGATGCTGCCTGGCCTGCTGTGTTCCTCCAGCTCCACACTGTGTTATCTCTGACTCCAGCATCTACCATTCTTACTATCTCCAAGTTAATGCCATTCAATATTTACTTCACCTGTCATAAACCTGATGTATGAATAAACAGTTTTCCATTAACACTCCAGAAGGCTTGCAGCTCTCTGACACATCTGAATTAGGTTGGGTCTAATTCCTCTACTGTATGCGCTTCCTGTTATCCCTGTCCTCACCAACTTTTATTGCATCTTGTTGTCAAAGCATTGAATGCAATAATCACACTTTTTGCTGCAAATCCCTATCATTGTCTGGTCCCTTCTGCCGTCTCCTCCAGGATGGAATATTAACACTTCCTTGAGCTCCAGCCTTAAGGGAGGATTCTGGTCTGCAGCCTTCAGTTATCCTTCAGTTTCTCACGCCAGACATTGGAGGAGCTACCGCAGTTTAATGAACCATACTCTATGAGTTACTGTGTTGAAGATGAAGAACAAAATATTCACACTTGAAAGAACAAAAATATCTGCGGTTTACTGCTAGACTGACATGACTTCTCCTTTTCAACTTCCAAAGTAAATCAGTCTATATGCTAACGCTATAGCTACAAAACAGTTCACCTTAATCTATTGGTGTGAACCAGATATTTTCTCCCTGCCAATCTTAAAACCATTATAAATCTTTTGCTTTTAGTGATAGAGATTTAAATACTTTATATGTGAAACAATTCCACTTTGGTGCTTATGATATCCCATTTCATTACACCGTTTGCTGTTCTTGAGAACATTGTAGGGATTATTTTACAGGGCACATAACAATTAGTAAAAACATATGACACTGAAAATGCTGCAAGGGAGGCAACTGGATATGTAACAACGGGCTGGATTTGCTCTTGCCCCTGCTCTCCCTGATAATATATGAATGACTTAAACCTTGGAGAACAGGACACAGTTTCAAGATGTTCAGGCGATGCAAAACAGGTAATCTGGATCATTAATGAGCCAATTGACATTAATTATCTTAAAAGGTCAGTAGAAATGAGGGGTGGCTCAAGAATTAGATGGGAGCATCACAGTTTCCAAAAAGCCAAGCAGCAAAGCCCTGTGACATTCGCCTATGGTTTTTAAGGCAAAGTACATTTTTCAAAGACACTTAGTGCTCGATCGAGGGGCCTGGTGTTGGGAAGGAGGGGGTGGCCTTTACCTCCACCCTTGCATCTTGCCCTCTCTCGTACATGTCCAGAGAACCTATGATGATTTCTGGTGGAGTTCCTGAGGTATTCCCAGCAGCATTAGTCCCTCTCATTTTTTTCCGTCATTCGTGAGATGTATGCATCGCTGCCTAGTCCACCATATATTGTCCACTCCTAACTGCAACTGAAACTGACCAACTTGCTCAGGCCATTTTAGAAGGCAGTTAACAATCAACCACATTGTCATGGATTGGGAGTAACATGTAGACCAGACTGGGTAAGGATGACAGATTTCCCTCCCACAGGACATGAGTAAATGTCATTTGGTTGGCAGGTCTGGGTGAGTAGGATTTCATTCTCTGGGCTCTGAATTCTAGGAAAGACCCATAACAGAGTCATGGAGATGTACAGCACAGAAACAGACCCCACGGTCCAACTCGTATGCACCAACCAGATATTCCTAAATTAATCTAATCCTCTTTGCCAGCATTTGGGCAATATCCTTCTAAACACTTCCAATTCATATACCCACCCAGATGCCTTTTAAATGTTGCAATTGTACCAGCCTTCACCACTTCCTCTGGCAGCTCATTCCATACATGCACCACCCTCTGTGTGAAAATGTTGCCCTATTGGTCACTTTTAAATCTTTCCCTTCTCACCTTAAACCTATGCCACTCTAGTTTTGTACTCCCCTATCCTGGGAGAAAAAACAAAACCCTTCCTATTCACCCTATCCGTGCCCCTTATGATTTTATAAACCTCTATAAGGTCACTTCTTAAGTACCTGTCAGACACTTAAATAAGTCAGGCCTCCTGTTGAAAGTGAGTCTCCTTCCAGCAATGAGCTGGACGTGGCTCAGTAATATTAAATTCCACCCAAAATGAATTCTGAACCATCTCGTCCACTTGTGAAGAGGTGTTGGGTCTTCCACATTGGTCAAAAGCATGGCCTTCTTTCACTCACAAGCTTGGCCCTTGAGTCAAAAATTGAAATTTTTGGAACGTAAACAGAAGTTGCTGGAAAAGTTCAGCAGGTCTGGAAGCACCATTTCATGTCCGGTGACCCTTCCTCAGAATAGTTCTGCCAGACCCGCCAAGCATTTCCAGCAACTTTCTGCTTTTGTTTCTGATTTACAACATCCACAGCTCTTCCAGTTTTCACTGAAATTTTTTGGGTCGTTCGATTTAGGGTGGTGGTAAAGCCCAGATAACAGCATGTCTTGTAGTCTAGGAACACAGCAGGCCAGGCAGCTTTCCTGCTCCTCTGATGCTGCCTGGCCTGCTGTGTTCCTCCAGCTCCATACTGTGTTATCTCTGACGCCAGCATCGGCAGTTCTTACTATCTCCATGTCTGGTAGGCTGACACGTTCTGGGCTTGATCTCACCTGCGAATAAATCCTCCGCTGATCGCCATCTGCTCACGTTCATCCATCACCCGGGCAGGTTGGCTGGCAACGACGCCATCCTGATTATTTCCCCAGGCCTTTTTATAAGCATCACTTGACTTGAGTCTGCGCAAGTACAACAGGACACCGTAACGTAGATACCAAAACCGGGGCTCAAGACCGGACACTTTAGAACTCCGCAATTTCTAACTGCGCCAGGCAGGTGGAAATTTTAGGAAGTAATGGCATACCGATATATCATATGGTTGAGAAAAAAAATTGTAGCCATGATTGCACCAAACACATATTACATTTTTCAGTGCACAACCATCTACATAATTGTTTCCGATATTATTCACATGGAAATTTTGGGTCATTACACAGAACAAGACATACAACACTAACATTAGCAGACAGAAATAAAAGACTGTCAAGTTCAGCATGGACAACACATGACAGAAATCAGACTGTCGTGTTGGAGTGTAGTTTAGGATGAGCTTGAAGCTTTCTTTTTAAGTATCTCCTTCCCCCTTGATAGTAACACAGGTATTTAATACCACAAAGCAAGTGACCAGTAAGTCATCATAGTAGCTTGCACAAGCTGTAAGATCAGAAACACCTTTTTCCTTGTACTTTTTCCCAACCCAATCTACCAATGTTATGTTGAAAGTATTGTATTGTTAGAAATGTGGCTGCATTTCAGAATAATATATCGGTACTTGTAATCTATTAACCATTAGCCGTTGTCTGATGTACGCCCCTTTTGCCAATGAACACACGCAAACTGAAGAAGCACGTACAGTGGAACAAATGCAAGAACGAAAGGCAACGCTATCAGTGAACTATCAGGATGAGAAAGGAAAGCATTGAACACATCCTTGCGAGTTGTTAGTATTTGGACCCTAGGCACAAAAAGGAAAACACAAAACACATTCAGGCAGGCCCACCACCTGAATGGTCACTTGCAGAAAAAAAGCACCAGCAACGAAAGGGTACTAATGACTTGCTAAGCGCGCAATTAGAATGGATCTTTGATCATCAAATAATAGGGCGATGGAGGTGGGGGAGGTGCTTTGCAAAACTAAAACCAAAGAAATTCGGCGATAGCAAATTGAAAAAGAAAATCGCGATTCACAAAGCTAGTGTGCGTTTTCTGTATGTATAAACAGACCCATTCTCATCCGTGCAGCTACAACAAATGCTCCTGTGATGTTTCTGGGATGTGCAGTATGTACTGTGTTAATTGTATAGCAAATCTTTCTATCTACTTATTTATTACATCAACCTGTTCAGGGATGGAGCAGTTGGGACTGGAACCCAGGCCTCCTGTCCCAGAGGCTGGGATACAATGACTGTGCCACAACAGCTCTAGTCATTCCATTATTGAAGCTATTTCTGATTCGTTCCAGCCACCCAGTCCTGTAGAATCTAACAGCAAAGTGAATATTTGCTCTCGATCACTGTTGGACTTGAGTGGCCAGGTGAAACAGCCAGCATGGCACTGGTGTCTATATATATGCTCTGCCCAATGCTCTGTTCCGATAACTTCAGTCTGGCGCATAATATATATGCCATGTAAATAAGTAGATCAAATTAAATATGTGAGCTGACTCAGGACTGATGGACTCTCTTTACACAAAACCCTGGCAACACTCAGCAGGTCAGGCCGCATCTGTGGAGGGAGGAACACAGTTCGTGCTTTCAGGCTGTTCATCTTTCCTCAGAACAGGAAATGTTAGCGATATGATTGGTGTTTTAATCTGGGTGTTTCTACTCTTCAGAAGAGATCAGGCCAGACCTTGAGGTTTTCTTTAAACTGTAAGCATGCAGATTTGTGGCAGGCAGTAAAAAAGGTAAACTTCTTGTTGGCCCTTCTTAGCAAGAGGATTGGAGTGCAGGAACAAGGATGTCTTGCTGCAATTATACAAGCCATTGGTGAGGCTACACCTGGAATATTGTGTGCAGTTTTGGTCTCCTTCATCTGAAGAAGGATGTTCTGTCTATAGAGGGCGGGCAGTGACGGTTTACCAAACTGATTCCTCTAATGGCAGGTCTGGTGTCTAAGGAGAGATTGACTCGGTTAGGATTACATTCCATGGAGTTTAGAAGGATGAGGGGGATAACTCATAGAAACCTATAAAATTCTAACAGGACAGGAGTGGTTAGAAGTAGGAAGGAAGGCCCTGATAGTGGGGTAGTCCAGAACCAGAGGAAATAGTATAAGGATAAGGGTTAAACCTTTTATTGATGAGGAGAAATTTTTCACCCAGCGTGTGGTGAACCTGTGGAACTTACTACCATAGAGCGTGGTTGAGACCAAACCATAATGTGTTTTCAAGAAGGAAGTATAGCTCTTGTGGCAGAAGGGATCAAAGGATTTGGGGAGAGGTCAGGATAAGGGAATTGAGCTCAGCGATCAGCCATGATCATAATGAATGGTGCAGCAGGCTTGAGGGGCTGAATGGCCTTCTCCTGCCCCTATCCACTTTGTTTCTATGTTTCTCTGAACTTACAGTCCGTAAACTGTGTGCCATGACAACTTCCACTTCCATTTGAACATATGGCACATAGTATTCCAGTACACAGTACTCCACAGGTTCAAGTTCTAAATTGGGGCAAGGCGAATTTTGATGGAATTATACAGGAGCTTGCAGGGGTTGATTTAAGTAGTTTGTCTGCAGGCAAAGGGACTTCTGGAAAGTCGGGGAGGTGGGGGGGTGCCTTTAAAAGTGTGATAGCTAGAGTTCAAAGTCTATATGTTCCTGTGAGGGTGAAGGGAAAGGTTGGTAGGGAGCTCTGGATGACAAGAGATATTGAGGCATTGACCAGAAAAAGGAAGTAGGCATGGTTCAGCTACAGGCAGCTGGGATCAAAGGAATCCCTGGAGGTATATAGGGGATACAGGAGTTTACCGAAAAAGGAGGGCAAAATGGGGGCACAAGATAGCTTTGGCTGAGATTAGGGTAAATCCAAAAAGATTCTAAGTACATTAAACAAAAAAGAATAACTATAGAGAGAATAGGACCCCTCAAGGACCAAAGTGTTATATGTATGTGTGGAACTGCAGGTGACAGGTGAGGTCCTCAATGAAAATTTCTCCTCTGTGTTTAGCGTGGCAAAAGACATGAAGACTTAGGAACTTGGAGTAATTAGTGGCAATATCTTGGGGACAGTCCATATCACAGTAGAGGAGGTATTGGAAGTATTAGAATGTATGACGGTGGATAAATCTCCTGGTCCTGACCAGATATATCCAAGAACCCTGCAAGAGGCTAGGGAAGAAATTGTAGGTCCCTGGCTGATATATTTGCATCATCATTATCCACAAGTAAAGTCCCAGAAGACTGGAAGGTAGCAAACATTGTGCCCTTATTCAAGAAGGGCTGCAGAGAAAAACCTGGGAACTATAGGCCAGTAAGCCTAACATCTGTGGTAGGTAAGTTACTTGAGAAGATTCTGAGGGATAGGATTTGGAAAGACAGGGTTTGATTAGGAACAGTCAGTATGGTTTTGTGCATGGGAGATCATGCCTCACAAATTTGTTAGAGTTCTTCGATGAAGTGACCAGGAAGGTTGATGAGGGCAGGGTGGTAGACATTGTCTGTGTGGATTTCAGTAAATCCTTTGATAAGGTTCCACATGGTAGGCTGCTCTGAAATGTTAGATTGCATAGAATCCAGTGAGAGCTGGCAAATTGGATACACAATTGGCCTGATGTTAGGAATCAGAGAATAATAGTGGAAGAATGCTTGTCGCACTGGAGGCCTGTGACTAGAGATGTGCCTCAGGGGTCGGTGCTGGGCCCATTGCTGTTTGTTATCGATATCAATGATTTGGATGAGTAAGTACAAGGCATGGTTAGTAAGTTTGTGGATGACACTAAAAAAGGCAGTATCATGGAAGGTGAAGAAGGTTATCAGAAATTGCAGCAGGATCTTGATCAGCTGGAGAAGTGAGAAATGGCAAATTGAGTTTAATCAAGGTGTGAGGTGTTGCATTTTGGAAAGTCAGATCAAGGTAGGAGTTTCAGGGGAATGGTCGGTCCTTAAGGAGTGTAGTGGAACCGAGGGACCTTGGAGTTCAGGTGCATGGTTCTCTGAAAGTGGAGTCCCAGGTAGACAGGGCAGTGAAGCAGGCTTTGACATACTGGCCTTCGTCAGTCAGGGCATTAAGTATAGAAGTTGAGAAGTTATGTTGCAGTTGTACAGGATGTTGCTGAGGCTGCACTTGGAGTATTGTGCTCAATTTTGGTCACCTTGCTGCTGGAAGGGTGTTAACAAACTGGAAAGGGTGCAGAAGAAATTTACAGGGATGTTGCCAGGACTCAATGGACCGAGTTATGGGGAGAGGTTGGACAAGCTAGGACTTTTTTCTTTAGAGCATAGGAGACTGAGGGGGATGTTATAGAAGTGTATAAGATCATGAGAGACATGGATAGGGTGAATGCACTAAGTCTTTTTCCCAGGGTTGGGGAATCGAGGACTAGGGGGCTTCAGTTTAAGGGAAGAGGGGAAAGAATACATGGGAACCTGAGGCACCACTTTTTTTACACAGAGGGTGGTACGCATATGGAATGAGCTGTCAACAGAAGTGGTTGAGGCAGCTACATTAACATTTAAAAGGCATTTGGACAAATACATGGATAGGAAAGGTTTAGAAGGATATGGGCCAAGTGCAGGGAGATGGGGTTAGCATGGATGGACGTTTTGGTCAGCACGGCCAAAGCCATGCTGTGGGACTCTATGACTACTCGCAGTTCCATGCAGGAAGAAAGAAAATTGCAGGGAACATTGCCTACAATAGGTGGCTGTGTCCTAAACTGCTGTAATTCCACATTCTGCAAGAGTTTCCATCATGCAACTGCTGAGGTCACAGCTACATCACAGCATGCTTCCGAGGTGTATCTACGTATTCATTAAACCTTATCTCTGCAACCGGTTTAAAACTAGTGCAGAGGGTGACGCACCATTGAAATGTACACTCCACAGATACTGACAGACTTGCTGTGCATTTCTCAAACTTCCTTTCTGTATTTTCATAGCCAGCCTTTGTAATTCACTGCTGTTCTCTCCCAGAAACGTCCACCTCAAAGAGTGCCTACTCTACTATCCTACAGGGTTTTCATTTGTCTCTTTATCATTTTTCACCTTTTGTTCCCCTTTTCATGTTTTTGTTTAATCTCCCCTCTTTTCCATCTGATCAGAGATTCCAACCCCTGGGATCTATCCCCCCTGTTCCCAATTCTCCCTTCCTCTGGAGTTGTTTAAAACCCATCACATCTGCAACCTCTACCATTTCAGGTCTGAAGTGTTAACCCTGTTTCTCTGCCCGCAGATAGAGCCTGGCCTGCTGAGTGTTTCAGCCTCATTTGTTTTTATTCAAAAATGGAAAAGTTTTGTTCAAATATAAACTACCAGCAATAACCTGGTTCATTAAGTATAACATCTTGCAAATGGGTTACTTCCTTCACCGGCCAGGGGAAGTGCTCCTGTTATACAGCCGTATGCATCAACCAGAGCTGAAATGGTGCACTTGAACCATCTGATACCATTAATTTCTCACACTTCTAACAGGGGACTGCAATGACTGCAAACAAAGCCAGTAGCCAAACGTGCCTGAACACTTCTAATGTGTCACTGAACACCTCCAGGATACATCTGTGAACACTTCCATAAGCACTGGAGTGTAATGGAGCAGAGATTTTTCTTCCTCCAGATCAAGAGCATTGAATAAAACCCAAAACTTAAAGAACTGCAGATGCTGGAAATCAGAAACAGAAACAGAAATTGCTGGAAAAGCTCAGCAGGTCTGGCAGCATCTGTGGAGGGAAATCAGAGGTCATGTTTTGGGCCCAGACCTGCTGAGCTTTTCCAGAAACTCCTAATTTTGTTCAGGAAAGTTGAAGTCAGGGCTTCTCAAAAGTGAGGATCGGGTGCACGAAGCCGGGTTGAGAGCTGAAATTTTGGGGTTATGGTCTCCAAGGTTGGAATGGTTGCCACAGAGCTGAGTCCCTCTTCCCCCACTCCACTCTCATGGTTCTTGCCTCGCTCATGGCCCTTGCCTCTCTCATGGTCTGCCCACTCTCAGTTCTCACTGAGTGGGTTACGAAGATTTTTAATTCTCAAACTGGGGGAAGCACAGTCTGAGCACAGAAGGGACCTGGCACCATTGCCAGTTTGATTAGACTGTGCAGACTTCCTTAACACTAGGCTTCCATCTATGCCAACATCTTATTGGGAGCCTAATTCTCTGAAGGGAGGGTGGATGGGCACATAAAACACCAACAATAAAACAAATTTCAAACGACGCTGATTGAACTTCGAAAATAAAAATGAGAAAGCCTGACTTGTTTCTGTAGTCATTCCGTATATATGACGGGGATTCACATTTGGAAGTTACAAACCATCCTGATTTAACCACAGCATACTGCACATGCTCAGCTCCTGCATCACTACCTGCTGTTAAATTTGCATGCTGAAATAATAGACTATTACATTACACACTAGAACACACTCAGGCATGAAACAAATCTTTCATATTAAATATGCTCAAGAAACAAGGTTATCATTTCGCAAAATGATGCAGAATAGAGACCACAAAAAAAATGTTAACTGATTTGTGTCAAAACTAGTTGATTTGAAATCATGTTCAGGTCGTGTCATGTCACACTTTGCTCTCGGGGAGGTTGAATTAACAAAATACTTCTCATTTTTGTTTGGTTTCCCCTGAAGCGACAAATGACACCGCATAGCAATAATGAACCCAGTTGTGTTAAGCATCGAAATGGACCACAACATGCTGAAAATCCATAACACAATTCATTCATTGCTGCTCAACTGAACATGTAGATGTTGCACACTATTACCCACAATACATGGTACATAGAATAAGTCATTCTTGAATAGGTAACATGCTGAGTGTGTTCTGGTAATATTCTATTATTTACATTTTAGCATCTCCAAGCTAATAGCTCAATATCTGTACAATGAGCATGCGAGGGCATCGCTTTGATAGTTGACATCAAGAGTGGAGAGTTTCTGTTGCAGCATGCCTGATTTCTCTATGCATTATACCGATCGGATCGTCTACACTATGAAATGGATGCCTTTAAACCATATCATTTCTCTGCATGCCAATTGCTCATCCTGCCACTAATGCCAAGCGTGGATGAGCTGTGCAAGGCTTGACTTTGAGCCTTGGATGCCCAGATGCTTAGGCAGGCAGGCAGGCAGACCAACACCACCTACTTGTTACATGGACAGGCACAAAGACCACAGAATTTTCCTAGATCTGTCAAATTCTTTTCTGCTTCTTTCATGTCCTTATTGATTTGGTCCATTCCTTCCTCGATGCGTTCCAGTTGTTCTGATTAAACACAAGATTTTTTTTTTGTTTTTAAATCCCCACACAATGAAGCAGATGAGAAAGAAAGGACAAAAAGAAAAGAAAGACAATTCAAAAAAGAAACACTTCAGACATTCACTTTGACAGCTGGACACCACACATCAGAGCCAGCATCCAGTACCTACTTGTTACAAGGACATATGAAAAGGCCACAGCATTTCCCTAAATCTTTTAAAGTTTTCTCAGCTTCCTTCATGTCTTGGTTGATATGGTTCATGCCATCTTCCACACGATCAAGTTGTTCTGGTCGGGATAAAGGGATTATAGCAGTGGAATGAATTTTGGTTGGCATTGACTATCAATAATGACCATGTTGACTAAATTATGAAGCCAGAGAAAAGTTCACTAGCTTGATGCATTTTTACTGCATATTGAATGCTGGACCAAATTATTTCTTGTTGATAGACCTAGAAAGGAAAATAATTATCTCATTGTTTCAAGTCACAATGGTATTGGCCCATTTGATGATCATATTCTGCAACCTAAACAAAATGCAGAAGGAAAATAGAAACCAGACCTTCAAAGAGAAACTCATTACTCTTTGATTATGAATTAATAGCTTCTCTCCACATAGTCCCTCCTCCTGTCAAGCTAAGCTCTTGCCTCCGAGTCAGATGTTTCTTGGGTATAATTATCACTCCAGAGACTGGGGCTGACGGAGCACTGAGGGTGTGCTGTGCTGTCAGAAATGCCATGTTGTGGATGGGATGCCAACCTGATGCTGTGTTTGGTCTTTTGGGCAGATGTAAAAGACGATGTTTGTTTGAAGAAGGGAACAGGGAGAAGCATTTCTGATGAAGGGTCTAGGCCTGAAACGTCAAGCTTTCCTGCTCCTATGATGCTGCTTGGCCTGCTGTGTTCATCCAGCCTCACACCTTGTTATATCAGGGAGAAGTTTATCCCTAGTTTCTGGGCCAATATTGGTTTTCAAGAGAGAAAACCAACACAATCTGATTATCAGATTACTCATAGGACTATACTGTGTGCAAATTAATTGTGGTGATCTCTATATTATAACAGTGATTATAGTTTAAACTTTTGAATAAACTAATGAGGAAAAGTTGAGTAGATGAGACCAATACTTATTAGGACATAGAATAATAGTAGGTGATCTTATTGAAACATATCAGGTCCTGAAAGGGCTTGACAGGGTAGATGCTGAATGTTTTGCCTTGTGAGGAAATCTAGAACATGGGGATATAGTTTATGCATCTGATGTCTTCCATCTAAAATGGAGATGAGGAGGAATTATTTGTCTCAAAAAGAGTTGCTGGTGTTTGGCATTCTCTTGCACAGAGATTAATGGAGGAAAGTCATTCAGGGCTGAGGTAGGCAGATTTTGGATTGACAATGGAATCAAGTAGTATGGGGATAGGCAAGAAAGCGGAATTATGGTTACAATCAGATTAGCCAAACAATTAGATTATTGAAAGATGAGACAGGCTTAACGGATCAAATGTCCCCCTCCTGCTCCTAATTAGTGTAATCATGCAATCTTATTGGTTATAAAGCACTGAGGGACACATCCTGAGATTACTTATATAAATCTAAGTTTTCTCTCATAAATAAGTGCTACAAAATTAAGTTTAATTGCGTAGCATACACTCTGCTAATACCCACCGGGAAACGTTCTCTGTTAACATCTAAAACACAGGGTCAGTTACACAAAAGAAAACTGTGCTGTAATGACAAAGAATCCCTTTTAATTTTACAGTAACAAAACCACATTCTACAAGGTTAACTAGTTCAGGGAAATATGCTGGAGTCCCCAGGATCTCTCATAGGTGTCTTGCAGTTGAAACTTATGATAGCAGGTGATAGAAACATCACACAAATTCCAAGACAAGACCAACCATCTCAATGATTCAAAGGAAAAGTGTACTCTTTCGCTGATATTTTTCATCACAGCTGTCTAAAAGCTATTTCACATTAGTGTTAATGTGAAAAGTGAACCAAAAACAGAAAAGCAAATAGGCAAACGGCACTGCAGTCACCTGCAATCTTAGACCATCCTAATTGAGGAACCAAAACCCAAATTCACCCACTGCATGTAGAGTTGAGAAGGATTTTCAAAAGTGCCTCTTTCTGACAGCTTTAAGCATTGGCAGTTCATTGAAGCACAAGGGAGTACAGTTAAAGTCACCATAGTCCTAATTAGGGAGAGATGTTTGTTGGTTTAACATGAGGGGCATTATACTTGGGCAAGAACAGAGGTTGAGTAGGAAAGTCCTTTGTGGTAACCTCAGCCAGTGTAGGAATTGAACACGTTGTGGTAGCACTCTGTGTGGCAAACCATCCATCCAGCCCACGGAGCTAACCGACCCTCCGCAAGAATGCCTGATAGCCCATTGGCTATGATGATTGAGTTTGTCTTGGCTCAGCTCAAAGAATTGCAACTGCCGAGGCAATCATTTATTTAATTTAACGTATTTAAAAGTCGTAACAGCCTGTGCGAGTAATGTGTAGAATAAGAAGATTAAATCCACTAATCCTGAGTACTTTATGTCCAGCAGCGTCTCTTGCATTCAAATGAGACAGGGTGGGATTGTGGCTGAATGGGAACAGGATTAAATCTTCCAGCAGAAGCTCTCCTCAAAATCCACTATTCTTGTAGAATTCACCTAAAGAACACTCTACGTTGTATAGTATCCAAACATAATTCAAACTAATGCATACTTACCTCATTTTATTAGATTATTTTCCAAAAACCATAAATTGAGTTTTCAGTAAATACAAATGCGTACTACCTCTGCCAGAATCAAAAGCCCATCAAAAGGTTTTTGAACAAGTTCCATTTTTATCATGCAATGCACAATAGTGCCAGCTGCACCCGGACATGTGGAGTCAATTATTTTTATCCCACACTTGGGGAGTCGTGCCTCTCAAGCTATATATAATGAACTGTCTCTCTGTGATGGAGAGAGATGCCTATGAGCCAAGTGGTGAATTTCGTTGCTTAATAAATTTTGGAATCGTTATAAAACAAAATTGCAGGATTTCACTGCACAAATACTACTTATTTATCTCAACAAAAGCTAAGTCTTTGTGACTAAGGCATGGAATTTTATGTAATCAGGGTTTAAGGTCCCTTAATTGAGTTTCCGTTACTTGGGTGGCAATTAATTTTGCAGATAATATTATTCCCGCTGAAAACACAAAGCTTTTATATCACGGATAACAAGCATGGGGCTGGATGAACACAGCAGGTCAAGCAGCATCATAGGAGCAGGAAAACTTGACGTTTCGGGCCTAAACCCTTCATCAGAAATGGGGGAGGGGAAGAGGGTTCTGAAATAAATAGGGAGAGAGGGGGAGGCGGATAGAGGAGAGGATAGGTGGAGAGGAGGCAGACAAGTCGAAGAGGCGGGGATGGAGCCAGTAAAGGTGAGTGTAGGTAGGGGGGTAGGGAGGAGATAGGTCAGTCCAGGGAGGACGGACAGGTCAAGGGGGCGGGATGATGTTAGTAGATAAGAGATGGGGGTGTGGCTTGGGGTGAGAGGAAAAACAGGTTAGGGAGGTGGAGATGAGCTGGGCTGGTTTTGGGATGCGGTTGGGGGAGGGGAGATTCCAACACTTCTCTCTCCTTCCTGGACCTCTCTGTCTCCATCTCGGGCAGCCACCTAGAGACAGATGTCCATTTCAAGCCCACTGACTCCCACAGCTACCTGGAATACACCTCCTCCCACCCACCCTCCTGCAAAAATGCCATCCCCTATTCCCAATTCCTTCGCCTCCGCCGCATCTGCTCCCAGGATGAGACATTCCAATCCCACACATCTCAAATGTCCTCATTCTTCAAAGACCGCAACTTCCCCCCCACAGTGGTCCAGAACGCCCTCGACCGTGTCTCCCGCATCTCCCGGAACACATCCCTCACGCCCCGTCCCCGCAACAATAACCAAAAAAGAATCCCCCTCGTCCTCACATACCACCCCACCAACCTCCGGATCCAACGCATCATCCTCCGACACTTCCGCCATCTGCAATCAGACCCCACCACCAAAGACATTTTTCCCTCCCCACCCTTATCTGCCTTCCGGAAGGACCACTCCCTCCACGACTCCCTTGTCCGCTCCACACTCCCCTCCAGCCCCACCACACCCGGCACTTTTCCTTGTAACCGCAGGAAGTGCTACACCTGCCCCCACACCTCCTCCCTCACCCCAATCCCAGGCCCCA
>JAHRHZ010000059.1:22120046-22161471 GCA_024137785.1 Ginglymostoma cirratum | reverse complement strand
AAACGTCAGCCTTCCTGCTCCTCTGATGCTGCTTGGCCTGCTGTGTTCATCCAGCTCCACACCTTGTTATCTCAGATTCTCCAGCATCTGCAGTTCCTACTATCTCTGAAATACTTAATTTGTAGTACAGTTAAAATACAGACAAAATAAAAAAATTTTAAATGGTTTAACTGTAACTCTATTGAAATCTTAAGAAAATAACATATATATATTAACTACTACTAATTATCAGTTCCAATATAGTAACATCCTGTAAACACACCCTTGACAAAAGCAAATTCAGTAAAACAGATTGTCTCACATGCAATTCTAGTAGCGAAAAGAGAACCCCAGCTTTTAGCTATAACAGAGAAAGGAATAAAAGTTTCACATCCAGCTTCAAGGCTCCAGCAACTACTACTGAAGGCTAAAACTAAAAAAAATCCTGTTTCTGTGGGAGCTTGACCCCACCCATTCAGGCTGCTCTTATTGTTCCAACTTTAAAAAAATCCAAGGCTTTACAAGCTATTTATTGGCTTTGGCATCTCTGTCTCCACTTTTCTTCATAAAGAAAAGAAAAAAAGTCTACCTCTTAAAGCCACAGTACTGTCACAATACTTTTACATTCACGTGCATACCAAGATCCATCAGCCTCAACATATCACTTTTTCTTAATTGTTCAAAATTCTTTTCAATTCACTTGATTTAGCTCAATCCCATCTTCAGATCACTTAGCTTAGCGTCACAGCTAATCTTATATTATTATAAAGCAAACACCTCCTACATAATTTTCATGAACAGCAAAATAAAGTCTTGAACAGCTCTGACGGATCCACCGAGAGAGTTCCCTTTGATTGCCATCTTTTGTACTTGTTAATTATTTTCTGCCTTTTCAATTTCTTTCCTCTTGGCCTCTGCTGAAGGCATAGCCTCCTTCTGTGGTAACACTTTGAACATGTGCCAACATCTTGCCCAAAGGTGTTGTTGTTCATGTGAAAGCCTAGTGAATGTTGGCAGTCTATTGAACCATGAAGGATATCACAGTCTGATAATCTCTTTGCACTCAATCACACAACACACCCACCTCTAGCTGGGGCCACCGGATGGTGGTAAGTAACCTAGGCCGTATCTGATTTGCCCATTGCTAACCCAGGGATCTGTCATAATAAAAGAAAGAGCTGAGGATGTTGGAGATCTGAAACAAAAACAGAAATTGCTGGAGAAACTCAGCAGGTCTGACAGCATCCGTAGAGAGAGAGAAACAGAGTTAACATTTTGAGTCTAGTATGAAACTTCTTCAGAAATGAAGAAGAGCCAATGCATTCAAAATTTAACTTCATTTTCTCTCCATAGGCCTGCTGAGTTTCTCCAGTTTTTGTTTGTGTTTGCTCCAGAGTCCTGCCAGTTGTGAAATCCCTACCACTCAGAAGGTTTATTTAGATAAATTATACAGACCAGGCCCTATATAAAGACTCAAATAAAAGCAAAAGACTGTGGATGGTGGAAATCTGAAATTAACACTGAAAGTGCTGGAGAAATGCAGCAAGTCTGACAGCATTTGTAAAAGAGAAACAGAGATAATGTTTTGAGTCTAGTATGACATTTGTTCACACTGAAAAGAGATAGAGATTGGGAGTTTTTATACTGTTGACAGAGGGGTGGTGGAGCGAGTGGAAGAGGCTATGAGGGTGCCCAGAGCTAAAGCCAATGGCACTGATGATGGCTTCCCAAACATTTTCTGTATTGATGGTAATGAGGTCAGCCAGGTAGGCCTCATAGAATCGGAGTTCCCTGATTGGGGCTGTTAACCTGGTCCAATCAGGGATCCCTGGCTGACAGATATAAACAGGAATGTCAGGGGCTTTGCTCACTCTGAAAGCTAGGTCTGAGGAAGCTAGATCAATGTCAAGGGCTTTCTACATGTAAATAGAGGTGACTTGGTGACACTATACCAGCCTCTATGGAGTTATTTCACTTTTTTTTTAGGCCCTCCACTGGGGTGGCATGGCGGCTCAGTGGTTAGCACTGCTGCCTCTCAGCACCAGGGATCTGGGTTCAATTCCACCCTCGGGTGACTGTCTGTGTGGAGTTTGCACATTCTCCCTGTGTCTGCGTGGGTTTCCTCCTGGTGCTCCGCTTTCCTCCCACAGTCCAAAGACATGCAGGTTAGGTGGATTGGCCATGCTAAATTGCCTGTAGTGTTCAGGGATGTGCAAATTCAGTTGGTTATAGTGGGATGGTCTGGGCGGAATGCTCTGAGGGTCGTTGTAGACTTGTTGGGCCAAAGAGCCTGTTTCCATACTGTAGGGATTCTAGGAGGCCTGACATGACTCAGTTACTCAATCATGAGGATTTCTGAGCCTATGGTAAGTCCACCTTCTATTGCTGGCGAAGTGTTCAAAGGCAATTAATAAAATGCATTTTTACCTTCGACGGCAACTCCTGAACTTGAGACCCCGCCAGCAAGAATGACAATAGTGTAAGGTTCACGGCAAAGTTATCACTTCCATATTCCCCTCCTAGCTACACATTAGCCTGACTTGGCCTTCATCTTGCTGGATTAACCTCTTAGAAAATCCTACCTAACAGCACTGTTAGAGCACATTGACCACATGGCTTCTAGAAGAAAGTCTAGAATGAGAGGTGGCCTTATTGAACCACCCAAGATTCTCAGAGGTGGATGTGGAAATGTTGTTTCTCCTTATGGGAGAATCTAGAACCAGTTGGTTGTAATCTCAGAATAAAAGGTTGCAAGTTTAAGACGGAAATGAGGAGGAGTTTCTTCTCTCAAAAGGGTAGTGAAGCTATGGAATTCTTTACCCCAGAGGTCTGCTGAAGCTGAATCATTAAGGTCATTCAAAACTGATACAGACACATTTGTAATCAGCAAGGGAATTAAGGCTTATAGGGAAAAGGCAGAAAAGTGGAGTTGAGGATTATCAGATCAGCCACAATCTCATTGAACGATGGAACAAACTTGACGGGTTGAATGTCTTACTTCTGCTTCTGTGTCTTTATATCTTTCAAAATTTCCAGAGTGGTAAGGAATAAACTTCAATCTAGCCAGCATCACCCACATCCTGAGAATGATTTTTTAAAAAGTCTCACTTCATCTTAGAATATTTTTGGTAACTCGGTAACCTGCAGTGTTTAGTATTCCTCTAACATAGAAAATAGGAACAGGAGTAGGCTATTCGGCCCTTCAAGCCTGCTCTGCCATTCAATGTGATCATGACTGATAACACTATGCAGTACCCTGTTCCTGCTTTCTCCCCATGTCCTTTGATCCCTTTAGACTCAAGAACTATACTTAATTCCTTCTGAAAAACATTCAATGTTTTGGCCCCAACTGTTTTCTGTGACAAATTTACTTTGTTCATTTTTTAAATTTTGTTTATTTATGGCGTCTAAAAACATTACTTGGTACCTTTCAAAAAGATCATTCCTCATTTCGTTAAGGATTCACGGGTGTAAACTATTCAGTTCATGTGTCCCGTAGACATTTAAGAACACATTTTCCAGTCTGGGGAATAAGGCAAAGGCCACATCATTAACTCATTTTGGAGAAATATATTTATCCCATTCTGTAAAGACTTAAAATATATCACACACACAGCTGCCTCAAAATATTTCACACATTCTCATTGAAACCATTCACATCCTTTAAAAGATCACAAGTCATACCTAAGATGAAGACAGCTCAAAGAGCTAGCACCTCTAATCATGACTACTTGCACCCATGTCTCCCTCCAGCTGCTTTCTGTAAATGAAGGCACTGCCCTAGAGTCATCCTTTCTCCCTATGGAAACCTATTGTAGCTATTCAACATTCTCACTCTCTATACCATGTGATATCTGTCTTAAATGATACCTTCAGATCTCTGAACCCATAACCTCTTGTCAAACAGCCTGGTACAGCTCCAATTATTGGTTCAGATTTCCTTCCTACTTCCTATTCAGGCTTTTGTTTAATAAGGTGCCCTCTCTGACATGTCTTCAAAAGGGAACAATGCAAAGGGCACCTTTTACAAGGTATATAAAACACTTAATAGGATACAGAAAGCAAACCTGAAACAATAGCTTAACAATTCACTCCTCATCACTCTTTCATTTGAATCCAGCTGGCTTACAAATATAACCCCGTATTCAATTGGCTTTCTTTATTATCACCACAAGCTGATTAAACATGATGAGCTAGGAGTCAATTTACATGACCAGGTCCCTTTCAACAGTCCCTTGACAGGTTCTAGCCCACTTGGAGGGTACAGGTGCTTCCTGTATTTAGCCTTGCATTTGCCCATAGCAAATGTAAATGGGGCCCAGGAAGCAAGGCCTGTCAAGATCACTTTTAGTGATGGAAACAACAAATGTTGGAGATCACAGTAGGTCAGGCAGCATCCATGGAGATAGAGCAAGCTTACATTTCGAGTCTAGATGACTCTTCTTCTCCACAGACAAATCCATTCGTCTCACCATCCCTCAATCTGGCCCACGTTGTGGCTTTGAGCACCTCACACAGAGATGGTGACATTGGTCCCTTTCGTAGCATTGCTGTAACCAACTGAAATGCTGGTTTGATGTAAAATCATCAATAAGTGACAGGAATGTTGATTTTCCAAGTGACAGCTGGCCTGTTAGCATACAAACAGATGAGGCTCCTGGGAATCTGTGGAGGCGGTTCACACCCTCCAAGCAATTGTATGGCTCTTTATCAATTTCTTTAAAGGAACATGCTGGTGAACAAGTAGTCATTGCCTATCCCTCAACTTTGAAAAAGATACTGCATCAACCAGCAAGACTATTTAAATTGTATTGAGGTACCCAAGAGTGGAACATGGTGTGCGGAGAAATGTTTATTTTATGTTGCACTTTCTGTCGTTATCTATTTGAAATATTTTGCTCTCAGGCTGCATGCTTAAGAAATAGCTCCCTTAGACTCGAAATTCCTGCATCCTCCAGCTTAGAAGGTCCCATATTTACAATGCATATTCATGATTTTCAATAAGGGAAGTAAACCTAAAGTTTACAGATGACACAGAGCTGGGTGGGAGGATGAACTATGAGGAGGATGCAGAGATGCTTCAGTGTGATTTGGCTAAGTTGACCGAGTGGGCAAATACATGGCAGATGAAGCATAATGTGGTTTAATGAGAGGTTATCCACTTTGGTGGCAAAAGTAGGAAGGCAAATTATTGTCTGAATGGTGATAGTGAGAGGTGCTATGACAGCTGGATGTATCAGAGCTGAAAGTACACATGCAGTTGTAGCAAATGACGAAGAAACCAAACGGTATATTGGCCTTCATAGCGAGAGGATTCGAGTACAGGAGCAGGGATGTCTACTTGCAATTGTACAGGGCCTAGGTGAGACCACACCCAGAATACATGCAGTTTTGATCTCCTTATCTGAGGAAGGATGTTCTGGCTATTGAGGGAGGGCAACAGACTTTTACAAGATTAATTCTTGGCAGGGCTGATGTGTGAAGAGAGACTGGATCCAGTTAGGACTATATTCATTGTGGATCTCATAGAAACCTGTAAAATTCCAAGAAGGTTAGACAGGATAAATGCAGGAAGGATGTTCCCTGACTGGGGTGTCCAGGACTATTTAGGATTAAGATGAGGAGAAATTTCTTTGCCTAGAGAATGGTGAGCCTGCAGAATTCTCTGGCACAGAAAGTGGTGAGGCTAAAACATTGAATGTTTTCAAGAATGCGTTTGATATAGATCCTAAGGATCAAAGGATACAGCGGAGAAAGCAGAGACAGGATACTGATTTGGACTATCTATGGTGGAGTAGGCTTGAATGGCCTACTCCTGTTCCAATTTTCTATGCTTCTATGTTAACCTTGTGGGTTGTGACACCAAGTAAGAAGCAGCTCACAATCTCCTAAATGGAGATGTTGGGCCTGAGAGAACTCTTTAACAAGCATTCACAAATGGCAGCAGGATTGAGACTGCTCCCAGCCTGAGTTCTTCCCCCTTTGTTTTCTAATTCCTCCACTGCCTCAGCTCTCCCTTTCTCCTTGTAATGTCCGGGAACCTTCATGATCTCGGCACTGATTAAACTCTGCCCTATTGAGCATTCCAATCAGAAAAAAAACTCTGCCATTGGACCCCGTGCCTTCAGTTGCCTCTGCCCCAAACTCTAGGATTCCCTCTCTATTATCTCTACTTCTCGACCCCTCTTTCCTCCTTTAAAGCACTCCTTAAAACCCTCCCCTTTCATTCAGCTCTCGGTCATCCGACCTAACATCATCCCCACATGGCTCAGTGTCATGATTTGCTTCACAATATACCTGTGAAGCACCTGGGGATGTGTCATGAACTCAAAGGTGTTAGTTAAATTTAAATTGTTGTCGTAAGTGCTGGGGTTACAGTTTCCGAAATTTTTGAGCTTTGGGGGCTGCCAGATATGGAACACAGGCATGTAGCTACTGTCATTAACTATGCAAATGAGTAACCGATGATCGTGACTTAAATTATGGATAAAACAGCCCTAAAAAAAAATTTTTTCCATTGTTTCCCTCTAGTTAAATTGCTTGAAGGAAAATCAGGCTGGTTTCTTTACAAGCATGCACTTAGAGTGAGCTGATATTCTGACACTTGCCACACCCGGACAATCTGTTCAGGAAACTCTTCTCAGTACATGAGGTTTTTAATTTTAGCTACAAAATACTTGACAGCCCTGACACGTAGCCTATTTACTGTCTTGAACACAATAGGAAAATAGGCAATGGTTTCTTTACTAACGTCAGATTGAGGGAACAGTTCTATTTCAACAACTGATTGCCCTTTGACAATGGTAAATTAAACCAGAGACAGAGAGATGCCAGAGAGGGCAGGATGTATTTGAAAAGGATGGCTCCAAAATCAATGAGGGCTGTTGCTCGTCTGGCTGACAGTCACTCGGAGTGTCAACGTCTGACGAGTTTGGAGTCACAGAATTGAACACCCGACTTTCTAAATAAGACATTTTAATGTCAGGGTGTGATCACATTAATAACATGCCACCTCTTCCTCATGCACACTATCATTTTTATATCAACTTTCAGTTCAAAGACAATCAAGGGTGACAATCTGAAGCCAGTGGCAGCAATTAAGCTTCACCCAAGCATAAGTCAGCTTCCATTGCTTGGCTGAAACCTAATTGTCCTAGCAAAGATAAGGATACTATCGTTATACTGGACCACAGGGCTGCTCTTACATGACATAGAGAATGGGGGTGCGCTGGTGGTGGTTTAACCTGAGGGTCACCACACTTCAAGCAAGGGGAGAGGTTTAGAAGGAAGAGTCCTTCATGTGAATCTTAGATGGTGCAGGAATTAAACCTATACTGCTGGCATCGATTTGCAATACAAACCAGCCATCCAGCCAACTGTACTAACTAACACCTCCACACCACCTCCCCCCCACCACTGCCACAAGATAGAGCACTGCATAGACCTGTACTTTGGTTGTCAACCCCTATAGCATTGTCCTGGAGTCTCCAGAAATTAAGGGCTGATTGCCAGGATATTGCCCAGAGCAATCCCAGAGAAAAGTCATAGCAGAAATCAAAGCTCATTGAGTTTTTAAAATGTCTTTGAGTCTCTTGCCTGCTGTACATTAAAAAAAAACTGGGGGAGAAGGTGACACGGTGGTAACATCACGAGTAGTCAAGAGACCCAGGCTAATGTCCTGGGGGCATGGGTTCAATAGGTTTGCTGGTGTACTTCGTAATCAATCTGCATATCTGAAGTGCAAGCCAGTTTCAGTAATGGGGACTGTGACAACTGTTATCAATCGTTGTTTAAAAATACCATCTTATTCACTAATGTCCTTCAGGAAAAGAAATCTGCTGTTCTTAATCTGTCTGGACAGACATGACTCCAGACCGACAGTGATGTGGTTAAATTGCCCTCTGAAATAGCCCTGAATAAAATTACTAAGGATGCCAGATAACAACTCTCATAATACATGGGGTCAGCAGGAAAATCTGTCTCTGAAATCCCCTCTTCATTCAGGAAACTTCACTCACGAGGCCAAGTACTCATGGAAAAGTCACGCCCAAGAATAGTATGGAAGGAAATGGTGAGAAGTTGCTTCTTCAACGACAGACAGTTGTCTCAATGCTGATAGCAAACCTATATGCAATGGAAGTGCGTCAGCTGTGACCACACCAGGCTGTGGAAGGCATGTTTAGGGTGATGGCTTTTTGTGTGTAGAAGTGTGTCAGTTATTTTCTAAAACAAAATTGTTAACTTCAACATGGCATCTTGTGCCAATTTATTTACTGCGTCATCCAGAAAATTAATGCTTTCTTTGTACGTTCTGGCTTTAAGTTTAATGAAGTTGATAATTATTGAAGATATTCATGAACTATTCTAATTCTGCTTCTGTGTGAATCCAATATAAACATAGAACATAATTTTATATGCGACTGCGTTAACTAATAAAGGGATCAGTAAGTATAAAAAAGTGGCTCTGGAAGACCAAAAAAAGAGACTCTAAAAATCAAAAAGTATCTCTTAAAAGATCCTAAAACGTACACACTATGCTGGAACCTGCCACATAAGCCAAAGCAGTTCAAGGAGACAGCACATCACCATCTTCTAAAGGACAGTTAGGGATTGGCACTAAATGCTGGCCTTGCCAATGACACTTAAATCCCATTTAAAAACAAACCTAGAATCACAGAATCCCTACAGTGTGGAAGCAGGCCATTCAACCAATTGAGTCCACATCAACCTTCCAAAGAGCATCCCACCCAGACTCACCCTCCTATCCTACCTTTTAACCATATATTTCCCATGGCTAATCCATTTATCCTGCTCATCCCTGGACATTGTTGGCAGTTTAGCATAGCCAATCCACATAACCTGCACATCTTTGGACTGTGGGGAAGGAAACCCATGCAGTCACAGGGAGAATGTGCAAACTCCATACAGACAGTTACCTGAGGGTGGAATTGAATCTGGGTCCCTGGTGCTGTGAGGCAGCAGTGCTAACTACTGAGCCACCATGCCACCCCTAGAGATGGGACAGACATTGAGAAGCAGTAAGGAGTTAATCAATTCCGGTAGATTCTCAATTTTTTGGGAATCCCAAGGCATCGTTCATTCAAGCTCCAGTTCTGTTTGCCTGGGCAGAATTTTACCACTGGATTCTCACATTGTTTGGGGAATCCACCAGTTTCAACAGAGCAGAATGGGATGCACTTGTTAATGGAGGCTTCATCCTCTCAGGAGGATGCAGGAAATACAATACCTACCCTACAGTGTCAACAAATCCTCTGCCCCTCCCTAACTCCCAGAAGGATTCCTTTTCCCACCCGTGGCTCCTTGACTCTGGCTAGTAACTCACCTCCTGACTCCCCAAAGCCTGTCTAACATCTCCAAGGCACAAGTCAGGAGTGTGATAGAATACTCCCCACTTGCCTGGATGGGGGCAGTTCCAACAACACTCAAGAAGCCTGACATCATCCAGAAACAAAGCAGCCCGCTTGACTGGCACCACAACCACAAGCATCCCCACCCTCCTCCGCTGACACTCAATAGTGGCAGTGTGTACTATCTACAAGATACAGTGCAGAAATTCACCAAAGATCCTTAGACACCTTTTAAACCCATGACCAGTTCCATCCAGGAGGACAAGGGCAACAGATATATGGGAACACCACCCCCTGCAAATTCACCTCCAAGCCACTCATCGTCCTGGCTTGGAAATATTTCACCTTTCCTTCGGTGTCACTGGATCAAAATCCTGAAACTCCTTCCCTGAGGGCATTGTTGGTCAACCTACAGCGCATGGGCTGCAACGGTTTAAGAAGGCAGCCACCACGAACTTGTCAAGGGTAACTAGGGATGGGCCTAGCCAGCGACACCCACATACCACAACTGAATAAAAAAAAAAATTTTTACTTTCCCCAAATCACCTCCTCAAGCTCTCCTGCCTGCCTCTGCAGCATCTACTTTTCACAGGGGCTGTTGCTAAGGCTATAGACCAACACAAGAAGCCTCCTGTCATCATTAATTGTCCTCCTATCCAATTAATTGGACTATTAAGGAATCACCTTTCACCTCAATGTCAGTGTCATGAAGGCTATAATGAAGTTAAGGTCTTTGTGCGTATGGCAAATTGCAAGCTTCACCCCTCCTTACCCAAATACCATCTGTAGTATTAGGACAGCAGGAAGAATTTGAATGGAAACAAAGCCTGCATTATCCCAGACAGAAGATTGCCTTCACTGCCAGTACATTTTCTTTTTATTTAGTCCTTGCAGAATTTAATCTGGCTGCTCAATTCCCCTCACAGGGATTTTTAATGTCATTCCTGTGGTTACATCTAATCAAGAGGTAGGTGGTTCGATCAGATTGGAAAGGATTTGCTTCCATTTTTGTTAATGTTTCTTTGTATATCAAGCTGCAGGGACACAGAAATCTGCATGTTTTCCACATTAAACACAGGGGGATTTTACAGTAACATTGAATGTAATAGCTGCTATTTTCAGAAACTGGAGAAAGGACCTTCTCTTGGGGAGAGCAAGCTTGTTCCATTATCTGGGTATTGAGGGAAGGGCAGTGAATTCTATCATAATAACAAAACAAAATCAACAAAGTGGGAATGAGAGCAAGATACTTCACTTCAGAAACTCAGCAGTCAGATCATGTATTAATTCTTTTGGATTAAATAGAACTTTCTGCAAGTAGTTTACAGAAAGCAGACAATGATGGAAACACTCAGCAAGTCATATTACATTTTCAGATAGAAAAATGTAGAAACATAGAAAATAAAAAAAACAGAAGTTAGCCATTCAGCCCTTTGAGCAGTTCTGACTTTCATTACGATCATGACTGATCATCCAACTCTGTTCCTGCCTTCCCCCCCGCCATCCTCTAATCCCTTTAGCCCCAAGTGCTATATCCAATACCTTCTTGAAACCATACAATGTTTTAACCTCAGTCACCCCCTGTGATGACGGATTCCATAGGGTTACCACTCTCCGAGTGAAGAAATTTTTCCTCATCTCAGTGCCAAATGGTTTATCCCCTATCTTTAGATGGTGACCTCTTGTCTTGACTCCCTTGGTCACTGGGAATACCATTCAGAGTTAACATTTCAGGTCAATGACGCGTCATCAGAATTTCCTTTCACTGACCTGGACGATGAGACAGGATGTTCCTCTATGGGCTTCTGAACCCAAGCCTCAAGCTCAAATGGGCAATCAGAAGTGCAGGGTAGACAAAAATTATACCCTGATGGTGGGTGCTCCACAACCCGATATGAAGAAGTTCAAGGGGACATTATTGGCTCTGAATGACAGCATTCCCTAGGGTAAAACTTTTCCTGCTGTCCTATTATAGATGTTTTATAATGAGCTGGTTCAGAGATGGTGCACTTTTTGCAGCAGGTGGGATGTGAACCTGGGCTGGCCTGGCTCAGGGGTAGGGACACTACCACTGTGCCACAAGAGCCCCTTCACTGCCCCTTGCAGATAATTTCTGATGACCCTGTTCAGAGATGTTACAGCACACCTCTGGAGCAGGTGGGACTTGAGTTTGGCCTCCTGGCTCAGGGGCAGGGATACTATCAATGCACTACAAGAACTCCCCTGCTGCCTGTTATATTGAGAGACATGGGTGAGGCCTCTAATTGAGTATTAATTGCCTACTCAAGGACCTCCACCAGGCTATAGGCAGGAGGACACATGCAACTTTCCCTATCACCTGTAAGTTGTAGAGGGTGGGCTGTACATAAGTGTTCACTGGCCTAATCTATCAATTACAGGTCCACTTTCCTGTCTTCCCAAGTGGAGAATGGGAACTTGTCTGCCATTTTCTCCCCCAAACTTGTCAATTAGGAGTCCCTCCAGCTTGAAATAGTTTGATGACTAATACAGTAAAATTCCCCAAAATTGCTATAGTTGTACCTACAGTACATGGAGTGCAGCAGTTCAAGAAGACAGCTCACCACCACCTTCTGAAGATCTATAACAAATGGGCCACAAATATTGGCCCTGCCAGCAATGCCTTTGTCCCATTTGAAAAAATGTTCTTGTCTGTTTTATAAGGAGAGCACAGTGCTGAATCTTTGGAAAGATAGGTTTTGAAAGCTGGGAGAAATGAACATAAGAACGTGAAAAATATGAGCTGGAGTAGGCCATTCAGCCCCTCGAGTCTGCCCTGCCATTCAATACATTCATGGTCACCTATCCCCAATAACCCTGGAATGTCTTGGCTATCAAAAATCAGTCTAACTCAGCCTTGAACATAATCAACAACCGAACCTTCATTCTCTGAGGTAGAGAATTCCAGACTAACGGCCCTTGGGAAGAAGAAATTCCTCCTAATCTCCATCTTAAATGAGAGGCCCATATTCTGAAACCCCCACCCCTCCAGCTCGAGATTTGAGCACTGACCCTGTCGAGTACTTTCAGGATCTACATTCAATGAGATCACCTCCCATTCTTCTAAACCCCAAACAGTATAGGCACAAGCTACTCAACTTCTATACATCAAGCAACCCTTTCATTCAGGAATCAGCCAGGAATGAATTGAGTTGGCCGTCAGCACCTACATGCAGTGCCATGCCTGTGGTGATTGTAACAAGGTTAGCCAGGTGGATCTCATAGAATAGGAGTTCCCTGATTGGGCTGTTAACTTGGTCCAATCAGGGAGCCCTTGCTGACAGATACAAACAGGAGTGTCTGAGGTTCTGTTCACTCTGAGAGAGCTGGGTCAGTGTCAAGGACACTCCATGTGCAAATAAAGGGTGACTTAGGTGATGGGATACCAGCCTCGGTGGAGTTAAGGGTGTCTGGGCGGCATGGTGGCTCACTGCTGCGTCACAGGGCCTGGGACCTGGGTTGGATTCCACCCTCGGGCGACTGTAGGGAGTTTGCACATTCTCCCCATGTCTGCATGAGTACCCTCTGGGTGCTCCGGTTTCTTCCTACAGTTCAAAGATGTGCAGTTTAGGGAGGATTGGCCATGCTGAATAGACCATAGTGTCCAGAGATGTGCAGGTGAGGTGTATTAACCATGGGAAATGCAGGATTACAGGGACGGGGTGGGTCTGCGTAGGATGCTCTTCAGAGGGTTTGGGTAGACTTGATGGGCTGAATGGCCTGCTTCCACAAGATAGGGATACTATGAACTACAGGAAGTTCTGTTCCACCCATGTTAGTAAAACATGACATGGTTATGGGGAAAGCGCAAGAAAGCAGACATGAACAGTGTCGAATCAGCCATGACCCCATTGAATGGTGGAGCAGTTTTGATGTGTCGAACAGCCTACTCCTGTCCCTATTTCTTATGGTCTTACATGACCATGCAGGTGAACATTTGCAATTTGGGCAAGCTTTCACATTTACAATAGTTTTGTGAAGATGTGGTGATCTTCATTCTCAGTACTTTTCTGATCCTTCAGCTGTAAAGAGGTTGTCCCGGGTTGATTGTCTAACCATGGAGCTGGCTCATATCTTATGTAATGCATGGCAGATATACTTGCACTGTCCTTTAAGAATTTTAACATTCTGTCAGAGCGCAGTTGGCAGATCTATTTTCAGAGTTTCCTCAGAGCTAGTGATAACTTAACTGAAGCGTTTCTGTATTATCGCTGACTTGCGCCTGCTGGCCTTCCTCTAGAGGAACATTTGCAGACAGCAGTGATCATTATTTCCTGTAAGGTCATCTTACATCACTGCTAATGATAGGCATGTAAGACTCTTCCCTAACAACTAGTTAGCTCCATTCTAAGGATATGTACACTTTGCGTAAATCAAAAGAATTAGTTGTCTGATACTATATATACTTTGTGATTATTCAGAGAGGAACAGCTAGCTTACTATTAAACTGATTAATTAAATAATTTGAGATTGCCTCCAACTTTAAAATCATCTCAAATAAAGTGTGCAAGATTCAAGATTTGGCAACATCTTTGGACAGAGAAACAAAATTAACATTTCAAACGGTTCATGCTCTAAAGGATAGTCATAACAGGCTCAAAATGTTAAATCTGTTCCTCTCTCCATAGATGCTGCCAGACCTGCAGCATTTCTTTTGATTCTTTCAGATCTCCAGCATTTTGTTTTTATTCGAAGATTCAAAATTTGCATCTTATTAAGATAAATATGAACAACTCTCTTCTTTAAAGATTGACACAAAATATATCTGTGCGTCACCATAGGCAGACTATAGCCCCTCAGGTGGCTGAGTCTATTTTTATTCATCAATTCATTTTCATACTAACATCATCATAAGTGATTGGAACAAGCTTATTTGAATGAATGTTCTTACATTATGTGCACCCTATTTTGGAGTTTGCCTGATTTCAGTGTCAATTTGACTTGGCTATCTCCTTCGATGAGGAGATTCAGCAGCTCCCTAGCAAAACCTCCATACCTGCTCTTTGACAGAAGGCACTCATTTCCCTTGGGATGTGCAGGAATTCTTTCTGCAGGTCCGCAAGACCTCAGTGATGTCAGGATCAAGGGATATGGAGTGAAACAGGGTAATGATTTGGGGGGTGATCACCCATGATCATATTGAATGGCACAGCTTCCTCACAGAACCAAATGGCCTACTTGTTCTCCTATTCTTTTATGTTTCTATGATTTTATTATGATAAGAGGCTGTTGCTAGGCGCTCTGCCCATTGTAGGTAGCAGCCTGCCTCCTCGAGCTGCTCGCTCCAATCCGTTCTCAGCTGCTGAGCCTACAAGTGGGAATAGAGGGTGTCTCCGTAATGAGCCACCGGCACAAAGAAATTGTGGGTGAGACAGGGTCAGCCTGCCCTGGCAACTTAAGAGATGAATCCTCCGCTGACTACAGTGAGACAATAGGGCAGCTATGACCCAGTGGAAGTAGTAGATGCGGTTACAGTTATAACATTTAAAAGACATTTAGTAAGTACATGAATAGGAAATGTTTGGAGGGATACAGGCCAGGCGCCAGGCAGCTGGAACTAGTTTAGTTTGGGATTATGGTTGGCATGGACGTGTTGGACCGAAGGGTCAATTTCCGTGCTGTCTGACTTTATGGTACTAATAGATTTATCAGAATACTGTAATAAGAGCGTGTTCTAATGGTGCAGTGGTAGTGTTCCCACCCCTGAGCCCAGAGGCCCAGTTACAAGTCCTGCCTGCTCCAGAGGTGTGTGATAGTATCTCTGAACAGACTGATTAAAAAATATCTACAATAAAGGGGGATTGCGTGTGTGTTGACAGGAAGTAATGGTATGTAACATTGCATTGTATAAATAAACAAGCTATCAAGAAAGGATTTGTGACTAGCTTCATACTTTAATCATCTGGCCTGGGATCCATTTATCATCACTGAGTGACAGAACATATTCACGGGGCTGAACCTTCTCCTTCTAAGTCCCTAACAATTGCTGTAAATAGTGTCGTCACTGAAAGTGGTATGGAAAAAGGATAGAATTTACAGGATCAGTTTCGTTCCTTCAGGATTGAGTATAGTTAGACCCTTACAAGAGACATCTGCATTCCAGATTCCTCGATCAAGAATATAAACCATAGCAAATAAGAGCAAGAGTAGACCATTCAATCCTTCGAGCCTGCTCCATTAGGAAAATGAGGTGTAAAATGGAAAGTTGAAAAGAAGGAGTATTCTTTCAAAACTATCCATGTAACAACCAAAATTTACAACTGAAACACTTAGCATAAAATAACAGAACATAGTCCACATCTAAACATTTAAGTCCTTACCTCTTCAACCAGCTGAAGCATGCGACGAGTGCTTTCCAATGACTGTAAATAGGAAGAAAGACAGAAAATAAATTAAACAAAATCAGAAATCAAACAGCTTAACCAATTTTCAAGGATGATTGAACCAAATGGCAATTGAACAGAATAGGACGGCTCTTGTGGCACAGTGGTAGCGCCCTAGCTCTGGGGGTTGGTTAATGCGGTTGGCAAAGTGACTGGTTTGTGACGTTGAGTGATGCCAATAGTACGGATCCAATTCCTGTGCCAGCTGAGGTTACTGTGAAAGTTCTTCTCAATCTTGTCCCTTGCCTGGGTTTTGGCAACTCTCAAGTTAAACTCCCCACCAATTGTCTCTCTCTTATGAGACAGTGGGGCTATAGTGACTTCACCTATACCTCTGAGCCAGGAGGCCTGGGTTCAAGCCTCACCTGCTCGAGAGATGTGTAATAACATCACTCAACAGGGTGATTAAAAGTGCCTAGAAGTGAAGATAGCCATGTGGCTTACAGTAACCTGTCAATTCTCTTTTCCACAGCCTTGCAAATTGCTCCCTTCAAGTATTTATTCTGGTGCCAACTGAAAGTTATTATTGAATTTGATTACATTTCCCTTGCGTATACGGTAGCACTGTATCTAGTAATCTGGAGTCAGGAGTTCAAATCCTACCGTAGTAACTGGGGGAATTTAAATTCACTTAATTTGCAAATCTGAATTTAAAAGAAAACAATGTTGTTGGTCATGGTTACCAAAAAACTATTAGATTGTTGTAAAAATTATCCTTCTGATTCACTGAGGTTCTTTACAGAAGAAAATCTGTCATTGCTACTCGGTCAGGTCCTTATTTTATTCCAGATCCTCAACAATGTAGCTAAATATTTGGTACTAGAGGCATTTCATTCCAAGATGAAAGCTCACCACAACCTTGTCGAGGGCAATGAATGAAGAAACTGCCCTCTCAAACAGCTTTGTTAGCCTTTCATTTATATCAAAATTATCATGAAACAGCTTGACAGGAAGTATTATCTCTGATTGGTTGACATTTTTAAGAGGTTATAATAAGTTATTGTTTCTTTGATAAGTTTTCCAATGTCTAAATGTTCCTTTTGGCAAAAATAAAGAGATGTTAAGCAGGCTAAACCTCTATTATTCATATTACGAACGGCACTGTCTAATTATAAGGTTGCAAGGGATACAGTTTTATTCAAAGAAGATGTTCGAATGGCTGCTTCTGTCTTGAGCATTTCAAAGTAATGCCGCTGTTAGTGTATGGCTCATTGGTTCCGTACATAATGAATACTTGGGGAAAAGGCATGAGGAGTGCATGGAGATAGGAGGGTTGAGGGATAAAGGGTCTAATGTCCGTTAATACAAAGCCCCAGGGACCAAGGCTGGCTTTCTAACCAGCCTGCTTCTGCACTCTCACACCACCAGAGCTGTGCCTCCACAAACCACCTCCTAAAATGAAAATACAGGAGACAGCAACTTGTTAAAGGGAGAATGGTCTGTTGGAAGCTTCCCAACTCAACATACCTGCATTATTGATGTGAATCCGGCTCTGAATTGATGTAATTTTATGATCAACTAGACCAGAGACAAAGCTCAATAGGTCTTTAGTTAAGAGGGATATGGGCAGGAAGTAAATTGTAAAGCTTTAGCAGACTGAAAGTATGAACAGTACTCTGTGCTTTAGCTTTTTATCTTTAGAACAATTTAGCTTCTGGCATTCAGTGCAGATTCTGAACACTGTCGTTATCAGCATATAAGCTACTGAACTTGAATAAGTCATATTAATACAGTGCAACCATTGTACTGAATAAAAATATACTTGTCCTTTTTACAGGTTACACACAGTTGAAATGCATTGTATAATCTTGAAAATGAGTGTATAAAACCTCAAATAATGGCATTAATTGTACATGAGAGTGACTAGTAATGAAACAAAGCAAGGAAGCTTTATTTATATAGCATTTCCCACAACCACTTGACATTTCAGAGCACTTTGAAGTCTATTCATTGTTGAAATGTAGGAACTGCAGCTGCTAATTTGTGCGCAACAAGCTTCCACAAGTAGCAATGAGCTAACATCCAGCTAATCTGTTTTAGTCATGGTGATTGAAGGATATATATTGGCCATGACACCAAAGATAATGCTCCTGAAATCATTCCACGGGATCTTCTACGCCAAGGGCAGATTGCAGTTGGGGCCTCAGTTTAATGCTTCATGCCAAAGACAGGCCATCCAACAGTGCAGTTGTCACTCGGTAATTCAGATCTGGAATGGAACTTGTAACTCAGAGACAAGAATGCTAATAACCAGCTGAAATAATCTGAAAGTGGAGTGTCACAAATCCCTACAGTATGGAAACAGGCCATTCGTCCCATTGGGTCTATATCAACCCTCTGAAGGACATCCCCCCCACCCTACCCATGTAACCATACATTTCCCATGGCCAATCCACCTAACCTGCACATTTTTGGACTGTGGGAGGAAACCAGAGGACACGGACAAAACCTGTGCACGTATGAGGAGAATATGCAAACTCCGCACAGATAGTCACCCAAGGGTGGTATTGAACCCAGATCCCTGGTGCTGTGAATCAGCAGTGCTAACCACTGAGTCACTGTGCTGCCCCGCGCTGTCTATTGTGCATGAAATTTCACTACTTGAAAAAGTCCTGAGCCGTACAATATTCACAAAGTTAAGAATTTAGATTGTACACAGCTCTTGTTAAAATGTTCATTGTGGGGGTTTCTTGGACATTAATGGTGAGGCTGCACAATTATGTAACCCTATGATTAAAATACATGCAGAAAATGGAAGGAGGAAATTTGAAAGGCAACATGATAAAGATACAGATGCTATAAAGCAGAGGTTGATCCCCCTCTGAGAACTAAAATCAAAACACACGAAGAGAAGCACCTTGCCCTATAATCTATTAAAAAGGAGTGTGAAAAATGGTGTAAACTGCCTTTCAACAACCTCTAGTGTTAAAAATAAACCCGTGACACTCACTTTTACAATCAACAAGTAACAACTTATTTATCTAACTCTAACAGTGAGGAAATTCACTAAATTATTAACAAACCGAATAAACGCCTTCTAATTCCTAACTATTGCTGAATAAAACAAGATTCTAATGCTATGCTGTTCCAATAAATACAAGTCCCACTTATATAAAATAAAATTTTAAAAATAGAATTTAGTCTCTTGAAATCACAGCCAGGTTACGAGTTTTCCCGAATGTTCTGTCCCTTCTCAGTCAAATATTCTGTTGGGAATACCTTCTCCGTCGATTCTTCTGTCAGGAATATTAACTCGTTGTACCATAGGTACCATTGCTTTAGATGGTGCTCTCTCTAAAACTTAGAGAAGACTGTGAGAGCCAGTAACTCTCTCCTGAGAGCTGAGAGCTGTTAACTCTGGTGGATGGCAGTTCGTTCTCCTGCCTTTGTCCAACTGCCCTCTACTTTTATATACTTGATGACATATCAATTGGTCCTATGTTGTCAAAACCATCATATCTAAATTTAATTTTTTTTTAGTATCTAAGTGCCTGGTTCAAATCAGCTAAATTCGAAACTTATTGTCTTGATAACAAAAAAAACTGCCACTTGGCCTGCTAACTGTATGGCCTTTTGATACATCTGTTTCAATTTGAGGGCTGTCTGTGCTCTTGCAAACTTTCAAGCTGCTCACAGACATCCTTTTTAAATCTTTAAACATGGAAAAAGCACATAATCTTTTAAAGGAACCACCCACATTGATTTTCCCCCTTGCATTTTACAAACACCAAATTCTAACTTCCTGACATCCAGTCCACAAGTACTCCACTCAACTTCACAACACACAGAGAGGTGACATGGGAGAATTGGACTGTCAGAAATCTGACACAGTGCAAAACTAAATCCGGCTAGATCCAGAAAGAAATGTTTTTTATTTGTAGAGCAATGCAACACTTCAAAAGATGCTGTGCACACAGAGAAAGTTAAGTGATGGCAACTGAAGGTATGATGAAAGATGTAAGCTTTGAAGATGTGAATAAATATTGTAGGAGAAGTAGCAAAGCAAAGAAATTTAGGATGAGAGTTCTGAGTGTTGAGAGAAGGCTTTGTTACTGAAGATGAAGCAGGAAAAGGGGGAATGCAAAGGACATATGATTTGGCATGAAAAACACAGAGATCAGTCATTGAGAATGAAACAGACTAGAGAGATAGGGTGGGCTGAAACCGTGCAAGCATTGGTTGTATTCTTGGCCTGATCCCCTTCCTCATCTGAGTACCGCTCTTGAAATTGACATCCACAGGCAAGGAGTTAACTTCTGCATGTTCACGGATCATATCAGGCTCTACCTCTCCAATGCCTTGCACTACCACTTGCGTCTGGCAGAATGGTATTGCTGAAGCAGCTGAGTGCACCAACACAGTGACATGAACTCTGAAATCAGTGGGAATTAAAAGGCGAAATAGAATTCAGTGCTTTTGCAGAGTATGACTCACCTCATCAGCCACCTGGTCAGCACGCTGTTGCATATTCTCCAACTCATTGCGCATATCTGCATCATCGGCCATGATGAATTTGTGCTGTCACTGGAGACTTCAATCCCAGAAAATAACAGTACCAGTTAGGTCTGTAGTAAAGGAAAGATGGATAAATCAAATCATTAACACAAACTTAAACATTAAACCAACCCGTAGTTTACATTGGAGAGAAGACTGAATTTGATAACCTTGAAATGTGATTATTTATTACTGAAATTAACAAAAGTGCAATATCCAGTATCAACGCTACCGCAGTGAGACCACTTTGATTAACAACCACCCTGATGAAAGGTTATTAACTCTGTTTCTCTCTCCACAGGAGCTGGCAGACCTGCTCCGCATTACTGTCACTTTCTGTTTTGATTTTAGATTTGCAACATCTGCAGCATTTTGCTTTTGATGAACAATCTGCCACACATTTGAAACTTTCTTGTTTTGACCAGCTGACTACAGTCTTGTCTCATGAACATCTGCTCTGTTAAGACGCGGCATAACTTTAAAGGAGAAAATATTAATCTGTGAGTATACAGTGTCATAGAGGTGTACAACACAGAAACATAGCCATCAGTCCAACTCATCCATGCAGAGCAGATATCTTAAATTAATCTAATCCCACTTGCCAGCATTTGGCCCATATCCCTCTAAACCCTTCCTATTGATATACCCACCAAGATTCCTTTTAAGTGTTGTAATTGTATCAGCCTCCACCACTTCCTCTGGCAGTATCTGACTGATACCAAAATTCAAAGAGACCATACTCAATGATGCCTCAACACAGAGCAGATCAACCATGATCTCATTGAATGGTGGAACAGGCTCAAGGGGCTGAATGGCTTACTCCAGTTAACGTTTTAAATTGAATGATATCCAACTGAGTGCCATTCGAGGGTTAAGGTTCAAATAAAGCCCTGTGCCGAGAAAGTAGTTCAAACAAACTACTGTAATGCATCCCTGAAGTTATTGATTCATATCACAATAAGCAAAAGTGGGATGAATGCAAATATTGGAAATAACATTGTAGACTATTAGTTTTGAAAGCACTTTAATTTTTGACCTTTCACAATATTACAACTCATCTGTCACACCACATATGTAATGACCAACTCCATTTCCATTTTCCGATTCTCTGCTTAGTAAGAATACTCAGTATGTCAACTGGGTATCTGTAGCTATATAATCCAAAAATTAATTCTATTCTATGTGGACAAATCAAACAATATCAGGTAGGCAGCAGTGAATCTAAAACTTTAAGTCAAATGACTGATATTCATAAACCATGAGGCTTCATTCTCAGAGACCAAATGATATTCATTTTAATAAACAGGCTCAGCTCTAACAATGTCGAACCGGAAATGAATGTGGTGGAGTGTTTCAGTGATCTGTTATCAATTTGAACTCTGCCGGCTTGTTTCAAGACTATTGAGGTTTGTTTCAACACCATCCTCCTCTGCTGTTACATCACATTAATTAGAGAATCATGGAATAGCGCAGCACTGAAAATGGCCATTTGGCCTGACTTGTCCATGCTAGCTCTGCGCAGGGTAATCCAATTAGTTCCACACTCCTCCCTCTATTACACATAAAAGTAAGCATAGGGGACATTAGTCACCCCACATCTCAAATACTGTGCATAGTTTCGACTTCCTGACTAATGGAAGGACGTAATTGCATTGGATGCAGATCAGAGGAGATTTACTAGATTGCTACCTGGAATGAATGGGTATTCTTATGAGGAAAGGTCAGACAGACCGGGGCTGTTTCGAGTTTGGAAGAGTGAGGGGATAATTGATTGAAGTGTTAAAGTTCTGTATGGTGACATAAGCTGGATGTGGAAATGGTTTTCCTCTTGTGGGTCAGTCTCGAACAGCGAGGCACTGCTTTAAAATTTGGAGTCACTTTTTTAGGGCAGCGATGAGGAGACTTTTTTTTCTCTCGAAGGGTTGTGCAACTTTGGAACTGTCTACCTCAGAAGACATTGAATATTTTTAATGCAGAGTGAGTTAGATTCTTGTTTAGCAGTGGAATAAAAGGCTTTCAAGATGTAGAATTCAAAACGCAAACATATCAGCCACAACCTTATAGCATAGCACTGCAGGTTTGATGGGCCAAATGTCCTACTTTTGCTCCTATTTCATATATTCCACACACAATTTCACTTCTTTTCTCCTTCAGAAAATGTCCTTTTGTCTATGCTTCATTTAAAGTGAATTTGTATCCATCATAATGACAAGCAGAGTACACCAATTCACAAAATCCCTACAGTGCACATACAGGCTATTTGGACCATTGAGTCTTCATCAGCACTCTGAAGCATAGCCTGCCCAGCCCCAATGCCCCCACCACCCCCATCTCCCACGGCAAATCCACCTAGCCTGCACTTCCCCAGACACAATGGGACAAATTAGCATGACCAACCCACTGAACCTGCACATCATTGGACTGTGGGAAGACACCAGAGAACCCAGTGTAAGCTCACACAGACACAGGGAGAATGTGGAAACTCCACACAGACAGTCACCCGAGGGTGGAATTGAACTTGGGTCCCTGGTGCTGAGAGGCAGCAGTGCTAACCACTGAGCTGGTTAAGTCCAAGTTCTATTGTGTAACATCAAGGTTTCCTTACATGGTTCTTCTGCCACACATCTTAAATCTTGTTTCCACTGGCTATCAACCTTTGAAATAGTTTTTCTTTATTTACTTTCTGTAAAGTCGTCGTGATTTTAAACAACTGTGTCAAATTACCTCCTACCCTTGTCTAGATAGTTGACGTGCCAGAACATCTGAGTTCGAGCTAAGCCAGTTTCCAGTTTGGGTCCTCCAGCAGGCATCAAAGGGGATAATGCCCATTTTACACAACCACCAGAGACATTGCTATAATGCCTTCACCGAAATGCCATTTGGCATGTTTTCACCACTGCCTGGACTGCGGTGATTAGTCCCCTTAGTTGCAGCTCTGGAAAACAGATTAGCTGATTTCCAGTTTCACCTATACCGTTATTAAGCTAAGTTAATCGTAGAATTGCTTTTTGCAAAATTTGCTGGTTCATCTGCAGTTGCGGGGCTGAATGGTTTGCTTCGGTACAGCAAGTACTCCACCACTGCTTCAATCGAAAATTCATTCTATCAGCAACAAACGGGGATGGCCGATTCGGTCTTAAAACTTTTAATAAATTGACCAGTTTGAATTATGGAGCCTACAGATTCAGCTGGCTTGCAAATTCAAAAGCAAAATCTGGCCATACGTTAAGCAGGTTTCCAGAATTCCAGAAGACCACAAGAGAGGAAAGGACATACTTTCACACTGGAAGAAATATGAATCAAAGATTGGACAGAGACAGTGAAAATGGTCACTTCACCATCCAGCTATGGGACTGTAACTAAATATAGATATAATAATATTGCCTAAAATTTCATTCGTTCTTACATGTGTGTACACTTCAAATTTGCTTTGATTCATAGAATCCCTACAGTGTCTAAACAGGCCATTTGGCACATTGAGTCCACACCAACCCTCTGGAGAGATCACACCCAGACCTACCCCCTACCCTATAACCCTGTATTTCCCATGGTTAATCCACCTAGCTTGCACATCCCTGGATACTATGAACAATTTAGCATGGCCAATCCACCTAACCTGCACATGTTTGGACTGTAGGAGGAAACCGGAGCACCTGGAGGAAATCCACGCAGAAACGGGGAGAATGTGCAAACTCCACACAGACAGTCGTCCGAGGGTGGAATTGAACTCGGGTCCCTGGCGCTGTGAGGCAGCAGTGCTCACCACTGTACAAAGTACTATAATTGTCAAATTCAAACCCTGATCAGAGAACTTCAGGATGGTTACAATACAGAAAGAAGCCGTTTGCTTGTTCGTTCTCTGCAAGCACAGCTCAGTTGGTCCCTCTTCTTTTTTTTTGAACTACCATGCAATGATTTTCTTTTCTCTTCGAGTGATTTTTGAAAGCCACACTTGAAGCTGCCTCTAGGGAGTGAATTCCAGATCCTAACCACTTACAAAGTGAAAAGGACTGTCTTCATGTCGCTGTTGGTCCTTTTGCCAATCATATTTAATCAGTGTCCTCTGCTTCTCGAGCAATTGTTGACGTACAGAAAACAGACAACAGAAGTAAATGGGTAATTTTCAGGTTGACAGGTCGTGACTAACACTCACTCCTCATTATCCATTGTTTACAACCCACAAAACTGTGTACACAGGAGATTGGCCTCAGGCCCCATTTTTCTTTACCCCATTGTCTGCCTCGCTAAGCAACATGCAATCTTTCACACAACATGGACGAAGTATACAGAGGTGGTATCCACGTTTCTCATCTGTGGAAAGTCCATGCCCCTATGCCTCGTGGATAATGGGGATTGAGCGTGATCGAGTTACTTGGGCTTTTTTCAACCCATGTCCATGATGATGGCACTAAGCATAACATTTATTGATGAAACGAAACTAAGTGGGACAATAAGCTGAGAAGAGGATGCGTAGAGGCTGCAAATGAATGTAGACCAATTAGAGTGAGTAATCAAGAACACGACTGGTGAAAATAATGTGAGGGAGGGTGAAGTGAAGGGAAATTGGAAAAGCAGAATTTTTTTTTAAATGGCAAGAGACAAGGAAATGTTGATATGCAGAGGAACCTGGATACCTGAGTACAAAAATCACCAAAAGTTGACATATAATTAGAGAGAGAAAATAGGAAAGTACATGGATATGTCAACCTGTATCAAACAGGGTCTGGACTGTAACACTGAAAAAGTTTTATTACAATATTATAGGGCTTTGGGGAGAACACATATACAGTTTTGCAATCCATATCTGAAGAAAAACATACTTACCTAGCGAGTGCAACAAAAGTTTGCTCACTGATCTCTGGGATGAAGGGATTGTACTTATAAGGAAAGACTGAGCATTCTGGACCTTCTCTAGAATTTAAGTGATCTTATTGAAGCATATATAATTCTGAAGGGGCTTATCAGGGCAGCTGTTAAGAGAATGATTTTTTTGGCTGGAAATGGAGAATATGCAGTCACAGTCTTCAAATAAGGGATTGCCCAATTTGCACTGTGTAAAGGGGAGGTGATGTCCAACCGGTATTATCGCGAGACTAATAATTAGGAGATCCTGGTACTGTTGCAGGGATCCAAATTTGAATCTCGCCTTGCAGATGGCAATTGAATAAATACCTGGAATTAGGAGTTTAATGATGACCATGAAACCATTGTCAATTGTCAGGAAAAACCCAAAGTTGCTGGAAGAGCTCAGCAGGTCCAGTAGCATCTGTGAAGAAAAATCAGAGTTAACGGTTTGGGTCTGGTGACCCTTCCTCAGAACAGTTCTGAGGAAGGGTCATGAGACCCGAAATGTTAACTCTGCTTTCTCTTCACAGACGCCGCCAGACCTGCTGAGCTCTTCCACCAACTTAGGATTTTGTTCCTGATTTACAGCATCCGCAGTTCTTTTGGTTTATGCCAGGAAAAACCCCATCTGTTTTACTAATGGCCTTTAGGGAAAAAAACTGGTGTCCTTACTTGGTCTGGCCTCCACATCACTCCAGACCAGCTGTAAAGTAATTGACTTTTAACTACCCCCGGGCAGTTAGGATTGAGTAATAAATGCTGGCCTAGCCAATGATGCACACATCCTGTGAAATGAAAAAAAGAAAAGAAAGGTCAGACGCTTTAAAGTTATGCTCTTGTCCATAATAGGGCTGGTCATGGCTTTACTCATGATTACATTTGGATTACCTAGATATTATGGAATTAGAATAAATATCTCGGCAATTGAGTTTGATTTTTATTCTTGCCCCATTCTGCCCCATTCCTAACTGCTATTGAGCCTTGTGACTTGCTGGTCCATTGCAGTTAAGAGTAAATCACACTGCTATGAATCTGCAGTCATGCATAGACAAGCCTAGGGTAAGAAATTCTAATCTAATGAGTATTTATAATAATCAAAACTTTGTTGATTGAATTCACATTCGACCATTTGCCCACTTGGTGAGATTTGCCTTCAGGACTACCCACAATGATGAAGACATACAGACAAGGGGGGTAGGATGCAGCGGGACAGGGCCACAGCTGATTGCAAACACATAAGTCCAAGTTTCCAAAAGCACAGTGTCAGGGGACCAGTCCTCATCAGGGAGATGTCTCCTTCAAATGGAAGATGGACCAGAAGACATAAAAGGAAGACCCAGAGAAGAGTTCCCTAACAATTCAGCTAGAAATCAGGATGCTTTCTTCACTACTTTAATGAGATCAACAGACTCTGTGCCTCTGTCCCACACTGACTCCTGAGACGGCTGGAACATCTCCAAGTTTGGAAATGATGCAAAGCCAGGAGAGTGGGTGAACTTTGAGGAGGATGCAGAAATGCTTCAGTGTGATTTGAACATGTTGAGTGACTCAGCAAATGTAGGTGAAGTATAATGTGGATAAATGTGAGGTTGTCCATTTTGGTTGTAAAAGCAGGAAAGCAGGTCATTATCTGAATGGCGACAGATTGGGAAAGGGGGAGGTGCAACAAAACCTGGGTATCCTTGTGCATCAGTCACTAAAAGTAAACATGCAGGTGCAGCAGGCAGTGCCGAAAGCAAATGGTATGTAGGCTTCATAGCGAGAGGGTTCATGCAGAGGAGCAGGGATGTCTTGCTGCAGTTGTACAGGACCTTGGTGAATACGCCTGGAGTATTGCAGATAACAAGACGTAGAGCTGGATGAGCAGGCCAAGCAGCATCAGAGGAGCAGGAAAGCTGATGGTTCAGGCCTAGACCCTTCTTCAGAAATGGGGTTTCAGAAATAGAGTATTGCATGCAGTTTTGGACTTGTTATTTGAGGGAGGATGTTCTGGCTATTGAGGGGGTACAACAAAGATTTATTAGACTGATTCATGGGATGGCAGGACTGACATATGAAGAGAAACTAGATTGATAAGGATTATATTCTCTGCAGTTCAGAAGATTGAAGGGGAATCTCATAGAAACCAATACAATTCTAACTGGGCTGGACAGGGTAAATGCAGGAAGAGTGTGGCCAATGACCAGGGAGTTCAGAACCAGAGGTCAAAATTTAAGGGTACAGGGTAGACCATTTAGGATTGAGATGAGGAGAAATATCTTCACCCAGAGAGTGGTGAACTTGTGGAACTCTGCAACAGAAAGCCATTGAAGCCAAAACATCAAATATTTTCAAGAAGGAGTTAGATATAGTTCTTAGGTCCGAAGGGATCATAAGGTATGGGAGAAAGCAGGAACAGGGGCTGAGTTAGATGATCAGCTATGATCATATTGAATGGTGGAGCAGGCTTGAAAGGCTGAATGGCCTATTCCTGCTCCTATTCTCTATGTTTCTAACTGCCTGTTCACCCTCAAATATCAGCAAATCATCCCCAATTGTCACAGATGTATACTTTTTTTGTCTAATTAACTGATGTATCATATCTCAACTGCTATCTCTTAGCAATCTTAATAAACTATCTGAAAATCCCTTGCATTTGGTCAACTGTCTACATTAGGCAACCTCAAAAATCTAACTTTTGGAATCTCTTCACCCAACAACAAAGGCTCCCCACTGAAGGTGGGAAGCAAGAACATGATCCCTAGTGCTTCTATATATAACAGCAAAACACTGTTTTACTTTTGGAAACAGTAACAAAATTCACACCAGCTGCATTCATCACATACAGTTGTTACTTGTAGATTAGCTTAATGTTTTAATTCATTGGCGTAATACTATAATTTTGTAACCTAGCAATTATTTAATACTGAGCAGAACTGCAGGGGTGGCAATGAAATTTGTAACACTTCCAACAACACTGACAGATCACTGGATGTTAAACTAGACTTCGTCCCCAGTTCACAGCTACCATGCATGGCATATTTTGTACAGGAAAACTATTTCCTACATTTTTCTCCCCTTGTCCACATTTGTAAAAGAAAACCATAAGCTTCCACCACCTGATCAATCCTGTGAGTTTATAAACATACTTTGCTGCACACCCTCCCACCTGTTCTCATGATGTGGGCATTGCTGGGAATAATTAGAGTCATAGAGGTTTACAGCATGGAAACATGCCCTTCGGACCAACTTGTCTGTGCCGCCCAGTTTTCACAATTAAATTAGTTCCATTTGCTTGTGTTTGGTCCATATCCCTCCCCACCTAGCCTATCCATGTATCTGTCCTAATGTTTCTTAAATGGTGAAATTGTATTCATTTTCACCACTACCTCTAGCAGGCCATTCAGACACTCACCACTCTGTGTATGAAAAAATTGTTCCTCTGGGACCTTTTGTATCTCTCCCCTCTCAGCTTAAACTTATGCCCTCTAGTTTTAAACTCCCCTACCCTGGGGAAAGGCTGTTGGCTCTGTACCTTATCTAAGCCTCTCATGATTTTATCTCTCAGTCTCCTACACTCCAACTAAAAAAAGTCTTAATCAAACCTTCCAATCCAGGTAGCATCCTAGTAAATCTTTTCTGCGCTCTATCTAGTTTAATAATATCCTTTCCATAGTAGGATGACCAGAACTGCTCACAGTACTCCAAATGTGGCCTCACCAACATCTTGTACAGCTGCAACAATTGTCCACTTCTGATAAGGTAAAGTGGCTACGGTCTCAGAGGACCATAGGACTGCTCTCTCGTTAGAGAAAAAGAGATGTATGGTGGTAACCCAAGTGTCACCATGCCTCAGGCAAGGGGGAGAGTTTGAAATGGTGGGACCTTTGTGGTAACTTCAGTCAGCGCAGGAATTGAACCCACACCATTGGCATCACTCTGCATTGTAAACCAGCCACCAGTCAAATGACACCCAAGTGTCCTTGAATAGGGCTGAGTAGATGGCCTTCCTCACAACAGAGGAATGCCACTTCAGAAAGCTAGAAAGAATCAACCACGTTGCTCTGGGCCTAGAGTCATGTCTAGGTGAGGACAGAGAATCAACGGCAAGTTTCCTTCACTAAAGACAATAGGGACAATAGTTGTAGTTTTGCAACAGCTTAACAGCTGCCACATCACCTTTATTAACATCAGCAAATTATTCACACATTCTATCTCCAATTCTAAAATTCGTTAAATTTAAACTCACATTCACTGGATTACTTGTGAAAGCTTCAGGAATATCACTCCAGGAATATCTCTGTTACGTTATTCCAGTGTTAGTATGAGGTAATGGATGGAAACATGTAAGCCAGCAGCACTGAACGGAGGGCTATATAAAGGCTTTAAGAGGATCATGTGCAGGGCTTTGGGGAAGTGACTCACTTTCAAAGAGCCAGCAGAGGCTCAAAGGGCTGAATAGTCTTTTTCAGTATTGTATATTTACAATTTGTTTTGAATTCTTCCATGGCCATTTACCACCTCATTCCCCCATCTCCTTCTCCACCTCTATCACCTCCTCCGGCCCTATAACACGCTGAAATATCTATGTTTCTCTAATCCTCAAATTTCAACGTGCTACCATCGGGGACTGTGCTATCAGCTGTCTTTGTCCTAAACTCTAGAATGAACTCCCAATCCTCCCTACTTATCTGTCAAGTAGGAAGAGGGAGGGACAATCTATAAAACCTATCCATTTTAAGTATTTAGTCACCTGTGCTGATCTACTTTTAGGTGGTTCAGTGTCAAATTTTCTTTGACAGTGTGCCTGTGAAGCAGCTTGGGACATTTCATTACATTTTTATGAGATCAAAGGCACTGTTTAAATGGGAATTGTTGTTGTTGTACAACTCTTCCCTGCCATTATCAGAATGATGAATGGACTCTCTAAGTTCAAATAACGCTGATCTTGCTAATGCTGATCTTGCCTAGCGCTTGCCCTGTTCGACGTAACCTGTCTGCATCTAAGTTGTTTTTTCACCCTATGATCTGTATGTCCTTGCTTACTATGATCTGCCTCGACGGCTCATAAACTAAACTTTTCACTGTACTTAGGTACACGTGTCAACAAATAAATAAATAAACTCCATGGTGATGCAAGAGAATGGGGAAGTAATGGCTTTGTGGTATTCTTGCTAGACTACTAATCCAGAGACCCAAGTAATGTTCTGGGTACCTGGCTTCGAATCCTGCCATGGTAGGTGGTTGAATTTGAATTCAGTTAAAAATCTGGAATTATGAATATAACAATTATCAATTTTGAATGTTGTAAACTGGACCCATCTGGTTCACTAGAGTCATGGAACTGTAAAGCACAAAAACAAACCCTTTGGTCCATGCCAACCAGATATCCTAAATTAATTTAGTCCCGTTTGCCAGCATTTGGCCTATATCCCTCTAAACCCTTCCAATTCTTGTACCCATCGAGATCCTATTTAAATGTTGTCATTGTACCAGCCTCCACCACTTCCTCTGGCAGCTCATTCCATACACACGCCACCCTCTGCATGAAAACGTTTGCTCCTTAGGTCCCTTTTATATCTTTCCCCTCACACCTTAAACCTATTCCCTCTAGTTTTGGACTCCCCTACCCTGGGACAAAGTCTTTGGCTATTCACCTATCCATGCCCCTCATAATTTTATAAACCTCTATAAAAGGTCCCTTTAAGGAAATGCCCTTTAAGGAAGGAAACTGCTATCCTTATCTTGTCTGCCCTATACGTGACTCCAGGTTGACTCCTAACTACCCTCTTGGCAATGAGGGATGGACAATACATGCTGGCCTAGTCAGTGACACCCACATTCCGGAAATGAATGAAGAAAGGTCAAGGGGATGGGAGAGAGTGTATATCAAGGAGACAGGATCCATCAATAAGGGGATGTAAGAATGAAAACAGAATTTAAAAAAAATCCTTAATGGAAATTTCAATATCCAGAGTGTATGTTAATATCAGCACGTTGAAAAGAGTGGAATCAAGACAGAGAGTCAAACTGAATCAAGGGATTATGTATCAGAGTTTAAAGAAATGAAATTTGTGAGACATGAGACAACAGTTGTGACAGAAGGTGTAGTTCACCATGGAGACAGCAAACCCCAAAAGGCTGCAGAAGAAATGAGGTAACATTAATACAGTTTCAATAGAAAATACAGAATCATTCTTTTAAAAAAACTACCAGTCAAATTTCGTTCTTTAATCTTCTTATGCAAAAATAAATCTCTAATGGTAGAGGGGGGATACAGAATGATTCTATAATCATTTTCTTTAAAAGGAATTGCCTCAGGGAAAGTAAAGAAAATAAATTAATTAAAATTTTATTTCTCTCACAATGGTTTAATTGCTGTTATTGGGTGAATGTTTCACAAGGTAAAGATGATAAATATCCAAACAAGCAGTGACGAGCTGTCACTGAAAACTGAACACGCAATCATTTAAAAAAAAATCCAATGTCTATGTTCCTCGTACATCTGGCATGTTGAACATACAGGAGATAAAATGTCCTAGCATCAAGACTTCCTTGGGGAGATATTCCTTAAATCCGTCTTTGAAATTTGATCTTGTTCTACCAGCAGTTGTATTCCCCTGTCCTATGTTTATTTCTGACAAGATAAATGAGAGAATGAGATGGATTTTGCTGTAAATGTCACTGTGTTTTTAAATAATGTATGCCACTCTTAATGCACAAACTGGCCAGAAATTCAAGGGGTTTAAACGATATGCCCTAAATTGCAAATCTGGTTGATTTACCCAACTCCCCTACCCAAACATCATCTCATTCTTAGCCTCCATATTAATCTTAAGAACCTGCCACAAAAAGTCAAAGTTCATAATTAACAGCATACATACCATTTAACAACCTGAAAATGAATGTCAATTATTCTCTCCGGCCATGAAAGGGAACCATTTATACCGATGTCTTCCAAGGAGTAATCAATTGTTGTTAGAGATTTTAAAAGTGCCAAAATGTTTCTGTTACATTTCAGTCTCTCTTTTTCACCCTCAATTCAGCCTTTCTTTCCCTCTTTAATTCTCTTCTGTATCTTATTTGAATCTAATTTCACACTCCTGTCCCCCAACACCAAATTTCTCCATTTTTCTTAAGTTTCTTTCTGAATGATTAAGTTCCATTTGTAAAGGAGATACACTGATGGTCTCAACTTTCACAGGAGTCTCAGATATCTCCAATCCCTTCACACTTCCAGTCAATAAGGGCAAAACATATACTCACGCTGAAGGCTGTTGGAAACAGACTAATTAACAGGATACTCTGCATGATGCCACATTTCAATCTAAAGCTCTGTATACCAATCATTTACTAAAGGGCTAATGGTCCACTGCACATTCAGTGCTCAATTTTTTTTTATTCATTCATCAAATTAAAGGCACTTGTTAAATGGAAGTTGTTGTTGCTGCATACCCCTATCATAATGCAAGAGAAGAAGGGAGGGATGGTACAGGATGTGAGCATCACTGGCCAGGCCAGCAGTTATTTATTTGTTGTGATGTTGGGTTTATATTAAGGGTTTCTTGTTGGAATTAATTCAAATTCATTTGGGATTGTGTCACCGGTATTCTGGAATGTACCAAGACACGAGGCTGAAACAACTCGGTAGAAATTGAAATTTGTTGTAGCATTCTAATGTAATATGCCTACTAAGGAGGGAGGGAGGCAGAAGATAGGAAACTATAGGCCAATGAGCCTGCCTTCGATCATTGGTAAAATTTTAGAGTCAATTATTAAGGATGAGATTGCGGAGTACTTGAAAGTGCATGGTAAATTAGGGCTGAGTCTGCTTAGCATTGTCAAGAGGAGGTCATGTCTGACAAATCTGCAGAATTCTTTGAGGAGGTAACAAGCAAGTTAGACAGAGGAGAGCCAGTGGGTGAGATCTGTTTGGATTTCCAGAAGGCCTTTGACAAGGGGCTGTGTAGGAGGCTTCTAAACAGGATAAGAGCCTTTGGTCTTAGGTGCAAGGTAGTGGCATAGATAAGAGGATTGGCTGACTGGCAGAAGGCAGACAATCTTTTTCACAATAGCATCAGGCAACTAGTGGAGTTCTGCAGGTGTCAGTGTTGGGACCACTATTCCTGTTGTACATTAACAAGCTGAACAAGGAAATGACGACATTGTCGCTAAGTTTGCAGATGACACAAAGGTAAGTGGAGAGACAAGTAATGTTGAGGAAAGAAGGAAGCTGCAGAAGGACTTGGACAGGCTAGGAGAATGGGCAAAAAAGTGACAGATGGAATACAATATGGGCAAGTGTGAAGTTATGCACTTTGGTAGGAAGAAGAGGCATAGATTATTTTTCAAATGGGGAAAGGCTTTGGAAATTTAAAGCACAAAAGATCTTGGGATTCCTAGTTCAGGATTCTCTTAAGGTTAACATGCAGGGTCAGTTGGGAGTTAGGAAAGCAAATGCAATGTTAGCATTCATTTCAAGAGGCCTAGAATACAACAGCAGATGTGTACTGGTAAGGCTGTATAAGGCTCTGGTCAGACTGTGTTTGGAATATTGTGAGCAGTTTTGGACCCCCTATCTAAGGGAGGATGTGCTGGCATTGGAGGGAGTCCAAAAAGAGATTAATAAGAAAGATCTCAGCAATAGAGGGCTCATCATGTGAGGAGCAGTTGAGGACTATGGGTCAGTGTACGATGGAGTTTAGAGGATAAGGGGTATCTGACTGAAACTTAAAGATTACTGAGCAGGCCCTGAAGAACCAGGACGTGGAGAAAATTTTGCCACTAGTAGGAGTGGTTACAACCTGATGACACAGCCTCAGGGTGAAGGGATGACACTTTAGAACTGAGATGAAGGGAAATTTCTTCAGCCAGAGGGGCGGTGTGTCTGTGTAACTGATTGTTGCAGTAGGCTCTGGAGGCCAAGTCATTGAGTGTCTTTAGGTCAGTGAAAGACAGGTTGTTGATTAATAAGGGGACTAAGAGTTACAAGGAAAAGGCAAGAGAATTGAGTTGAGGAACACATCTGCCATGATTGAATGGTGGAGCAGACGTGATGGGCTGATTGGCCTAATTCTGCTTCTATATCTAACTGTGTTATGGAAGCTCATGTACAATGGGCACAAGGAGAGCCAGATTTAAAACTGGAGCCCTGAGACCTTACAAAAACCAAGAAGGCTCTCAAAGCGGCATGTGTTGGACAATTTTTCTAGTATCGCTGGCAACTGTGTAAAACAGACGTGAGGTTCCTAACATATGGAGGTGAATGATTCCTGCTTCAGGCTTCCCTTGCTAATGTTCCCAGTTGCACAGGAGCCAAGCTAGTTCCACCCAGGCACAAGCACCCACAAAAAACACTTGGAATACTTGTAATGGGTGGAACAAGGAAGACTAGGAGTGCTTCACCAACTGGAATGAGATCTTGATTGTTCCCCAGTTGCTGGTCCTCATACCTGTTGCCCCAACAACATGCTACTAATACCCACTCCCGCTCCCCCCAGCCCACCTCACCTTCCAGGCTCTCCCTGCAGGATGTTGATGGAGAAGAGGTTATGAAGTCATTCTAGACTACAACTTTAACGGAGGCTCTGTACCATTACCAAATATCTCAATTCTCTCTTGGCAATTTCATTAAAGTACAAGGTGTGCCACATTACAGTTTTGTAGTTAAACAGCCATAGAAACACTGAAAATAGGAGCAGAAATAGGCCATTTGGCTCTCCGAGCCTGCTCTATCATTCGATAGGATCATGGATGATCATCTAACTCAGTGCCCTGTTCTTGTTTTCTCCCCATACGCTTTGATCCCTTTAATTCCCTAAGAACTATATCTAACTCCTTCTTGAAAACATTCAACGTTTTGGCCTAGATCACTGTCTGTGCCATCGAATTCCGCAGTCTCATCACTCTCTGTGTGAAGGTAAGCCGCAACATTTTCCATGCGATGACAAGATCAGAGATATGTACACAGCTGTTGGGAGAAGTAGAGCATCCCACTTCTGTTTTACACAGCCAATTAACAAGTGAAACCTTATTCATGGCTGCAATTTCTCCCATATGGTCTGTGGGTTGTCCTGTTACCTGCTCACGTAACCATAATCTATGATCTTCTACACACAGCACTTCCCAGTTTTCTGCAATGCACCAGCATTAACACTGTAGTAGCAAAACTACTTTCCAATTTTAATTCTTTACTTTCACTCTGAAATTACAATCTATAATTTGACTATTTGCAGTTCCATCTTTTCATCTTCTGTGCACAGGCCAAAGAATCACAATGGCAGTTAGGTTGGATCTTAAATATGTGAACATAAGGACCTAAGGATTAGGAGCATGAGTAGGCTATTTGGCTCCACCAGCCTGTTCTGCTATTCAATAGAATCTTAAATGATTTTCTATTGAAGTCTACTATACTCAATGAAATATAGGAACAGGAGTAAGCCATTCATCCCCTTGAGCCTGTTATGCCATTCAATGAGATTGTGGCTGATTTGTAGCCTAACTTCCATGTGCCTGTCTTTGGCCCACATCCCTTAATACCTTTACTCACCTAACACTCACTGATTCCAATATCCCCAGTTCCTGTAGCGTCATGGACAGTCATACAGCATGGACACAGATCCTTCGGTCCAACCAGTTGATTCCAACTAATCCCACCTGCCTGTGCTTGGCCCAAATCCCTCCAAACATTTTTTATTCATGTACTTATCCAAATGTCTTTTAAACATTGTAACTGTACCTGTATCCACCACTTATTCTGGAAGGTCATTCCACAGATGAACTAATTTCTGTGTAAAAAAATGTTGCTCCTCGTATCCTTTTTAAATCATTCTCCTCTCACCTTAAAAATATGCCCCCAGTCTTGAAATCTCAAGAAACCTTAATAATCTCAGCTTTGAAAATACTCAATGACTGAGCATCCACAGTCTTCTGAGAAAGAGAATTCCCAAGACTGATAGCCATTAGGGTGTTTTTCCTCATCCCAGTCCCTAATGTTGGATCCCTTATCCTGAGATGGTGGCCCCATGTTTTAGAGTCTCCATCCAGGGGAAACAGCATTCACCCTTTCAAGTATATAATTTAAATGTTTCAATGAGATTGCGTCTCACTCTTCTAAACTCCAGGGAATGCATTAATGACTAAATTATTATAGATAGCAGAAATAAAGTGGTGACAATTTATAGGGAAATAATAGAAAGCAAAGTTAAAGCCATATTTTCTTAAGAAACATTCAACCAAAAATATCACTGCTAGTAAGGGTCCCAACCCAAAATGTCAATCTTCCTGCTCCTCTGATACTGCCTGGCCTGCTGTGTTCCTCCAGCTCCACACTGTGTTGTCTTTGACTCCAGCATCTACAGTTCTTGCTAACTGCCAGTATGCGACTGGTTTGATCTAATTAACTGCCTCACAACATTGTGATAGAACTCAATCTTGGTCTGTTTTTGAAAAATATAATCATGCACAGAACTTGCCATGTTGTTACATGAATGTAATATCTGACTGTTTGAGTTAAATTGTCAATGTTGTACCAACATAAATGACCAAGCCACTATCCTTGTGATCCCCACCAAATTCAAGAAGTGTGAGACAAAAACAAAGTTGCTGGAAAAGCTCAGCAGGTCTGGCAAGCGTGAGACACCTCCAGCAGAGCCTTCCCACTAATTGGCCTTCACACCAGTTGCACTATAATTCCAATCTGGAACATAGCAAATAAAAGCCGAAAGAACTGCGGATGCTGAAAACAAGGACAAAAACAAAGTTGCTGGAAAAACTCAACTTTATCTCCCAGTCCCCTACCCCACACACCAGGCCTTGTTACCACACAGCCTGCCATTACACACCACCTGTTATTAGTCACTAATAGTCCCCATTAACAACTATTCACCCTCTGAGCCTGATTGCTATCAACTCTTTGTCTAACTGGTCTTCTCTCTCTTTAGGCTCTATCCTATTGTTTGCTCCCTACCCCATTCCCCTCCTTTTTTTTCTGCATATAAGCTGACATTTTCCCAGCCACCATCAGTTCTGAGGAAGGGTCACTAGACCTGAAACGTTAACTCTTGTTTTTTTCCTTCACAGATGCTGCCAGACCTGCTGAGCTTTTCCAGCAACTTTGTTTTTGTTTTTGTTGTTCACACAATAGCAAGTTTAGACAATCTGCTATGTTGCCCCATTGGACATGAACAGACACGTGAATAGGCAGGGAATCGAGGGATAGGGACCCATGTGCAGGCAACCCTCTAGTTGGAACTGAACCTATATACCTTCTGATTCAGAGATGAGTGTGCTGTCATCACTGATAGGCAGGCAGATGGGATTAGTTTAGAGTTGGAATAGGATTTAGTTTCTTTGGGGCAGCATAGTGGCTCAATGTTAGCACGCTGCCTCATAGCATCAGGGACCTGGGTTCAATTTCAGCCTCAGGCAACTGTTTGTGTGGAGTTTTCACATTCTCCCTGTGTCTGCTTTGGCTTCCTCCCACAGTCTAAAGATGTGGAGGTTAGCTAGATTGGCCAGGCTAAATTGCCCATTGTATCTAGGGGTGTGCAGGTTTAGCCATGAGAAATGTGGGATTACACAGATAGGAGAGAGGAGTGAGTCTGGGTGGGATGCTCTTTGGAGGGGTGGTGCGGACTCGAGGGATTCTAGAATGGTATCATGGTTGGAACAGACATCATGGGCTGAAGGGCCTGTTTCTATGCTGTACTGTTCTATGTTCTATGAATGTTACTTCTTTTTCCACAAAGTGGGAGATGCCCAAACTCTTTAAATGTTTAACAAGTTGAACACACAGTTTGAATGTTTCAGACCATGTGCAGACTTGCCTTGTTGCTAGGCAGAAAGTGAAGCAATAATGGGCAGCATAAGATGTTTTGTTTGGTTCATCATCTGAGGTTACAGATGCAAGTATGAGACTGGTGCTTCCAGTAAAATAGTGCTGTCAGTTTGATAGCTTGCTCTGAGTTTGTTACTGATTCATGATGATTTCGCAAATGACCTGAAAATGAATGTGGATTGAAATTACAGAGGGTTACAATGCATGCAACAGACTTAGGACAGACTGCGAATAAAGTAAGAAAGATGATGAGACAGTAACATTTAGCTGTAAGTTGTGCCACTTCCCAAGGGCTAACAAAAGCTGAAGGTGAATATTTGGCAAGCACACCCACCATGCCATTTTGACTGCCAATTCACTTGGCTGTGGCTCTCTTTTTTTTTTATTGATTCGTAGGATATTGGGGTTGATGGGTGAGCCAGCATTTATTTCCCCTCTCTAGCTGCACTTGTAAAATTCTTAAAATGTGAAATCTTGCCATGTCATCCTTTCAGCTATCAAATAGAATTTCAACTTGAGTTTTTAAAAAATTATCAGTCTCCACCGTGCTTTTAACACAGATTTGATGTGTGTAAATTATACAGACGGAGCTGAACTTGGCCTTCAGTGCCATGCATTTGAGAGAACCCCATCTGCTTTCAGTGAAAGAAGCTCTTGCCAGCTGGCCTACTGGCAGCCAAGGGAATCAGGGGATATAGTTGGGAAGAAGAGTCAAGGGATGAGTTTAGATATGATTTCATTGAATGGCAGAAGACAGTTGAGGGGCTGAATGGCCCATTCCTGTTTTTGATGCTTTTACTAAGAGTCGCTACAGAAGCTAAAGCATTAGTAAATTGGTGCTCTTTGTTTCAGCCTTGAACAATATCTAAAGCAAGAATGCAATTATAAGAACGGGAAAATCTCCCCAGATTTCAATCGGAAACACCTTCCCAGGGTCTATGCTCCATATGCTAAGGATGAAATATGACAAAGGTCAAAGAGAGTATAATAGGGAGGTTTACAAAAGGTTATAATCTACTACCCAACACTCAAAGAACCAAAACAAAAAATGCTGGAAAAGCTCAGCAGGTCTGGCAGCATCTGTGGAGAGAAATCAGGGTTAATGTTTCGGGTGCAGTGATGAACTGTGAGGTAGGGTCACTATGTCACAAAATATTAACTCTGATTTCTCTCCACAGATGCTGCCAGACCTGCTGAGCTTTTCCAGCATTTTTTGTTTTCTGTTTTTGTTTCTGATTTACAGCATCTGCAGTTCTTTCAGTTTCTACCCAAAATGAACCTATGGCAAATGAGGCAGATATCACAGTATGCTTGGGTTGGCTTGTATTTGGCTTTGATTGATGTGTTATTTCCATAGAGTTGCTAAAACTAAGTTGCTGCCACTGTTAGCTGGAAATTACCTAGGTGTTGTCATTTCCAAGCAACACTTCATTCTCTCCCATTTATTTTTGTGCATTATGGCACATTTTGATTTCAATGAATAGTTTTAATTGAGAGCTCAAAGTGGATCACTGTGCCCCTACTCACATCATTCTGCTGATCTGTTTAGAAACCTAATCAACCATTTTGTCAGAAAACGCCTCATTAAAAATACTACCAGGCAGCGGAAAGTGTGGAACTTCTGACGGTTAAATAAACATAGCTGCGGAAGCTTAACAGAAGTCATGAATAAGAGACCGAATAAAACAGTTTTTTGACAACTACTGTTAAGTAGCACCCAATGTTATTTTTCACAACTCAATTTAATGATTATAATGGTCTCTTAAAAGAATTGCTACACTTTGAAAGTACAACAGCTTTGGCTATAGAAAACAGGTCTCAGTGCATGTAAAACATCCATGCACTTCAGAGACTGCTCGGTAGTCGCCTAACAAGTCAAATGTTGGAACTTGTGCATTCAGCTCCACTTGCAGAAGCTATTAGGCTCCGCTGTTAACAGTACAATGCTTTAATATCAGTTATTGTGTAAGCAAAAACAAGTAAAGTTCAGCTACACAAACTCCCAGCCTATTGAGCAAGAAGTGCTGAAATAAGGGTGCTTAACAAGTGCTGCTGAATGTATTATTCATAATTCTGCCTCATTCTACAATCAACTCATGATATCTACTCATGTCTGCCTGTGAAATTAAATGCAATCATTACTCTGTTTAGAATGTAAGCAAATTAATGAGAACATTCTGGTTTATGGGTCTAAATTAATGTAGGATTGGGGGCCTGGAGAGGATGGCTATCTCTTGCCCCAACCCTGCAAATTCAGCCAAAGAATGACTTAAAGCCTGGTATGGAAAAGAAATTCCAGGCATAAAAGACAAAGAAAGGCTTGTATTTATTTCAACTTCCAAGGCATCCCAAAACACTCTACTGCTAATGAATTACATGCAGCCATTAATGTGTTGAAGATATTATGGAAGCCAATTTGTACACAGCAAGCTCCCACAAACAGCAACATGACAATACTCAGAAGGAAAAATCAATAAAGCTGGTGAATGCATCATACTGGTCTGATTCATCTTACATACTTCAAACAGAAGGCCTGTACATTCATTTGCCAGTGTTAATGTTTTGTTTTGCCCCCATGTGGGGTGCAGGCGGACAGGATTATCTACATGATATTGATTGAGAAAATGTTGTTCAGGATACTAAGGTAACACGCCTGTTCTTCTTCGATATAGTGGTATGGAAGTATTCCAGATCCGCTTGGGAGGAAAGGGGGAACCTAGATTCGACATCTCATCACACACAATTAGGCTCACACATTAATATACTGTTGCACTGAAGTCCTGGAATTGAACCGCTACCACTTCTGACTCAGAGATCAGCGTGCTGTCATCAATGACATACAAGTGGCCCACCAAGGCAAAAGGCTTGGCACAAAAGGTATATTTGCCAAGGTCCTTCTTCTTTGGCCCTGATAATGTACAGCTGGCCTTGTATGTTCCTGCTGTGACACTGGCAGGTGTCCATTGATATAAATGGAAACTAGGCTGGGTATGTACCTACACTGTTTGTATGTGTCCTCATAGTTAAGGGGTACTGAACGATACAAGGAGAACGTTGTGGATGCTGGAAATCTGAAATAAAAATAACAGAAAATGCTGGAGAAACAAAACAGGTCTGGCACCACCTTTGGAGAGAGAAACCAAGTTAATCTTTTGAGTCCAATATGACTTTTCTCCAGAACCTCTGGACTATTCCAAAGAAGAGTCATTGAATTAGAAATGAAAATTCTGTTTTTCTCACCACATATGTCGCCAGACCTGCTGAGTCTCTTCAAAATTTTCTGATTTTATTGCACTGAATAATGTGCCACCCAGTTACACTTAACTGCGTGGTTGACTCTTTATAGCCTCTTTCTGAATTATATTGGTTTCTCAATCCAGCAGAATTATAACTTTTCAATAAAGCTGCAACAATGAAGTGATAAGAGATAAAAGGTACTGCAGATGCTGGAGAATCCGAGATAACAAGCATGGGGCTGGATGAACACAGCAGGTCAAGCAGCATCATAGGAGCAGGAAAAC
>JAHRHZ010000059.1:22100575-22113194 GCA_024137785.1 Ginglymostoma cirratum | reverse complement strand
TGTGTGTGTGTGTGTGTGTGTGTGTGTGTGTGTGTGTGTGTGTGTGTTTGGGGGGGTGGTGGGGAGCCGGGTGTTGGGGTGGTGTGTGGTGAGGGAACATGGTGGGGGAGGCGAGGACTAGAATGACTGGAGGAAAGGGGAGGAGCGGAGTTGGAAGAGGGGAGTGGGCGAAAGGAGAGGAGGGGGGACGGAAGGTAAATGCGAGAAAAAATGAAAGGCCGGAGTAGGCGGATGTTGGATGAGAAAGGGGTTGATGGGGGTGGGTGGGGAAAGGAGGGAAATGGAGGGTGGGGGGGAAGGAGCAGAGAGAAAGGCTGAGGCGAGGGAAAAGGGGAGAGCAGCGGAGGATAACTGAAGAACAGAAGCTCTGAGAGGATGGGCATGGGAGTGGAGAGCAAAGCAAGTAAAGAGGAAAGGCTTAATTGGGTAATTGGGGGATTCAGACTTCTAACATTTTAACTTCCCTCCCAATCCAGAGCCATTTGTTTTTGGTTGTCAACATACTAAACAAATCCTGTTTTACGAATCTGTAGGAAAAACTCACAGGGACCAATTGCAGGAGTGACAAATTTCAACAACCACTTCTATAACACACATGGGTACTGAAGGAATAGATTCTTTACATTGGTACTAGTGAGTATCCTACACAAAATTAATCCTTGCTTGTTCAGTCCTTTATGTGTGTATATTGGCCGCACAAACCACATGCTATCAAGCATAAAATGACTGTAAGCATCAATTCGGAAATGTAGATGATCACATGGAGACCTTTCTGTAGCATAGTACTGATAATATCAACAGGGGAGGGTAAAAGCATGCTACTATTATGAACAAGATACTCAAGGGGCAGTTTTCAACTGACAATATATGAAAAAGAGGAACAGGTCCCCATTATGGGGACAGTTCGTTGGTCTAGGGGTATGATTCTCACTTAGGGTACTGTGCAGTGTTGACATGCGAGAGATCCTGGGTTCAACTCCCAGACGAGCTCAGGTTTCTTATTACGATTCTATGAGGTCAGGGGCTAGGAATTCTGCAGCAAGTTACATCTCCTGAAAGCCTGTCCACCATTTACAAGACACAAGCGTGTGATGGAATGCCTGGTTGTGTACAGCTCCAACAACACTCAAGAAGCTTGACAATATGCAGAGCAAAGCAACCAGTCTAACTGGCATCCATCCACATCCTTCAATATTCAGACTGTCCATCGCTGACCCACAGTGGCAGCAGTGTCTACCACCTACAAGATGCAACACAGTAACTCTTCAAGACTGCCTTGATAGTACCATCAAAACCATTACCTCTACCATCTTGAAGGACAAGAACAGTAGATGTGTGGGAGCACCACCTGCAAGTTACAGTCCAAGACACATGCGATCCTGTCATGTCAGTCTTTCGCCAGTGCTGGATCAAAATTCTGGATCTCTCTTCCCATTAGTGCTGTTGGACTACCTGCCCAACGGGTACTGCAGCTATTCAAAAAAGTCAGTTACAATCACCATTTGCAGGGCAATTAGTGATGACTAATAAATGCTGGCCTAGACAGTGACTGCTATATCTCAGGAATGTTTAAAAAATGCTTGTTACAGTAATATCTGAAAAATGTTCAAAACTACACAAAATTAAGAAGTTTCAAGTGCTTGCAGTTTATTCTATTGATATTTTAAATGGTCTGGATGATAGACTCTTTCATTGATGTTGAGTAAAATGACTTTTTTAAACATAGTGGAACATTATGAATAAGGTTGAAAGCATGTTTTTAAAAAATATATCCCAATGTCACTATGGGCGTCAATCGTTCTAAACAGTTTATAGAGGACCAATGAATATGGAAGTGCCATAGCTTGGCATGGGGGTTGGATTGATGTGCACAGTCTGACATATGGTGCAGGAGGTTGCATAGATGGGAATTGGAACTTGTATGAGGGTTAAGTGTAGTGGGTGTGAGGGCTAGAGGTCCATCATTTACTCATTATAACTGGGATGAAGTACCACAGCAATGAGGCAGGTCTTTTAAACATCCTGCCTGTGGACCAACCAGCCCCTGTAGCTGCCTCCAACCTCTCCCCGGGTCAGTTGGTCCAATTGCAGCCTGCACCACCCTCCCTGGCAATGGAGATTCCAGCTTTGTGAGTAGTTTCTCTTGAGGCAGGTACAAGAAGCCAGGAATTCTCCTAACTCCCACTACCTGCTTTGAAGATTAAAAAAGCCATGCTCTCTTAGCAAAAACAATACTAGAGTTATCTACCTCACCATTGAATGTAATAAATGGCTGCTCAGAACTGCACTACTGTAGACCCACCTACAACAAGGGTCTAGGCCCGAAACGTCAGCTTTCCTGCTCCTCTGGTGCTGCTTGGCCTGCTGTGTTCATCCAGCTCTACACCTTGTTATCTCTACAACACCTAGTAACTTGAATCACACCAGTAGTTCTGGCACATCCCCCTCATGCCTCACTCTTATCCCTTGCAAGCACCAGCTGAGAAATATCACCTAAAAAGGACTGGGAACTTAATTTGGACTGGACAATATACACACAGCATACGTGTGCATTGTCTGCACAGGAGCAACCTGTGAACTGCGAGACATTCGGGAAAACTGGTCTCAACAGTGCAGTCACTTGCCAAAAGGGAATGTGGTGGAATTGCTTGCTGAGGCAAACACGGCTGTATGTGTGATACATCAATGCACAACTGATTAACTTAATATTGTTGGTGCCTCCTGTGTCATACTGAAATGGTCCAAAAGCATACACGTTACAGAAATGATTGAGAGCGTAATGCTGGTGAAGTGTTCAACTCCTGAATGGTGGCATTCTCTCAACCTGATGAGCAAAAGACATGCAAAGAAAATTAAATTTTAATGATTAGCAAACACAGGTGAAAAGGCTGAACACAACATTTGAAGGAAACTTTTAAAATTACACTCAAACTTGACTTGCTTGCATTAAACAATTTTTAATAGGTTTTGTTTAACCATATTAACTAAGTTAACTGCCAATGGATAAATACCTTATTTGGTTGGGGCATTTTACACTGAAATGTTGGCAATACATTACCATACCAAGCCCAAGTATTCAGTCTCCATTAATACTAAGCCTGTACTAAGTGCCAGCTTTGTTCATAATAAGCTGGCTTATTAACAGCAGTTTGTGTGTTATTGTTTATACACGTTTTATGCAGTTTTATTGCAGAAAATATTGTCATGCTTCAGAATTAGAGGTGCAGGTTGATACATTTTATGTTGTAACTGATGTCAATCATGAACTGTACATCAGCGACACCTCACATATAGGCTACAGTACAGAAATGCACAGACAGATCCGTTGTTTCTTTCTTTAAAACTTGCAAATGGTGAATTTGAAAACATGTTCAAATTTCTTGCATTTTAATGCAGTATTCACAGAACTAACAATTAATACAGGTTCCACGATTGCCTGTAAAGAATCCTTACAACTAAGGAACTCATCCTCCTTTCCAACAATAGTGGGTGAGTCAGTGTTGGTAATAGCATCGAATGTCAAGAGGCAATGGTTAGATTCTCTCTCTTTTGGAAATATTCAATGTCTATCAGTTGCCACATGTCAGTCAATTCTGGCTATTGTCCAGGTCTTGCTGCATTTGGACAACTTCCATCTCTGTCTAACCTTTGTCCAACACCCAGCATTTGCAGTGGGTCTTTCACACTGGCACACTGACTTCTGCACACTCAGGCTCCCTGACAAATTTAATTAATCGGCGTTCCCAGTGGTGACTTATTTATTCATCTTCTCCGAAAATATCACATTGAATGTCCCGCAATGTGGCTAAGTCCATGACCTCGAAATCAGCTCAGATTCCAATTCATGACTTGGAAAGGAAAATTCAGCCCTTACTAAACAAAACTGTGAGCTTTGAAAGAGAACTTCATTCATGAATAGTTAATTAGAGATGGATATAGACATTTTCCTGTCCCTTTGATAGAAGAGGAACATGCAACACTGTACTAAGATTATTTAAGAATAATTCAACAAAACATTTCTGACTTAAATCATACCAGGAGTTACATAACAGATTAAAAATATCCAAAGTCATGGGCCACACCACATGTTGACCCCACCTTAAATTAATGACTGATCACCAAGCAGTACATTCTAAATCTTATTTGATTTGTTTTACCATCTCCCAAAAATGATGTCAGGTTTAATCAAAGTATTGCTATTAACTGAGTTAAGAATATCATAGCCCATAATGCAATACTGTAACGTTCAATTCAATAGATAATGTCAAGTGCATAATTATATACAATATCATTAATTGAGTAATATCAGACAGCACAATGCTATACCGTACCATTAATTTATGAGTAACATCACAGAAACAGAAGAGGTTGTTTAGCCTCTCAAACATGTTTCTACATTACATGGAATTGTGGCTTATATGTAACCGTTTTGCCTTTGCCCCATTCCCCTTCATGCCTTTGGTTAACAAAAGTCCAACAATGTCAGATTTAAAATTAACAACTGACATAGAATCAATTGACGTTTGTAGAAATGAGTTCCACCAAGCAGTGTTTGTATACTTGTTTCCCAATTTCACTCCTGAAGGATTTGACTTGAATTGTTAGGCCTATCTCCTTTGTCCTACACGTCAATCAGCAGAAATAATTTGTTGTATCAATCCTATGTGTTTCCCTTACTCGGAAATTAAAACCACTTATGCCTCCCTGGAAAGTTAAGTAAATCAAATCATCACTTAACTTTGTAAATTCCAGGGAATGCAACGTTAGGTTGATTTATCTCTTTCAGCAATTTAACCCTTATGTACCAGATGTCATTCGAGAAATACACACTGCACTTTCTGCCTTCTCAACTTTTGGGGCCCAGAATTGCTCACAGTATAACCACAGTACAGAATCTACAGTGCCGTTCAGTCAGTGAATAATATCCACAGTATATAATATCACACATACCAATAATGAGCAATTATAGACATTACGAACCACAAACCTACTGTGTTTCAAGAGATCTTACTTGAAATATAAAAATATTTTCATTTTGCACAATTCATAACTATATTAATTTGCAGTAATTGTCCTTCATCAAGCCATCAACTGTATGTCTTTGCCACAGTTATAGACTTATATTAATATTTTGTCCCATTCCTAATAATGAATCACATTAGGTACTAAAAGCTAGATGTGCAGTCTTTTAGCTTACAAATTTGTTACATAAATCCTGGACTTCAGAGAAATGACAGTACTTTGAATTCCAGTATCACCATCAAAGCTAAAGCTACAGTTGGCAGATTTTCAGGAGATAGTAATCATAAATGATGCCAAATTGCATTATATATCCTTTTCACAAGAGAATCAAACATACATCCATTTGAAAGCAGTTCACCACAGTTCAGCTCTGTAGAGTCAATATTGCTTTAATTATTGGCCACATTGTCTGCCTTCCAAACCAGCTCCCTACTCCCAAGCTTAATCATAGCAAGCAGTTACCAAGAGTACGGAGGAAATGCTTTGAATACATCATTAAAGTCTACCTGAAAAAAATGCAACATCTCCATCGCCCCATGAGAATCTCATGTCCAAGACCACTCAAATTGGAGAGTGGTGTGCAAAGCCTGAGCATCCCATCCACCCGCTTCTTCAGCACTTATGATCAGGTGTTTGAATCCAGCATTACTCTGTTTAATTACCTTTGGATCCACAGCACTGGAGTGGAAGAAATTCAACTGTAATCATGCAGGACTGTTTTGGAGAATGACAGAAATATTGGTCACTCTACATCGTTCAATAAAACTTCAGAACTAGTTTAATATCTGTATGAGAAGATCAGAAATAGGCTCAAACTTTTCTTTTGAATCTATGAAAATTAAATTTCAGTTAAAAGCAAATTGTCTGTGACATGGATTTATGACCAAATCATTAACGTTACCTGCAAAGATTTAAATACGTAACAATTGTCTTATAGTATAAGTGTGGCAAATCATTTCACTGTTATGGAAGTGCTTTATGTTGCAGTTCTTTTGCGTGTTAACTGTAGGCTTGCCATGGCACCATGTTGCATTCAGTCCTAGGAATCAGAATCAAGTGAAAATACAAATTTAGAATTTACTACCTTAACGTTTGTACTATCCCCTTGAAGACTGAACCAGTCCAGTCTAGTTGTAGTTATTGCCTGTACAATTTATTGCTCCAAGAGCACATCACATAACAGAGATAGGTTTAGATTTTCATTTGGTTAACTGGATCTGACAGCAATTAAAGATCTGCAACAAGTACGTCACTAGGCCAGTTGCTATCACACATTGAGTATCCAAGATGGTGGTGAAATAGGACTCCTTAACCGAAGCTTGTCCGCTCTGTCCATTTCTTTTATATTTTTTTTCTCCTTTGTGTTTTTTTTAAACCTTCTTTCTTCTTGGCAATCTCCTGAACTTCCCATCTCAATGCAGACTCAGATTCCCAACCTCAGCATGGACCTCTTGGTTCTGCATCTCAATCCATAGCAGTGACCTTTTGGCCTGGCACAGTGATCTTTTGGTGACCCAGCATGGCCTCAGTATGGATGTCTCGCCTTGAGATGATTCCAGAGCAGTCTCTTGGCCTCGAGGTGAAGCCCCATACAGCCTTGAGTCAAGGCCCCATGCAGACTAGAAGCTAGGTGCTGGAGTGGACTGGGTTGGTAGGACTGTTATTCCAAACATTTTTTAAACTTATTTTTCTAATTTATTCTTATGATCAATAATGCTGGACTATTTTTTCTTTCTAAATAAAACTTTTCCCGAAGAATTTGTACCCAAGAATCTGTACCTTGGGACCTTTGTACCTAAGATGGTGCCGCAAGTGGCAACTTGTAAACTTTTCACTGTCCTCATTTGAGTACATGTGACAGAAAAGCTCATCCTAATTCTAATTCTAGTTGGGAGGCGACAGACCAATGAAAATAGCTACATATACTGAGGACGATTGCCAGAGGATACAGCAGGGTACAGGTAGGCTGGAGACGTGAGCAGAGAAATGGCAGATGGAGTTTAATCTGGACAAATGTGAGCTGATGTATTTTGGAAAATCTGATACAGGAAAGAAGTACACAGTAAATGATAGAAACTTTAGTTGCATCAACATACAGAGGGATCTACCTGTACAAGCACACAGTTCCCCGAAAGTGGCAACACAAGTGGACAGGGTTGTCAAGAGGGCATATTGCATGCTTGCCTTCATCGGTCAAGGCATAGAGTATAAAAACTGGCAAGTCATGTTGCAACTGTATAGAACTTTAGTTAGGCCACATTTGGAATATTGTGTACAGTTCTGGTTATCGCAATACTAGGACGATATAGAAACTTTGGAAAGGATACAGAAACGGTTTACCAGGATGTTGCCTGGTTTGGAGGGTGTTAGCCCTGAGAGGAGATTGATATGTTTTCACTTGAAGGTTAAAGGATGAGGGGGTGACCTGATAGCAGTTTACAAAAATATGAGAGACATGGATGGAATGGGTAGTCGGAGTCTTTTTCCCAGGGTAGGAATGTCAGTAATGAGGGAACGTAGGTTGAAGGTAAAACGGGGTAAGTTTAAAGGAGATGGGTTTTTAAAAGTTTTTTTACACAGACGCTATTAAGTGCCTGGAAGGCACAGCCAGAGGAGGTGCTGAAGACAGATACAGTAGCATCGTTTAAGAGGCATCTTGACAGATATATGAATAAGCAAGGAATAGAGGGATACGGACCGTGTAGAGACAAAACAATTTTAGTTTCAAAAGGCATCATGTGATGGCAGTTTTGGTGGGGTGAAGGGCCTATTCTTACGCTACGCTGTTTGTTCTTTGTTGGTCTTTGTTCTTTGGTTTGTGTCTTAAAGTTCTGGCTGTAAGACTACATCATGAAACAAGGTAGGAAGTGTATAAGAGTAGGCACGTCTAACAATGGGAGTTTAACGAGAATATAGACAAGTTGCAGAGGCTGATCGTGGTGCTAAGTAGATTAGCTGATACTGAACTCAATGCTTAGATGATGAAACTAAATAAGCCATGATATGGCAGCACAGTAACTGATGCATCATCCTGTCAAAAATGTGCAACTTCCAACTACCAGGTGTTTAGAGAAGGTAAAACCTCCCAACAAAGGTTCCTACTGCTATGATTTAAGAAAAATAAGAAGGAAATGATAAGTTGGGGCAGTTATAGGTAGCTCACAGACTGTGATACAATGCCAATTAGAGGGAGAGAGATTCATTCTCAGCTAATATGACAGAAAAGAAACTTGTACCCTCTACACACTACAACATGTAGGTATGATTGCCCCCAGCATCTCAGACTATCTCAGTAACCTGTAGCATACCACCACCCCACAGATTTACGACACTACAGGATTCAGTTCAACGTTAGTTTTTGAGGAGGGAGTGTTCAAGACTAAATTGGACAGATGGATGAAGGGGTCTCGGAAAAAGAACTAAATATAATTTCAGCAAAACATAATGGCAAAACAATTGCAAATAAGGAATGACAAAATAAACAATGGAGATAAAGTATGTAAGCCTTTGACCTTATCCTGCTGTTCAATAAAATCATGTCTGTTCTGAAACTTAATTTCATTTATCTGCCCTCATACCTGCAAACAACAAAGATCTGTTAATTTCACTCAAAAATTTCAATTGATCCAGCCTTTTAGAGAAGAGAAAATTTCAAATTTCCACTGTACATAATGTAGAAATACTTGTTGAAATCACTTTCATATGTCCTAGGTCTAATTTTGAGATGATGCCCCTGGGTTCTGGCAGTTTCTCTGATTCCACTATATCAAAGTATTTTACTATTGTAATCTCTTTGATTCTATCACGTTCAAGGGAATACAAAACCACATTTATGCAACATGTGTTCATAAATTAATCTTTGGATTATTCTGGTGAATCTGTGCTGTGTTATGTCAAAGAAATTTTGATGGTATGAGACAGGAACTTTCAAGAGTTGATTGAAGTAGACTGTTTGCAGGTAAAGGGACATCTGGCAAGTGGAAGGCTTTTAAAAGTCAGAAAGTGAGAATTCAGAGACATTATAAAAAATTGAAAGAACTGCGGAAGTGTCACCGGACCCGAAATGTTAACTCTGATTTATTTTCACAGATGCTGCCAGACCTGCTGAGCTTTTCCAGCAATTTCTGTATTAGAGGCATTATGTTCCTGTTAGAGTGAGGGATAAGTCTGGTAAGAGTAGGGAACATTGGATGAATAAAGATATTGTGGCTCTGGTCAAGAATAAGAAGCAGCCGTATATTAGGTATAAACAACTGAGATTAAATGAATCACCTGAACAATGTAAGGGGTGTAAGGGCATCTTAAGAGGGAAATCAGAAGGACAAAAAGGGGATAGGAAATAGCCTTGGCAGATAAGGTGAAAGATAAACCAAAGAGATTCTACAAATTCATTAAGGAGCAAGACAGCAACTAGGGAGAGAATAGGCTCCCTTAAAGATCAGTGAGGTGTCTACATGTGGAACCATAGGAGATGGGAGAGTAATTAAGCAAATATCTCACATCAGATTTTATTGTGGAGAAATGGAGGCTAGGGAACTTGGGGAAATAAATATTCATACCTTGAAAACAGTCCACAATACAAAAGAGGAAGTGCTGAAGGAGTTAAAAAATATAAAGGTAAATGAATCTCTGGGACATGATCTAGTGTATCCCAGGACTTTGTGGGAATTAGGGAAGAAATCCCTTGGGGCCTCCAGAGAGATATCTGTATCATCTATAGTCACAGGTGAGGTGCCAGAGAACAGGAGGGTCACTAATATTGTGCCTTTATTTAAGAAATGCTGTAAGGAGAAGCCTGGGAACTTCAGACCTGTGAGCCTGACATTGGTGGTGGGTAAGTTGTTGGAGAGATAGGGTTTACATGCATTTGGAGAGGCAGGGACAGATTAAGGATCGTTGGTAGGGCTATGTGTGTGGGAAATGGTGTCTCACAAACTTGATTGAATGTTTTTGAGGATGTAACCGAAAAGATTGATGAGGGCAGAGTGGTAGACATTGTCGACATGGACTTTAGTAAAACCTTTGACAAGGTTCTGCATTGTAGACTGATTAGTAAAGTTGGATCACGTGGAATCCAGGGAGAGCTTGCCAAATGGATACGAAATTACCTTGACAGTAAGAGACACAGGGTGATAGTGGAGGGTTGGTTTTTGGACTGGAGGCTTGTGACCAGTAGTGTTCCGCAGGGATCAGTGCTCGGTCCACTGTTGTTTGTCAATTATATAAACAATTTAAATGGGTATTTAGGAGACATCGTTGGTATGTTTGCAGATGACACCAAATTTGGTGGTATAGATGATCGTGAAGAACGTTATCTAAGATTACAAAGGGACCTTGATCAATTGGGCCAATGGGTTGAGGAGCAGCAGATAGAGTTTAATTTGGGTAAATGGGAGGTATTGCATTTTGGTAAAATGAACAAGGGCAGGACTTATGTAGTTAATGGTAGGGCCCTGGGTAGTGCTGTCGAACAGAGAGGGCTAGGGCTTCAAGTGTATAGTTCCCTGAAATTGCTTCACAGGTAGACAGGACAGTTAAGAAGGCATTCAGCACACTTGCCTTCATTGCTCAGGCCATGTGTTGTCTTAGTTCTGCAGGTCCTGGCAAATAGAAGGCTGTTTCTGAACTGAAAAAAGCCACCAGATATTTCCAGGTCATGGAATGGTCATTTGTGGGTTCCAATGTTCTGCTTGACAAGGGCTATGGTTGACTAGGATCCTAAAAGGGGCCATGACTTAGGAGACCATGACTCCAAGTAGTAAACCTTCAGCTTGCTCTGCAGAGGCATGGCATCTCAGATGGATGATTGATCCAATACGAAAGAAATGTGACAGCTGCCAGGAAAGTGGGCACAGACCTTCATTGTATGCTGCCAGTCATCACGCTAGCTGGATATTAATAGAATGGAACACTTTGGCACCACGAAGTCGGCCACAGCATGTGCAAGAGTGAACAATATAACATCACTCGGAGACTGTGCCCTGGGCAGAAGGCACCAGACATTTCATTTTCAACTTGCTGTCAGTTTCTTAGGCTATGTTTTCTTGTCTTTGACCAGAGCCTCTTGGCTTGGTATTAAAAATAGGGATTTTAGCAAGGAACCTTTATAAATAGAACTTTATCAAACTCACTGCAAAGACTTCACATGTAACTGTTTTACTATATAGCATTATTGAAAACTTGTTTTCTATAGATATTTATGGGATATTTTTGACTAATAAATGTCAATTAATGGTGTATTTTCCATCACCTTTAAGGTTATCTCTTAGAAAGACAAATGGGACATTGACAATCATCTTTTGGGCACAAGTCAAGAATGTAATGGAATACTCCCCACTTGCCTGTATGAATACAGCTCCAAAAACACACAAGAAGCTCAACAGCATCCAGGGCAAAACGGTTTGTTTGGGGCACCATCTAATACCTTTTGCATTCATTCCCTCAAACACCAACAAACAGAGGCACAGTCTGTACCTTCTCCAAGATGCGCTTCAATAACTCACCAAGGCTTCTTTGACAGCACCTTCTAAACCTGCAACTGCTACCCTCCAGAAGGACAAGGGCAGCAGACACATGGGGACACCACCAGCTGAAAGATTCCATCTAAGGCCCTCACCATCCTGATTTGGAAATATATCACTGTTTCTTCACTGTCATTGGGTCAAAATCCTGGAATTACCTCCCTAAGGGCATTGTGGTCTACCTACAATACATAAACTGCAGTGAATCATGAAGGCAGCTCACCACCACCTTCTCAAGGGCAACTAGAGGTGGACAATAATTGCTGGCCCAGCTAGCAATGCCCACATCCCATGTACAAAGAAAAAAAAAATTCCTCGGTTCCAGTTCTTTTAACTTCTATTTGTGTGCTTTCAATCTGTGGGTCTGTTAGTCCAGTCAATTCCTTTGACCCCAGTAATGAGGTCCACTTGTTTTTTATTCGTCCATTTATAGCAATGCTATTAGAAAGTCACCTCTTCAAGTCAGTGACTCAAGTTTCCTATTTCAATGCAAGGACAGTGAACCTATGGAGAACATTACTAACACTGCTGGTGACAACCACAGAGTTATTTGTAGCACCGATTAAGAATTAAATCTTTTGTTCCAAATAAAGTGATGAAAATACAAAGAAAAATGATCACCACTTAAGTATCATTCTAACTTTTGTCTTCAGCTAATTTAAGCATTGGTTTTATAGCTAGTGCAAGAAGGGACAGTAGCGAAGTTGTAATTTTAGTGAATTAGTTCTTCAGAGGCAAGATCAATGCTGTGACACCAAGGGTTCAATTCCCATCATGCATGATTGCATTTAACTTCAATGAGTAAATTTGGAATAAGACACTAGTCTCATTAATAACTGTAATAAAATTAGTGGATTGTTTTGGGAAATAAAGCAATCTGGTTCATTAATGCCTAGTGGGGGAGGAAAACCACTGTCTTTACCCAGTCTGACCAAACATAACTCAAGATTCATGGAGATAAAAGGTACTGCAGATGCTGGAGAATCCGAGATAACAAGCATGGGGCTGGATGAACACAGCAGGTCAAGCAGCATCATAGGAGCAGGAAAACTTGACGTTTCGGGCCTAAACCCTCT
>JAHRHZ010000059.1:22076240-22100175 GCA_024137785.1 Ginglymostoma cirratum | reverse complement strand
CTCCTATGATGCTGCTTGACCTGCTGTGTTCATCCAGCCCCATGCTTGTTATCTCAAGATTCATGGAAATGTAGTTGACTGCTAACAGCCCTCTGAGATGGGCTAATTCTAATCAAGTTAGGGATAGACAATAAATGTGGCTTTGTCATCAATGTTCTTATCTCTGAACTGAATTTGAAACATAAGTATGGCAAAATTTGAGGCAAAATGAGAGAAATAATAAATATGTCTCTGATCGAAATTACATGTGCTGTGAAATTATTGTGTATTACTGCATAGAGAAAATAGCAAAATTAATTAATTCACAAATAACTATTGATTGATCTGTTTTATTCAATATTTTAGCACGTAATTAAAACCATGCAACTGAAATAATCCAAATAAACACGTCCAGTTTGTCTTCAAAATGAACAAAAATGAGTTTCTACAGATTTGCCGAAATCCATTCAGGACATCCATTCACTTCAACAGAAAGGCTTTAGATAAATTTAGAAAAGCCACAGACATATATTTAACCACTTTCCAAACAATGTAGTCAAAAGCTAGGCTTCTGTCTTGCCTCAGGCAAATAAAGGACATAATTATGAAGCTCATGCCAATTCTCAGGACAGAGCATCACAGATGTCCCAAGTTTGATGACACACATGAAGGAACCAATTGTACGGTTACTAAATTTGCTAAAGACCTGAAGATAGGAAGGAGACTAAGATGTGACGAGGACATGTGGAATCTACGAACAGATATAGAATGATTAAATGAGTCAGCAAAAATTTGGCAGAGGTATCATAATGCGGGAAAATGTGAACTTATCGACTTTTGCAGGAGATCTAAATGGATAGAGATTGCAGAACACTGAGGTACAACAGGATCTGGGTCTCCTAGTAAATGAATCAAAATTAGTTCGTATACAAGTGCAGCAAGTGGATAGGAAAGCAAATGAAATGTTGTTTATTGTGAGAAGAGTGGAATGTAAAAGTAAAGAAGTTTTGCAACAACTGTACAGGATATTGGTGAGGCCAATCCAGAGTACTGGGTACAGATTTGGTCTCCTTATTTTACAAAGGGTGTGGCTGCATTAGAAGCAGTTCAGAGGAGGTTCAGTCAACAGCTTCTTGGGATGTGGGAGTTATCTTAGGAGGAAAGGTCAGGCAGATTGGATCGATATGCATTGAAGTTTAAAAGAATTAGAGACAATCGTATTGATTCATATAAGATCCTGAGAGGTCTCAATAATATGGACGCTGAAAGGACGTTTCCACGTGTGAGGGAAACAGAATTGGGTTTAAAAAAACAAGGGGTCTCCCACTTAAGAGTAGAAATGTTTTGCCTCGGGGGTAATGAGTGTGAAATTTTCTGCCCCAGGCACCAGCAGAGACAGAGCAGTTGAATATTTTAAAGATAGATGTCAACAGATTCTTGACTAACAAGGGAGTGAAGTGGTATTGGTTGTAGGCAAGAAAGTGAAGTTGAGGCCACAAGCAGATCAGTCATGATCTTACCAAACGGCAGAGCAGCCTCAAGGGCCAGAATGGTCTGCTCTTGATTCTCATTCATATGCTCATGCACATGTTCCATATCAGCAGATTCACTGGCAAACTGAGTGGGTGCCTGTCTGAAAGCTAAAAAATCTGATTAAATGTCTTTCTATAACTACCATGACAAAATTATAACTTCAGTTTCTAATGAAACCAAAACATTACACTGTAAATCAAAACTAAGGAACCAGAAAGTGCTATTTGTATAAATATCGCCCCGGTGAGAAGGTCACGCTGTGATAAGTGTTATATTTCATTAGAGCCACTGCCTTGAATTGACTAACGTAAAAAGTGCCCTGAAGGAGTAACTTAGACAATACAACCAACATTCATTTCGCAGCCATTCCATTGTTAGGCATTACTGAGGCATTAAGCCAAAAGGTCTTTTAATAAATCCAGCTGATCACTCAAGTTTTTATCTATTCTGATTTTTGGGTGGGCGAGGGTTTGCTTGGAATATTTTAGTCATCGCTTTTAATTGTGTGCCAAAGTTTTGGAGGAGGCTAATTTATAGTTTAATTATGAATGAATTACTTATGCTTAAAGATATACAGTCGGTTCTGATAAAACACGTGTTTCTTCAAAGCGAATCGGTTTTAACACGATTGAAGAATTTTAGAACGCGATTTGCAGAACACGAACTTTCCCTACCTGTACTAGCCATAACACGATTCTGTCCCCATCACTTTAAATGTTGCAGTTATTGTGCGATTCTCTTGCAATAAGAGGTCGCAAGGAAACGGAACTATCGCGTTTTATCAGAACCGACTGTGCTAACATTGAATGTAGTCCAGAGAAGGTTTATCAGGCTGATTGGAGTGGGGGATTTCAAGACTAGGGGACACATTTTGGGGGGGGGGGGGCAAATTTTTTACATAGAAGTGGTTTGTCTGTGGAATGAACTTCCTGAGGAATTGGTGGATGAGGGTACAATGGTAACGTTTAAAAGATATTTAGATAAGTACCTGAATTAGGAAAGATTTGGAGGGATATAGGCCAGGAGTAGGCAGATGGGACTAGTTTAGTTTGCGATTGTGTTCAACATGAACTTGTTGAGCCAAATGGTCTGTTTCAGTGTTGTATGATAAAGTGACTCTATAACTCCCTGACAGATATTGAGTAGGTTGGGTTTATACTTATTGGAGTTTAGGAGACTGAAACACACAACACTCTTAGGAGAAGTGACAAGGTAGATGCTAAGAGGATTGTTCCCCTTTTGGTAGAGTCTAGACCAGAAAGTACAGTCTCAATCAAAGAGATCACTCAATTAAGATAGAGATGAGGAGACTCATCTATTCTCAGAAGATAGTTAAATTGTAGAATTCTTTACCACAGGGGGCTGTCAAGGCTGAGTCATTAAACATATTCAAGGCTGAGATAGATTTTTAATCAATGAGGGAATCAAGGGTTCTGGGGAATAAGCAGGAAAGTGGAGTTGAGGATCAGCCATGATCTCATTGAATAGTACAGCAGACTTGATAGGATGTATGGCCTACTTCTGTACTGAGGTCATTTGGTTTTATTTTCTCAATGAGTAATTGTAAGTAATGAATCATAACCTGCCAGCATATGCAGTGTTCTCACTTTTGTGAGTTTCTTTCATTTTTATGTCAAGCATTAATTTTGCTATGCTTAATTTTAAATTCATTCGCGACTGTGAGCATCCCAAATGATGGGCTGGCAATAAGCAGCATCTATGTTGGCAGTATATGTCTATTTTATTTGGTTGAGACCACTGTAGAAAATAGCAAATTTATAAGACAATTATGCTTTGGGACTGTCTCTTTAATATATGTAAATTAGAAGAACGAACAGGTCATGTGACCTGTTTTGAAATATATCTACCTGCAAGCTTGGATGATCTTAGTTGCTAAAGATTAAAGGAGACTTATGTTGTTTTGCTGGGAATAATGTTCATGATAAAACAATGCTGTGTTGATGGTGGATAGACTATTAGTCCCTATGTCACAAGGTGATGTTAGTAACATCAGGTTTTGTAACTTTGTTTGTACTTTATATTTTCTGTTCAAAAAAAATGCAGTTGAGTCTAGTGGTGAGCAGTTTAGCATTTCTGCCTAGATATCAGGCCCATGTAATTCGCATTGCCATGAAATGGGTTTTATTAACAAAAGAATCCAAAGGAAGCAACTGTAGTATTGGTTCATTGGATTTTTCCTAATGCATCCCTGATCTTCACAGAGAAGTCAGCCTGCAAGGATCAAAGAGACAGCATAAAAATAAAGGTAGTAAGTATCTATTGTACATCACATAAGATGTAGATGGGACTTCACACTCAGATTGAAGTGACCCATGTTTTGAGGGTTTAAACAAAACTGAGAGATATGCCTGGAGGGATGGCTGTCTAATTCAACCCTCACCATGAAAGTGAGTTCATGGCATAGAGGATATGCTGCCAGAAAGGAGGTGAAAATAGCTTTGGGTTGGTTCCTGGTGAATGAAGTGAACATATGGTGAACGTAAGATATAGAATTAAGCATATAATGGCGGGGGCAGTTTTGGCCATTGTAACTATAAAATTAAGGATTTTTATGGAGTTCGGGCTATAAGTACTCTACTGAAATCATGTTTAGTTGATGTTGCTTTTAGTTTGTTTATTGTAATGAAAGTCTTGCAACCTGAAACCTTATTTTATCATCATTTTAGCCATTCACTAGATTCTCGAGCTTCTTTTTTAAAAATTTGTCAGTCTCTATAGGTATCGTAACATAACATAGTTATGAAGTCTCCTGCTGGCTTCATCAAAGAGACAGCATGTAAATCCAGGTACAAAATTTGATTACTTATTTTAAAAGTAATTAGAGCTCTAGTAGATATTTTGAACTAAAGCCTCTATCAATCTAATTGTCATCCTACTCCTTTAATTCAATCCTTATTAGTTAATTTAATCAAATTGAATAGAAGTTCCTACAGAGGAAATGCTTTGGATATCAAATTCTGATAGAAGAATTCTTGCCTTGTAATTATTTTTCTATCTTAAGAAAGCAAAAGCTACATTTATATAATACCTTTCATGCCCTGCAGCTGATGCAAAGCACTTTAAACCTTTGGAAGTACTTTAGAAGTATCCTCACCATTGTAATATAGGAAATGCGGCAGCCAGTTTATACACAGAAAGCTCCCATAAACATTGACTTGTTGCACAAATAATTTGCTTTTTAGTCATCCTGATTAAGCAATTAATGTTGGCTAAGATATTAAGTTGACCTCCCATGCTCTTTAAAATACTGATAAGGGATATTTTATCACAATTCTGGAGGGGAGACAGCGTTTCCATTTAATGATGACATAACCTTACAATGCTGAGATTTCATCCTGAAATTTCTGGAGTGGGTACTTCAACCCATGGCCTTCTGACTCAGTTGGAAGAGTGTTACCAAGGTTTTGGAGCTCCCTTTCCCCTCCCCCATTTCCGAAGACCCGAAATGTCAACTTTCCTGCTCCTCTGATGCTGCCTGGCCTGCTGTGCTCCTCCAGCTCGACACTGTGTGTTACCTCTGACTCTAGCATCAGCAGTTCTTATGATCTGTCTTGGTTGGCACTGTTTTATTTCCAATTTAGACTTGTGCCCCACTGAACCAGCCTGGAGTTCAAGTTCAAGATCTCCTTCCTTAAAGCTCAAGCTTGAACATCAAAGTAATTTTACAAGCATGTGGCGAGAATCAGAGATGAACTGATTTGCTTGACCTTCAACTAATAATAGCCACTCCAGACCCTAGCCTGACCTTGTCTTGTTTTAAATGCAATTATGCTTTTCCAACACTGTCTGCTTTCAGCAAGCCCTGGAACAATTTACTTGAATATGAACATTCATTGGTGCTCATAATTCTCTCGGTCTTCACTGCTCTAACATTGACCTCGTTTCTAGCTTTAGAATAATTCAGCCACAGGAGATTCCTGAGGAGCAAAGGTACTCTGTAAAGCAGAGTCTATGTGTAGGTGGGTAGCTACTGTGAGTTGCTAAGAATCCTATGCTCTAACATGCTATGAAATCAGAATTGTAAAAAGAGAAAAAGGCTTGCTTTTTATCTGCAATGTACTCATGGCAATTACATGAAAATAAAACTTGGTTTCTCTTTAATCTACCATTGCTTTCAAAGTCAGTTGCAACAGCGGCTGCAGTTGCCAAGGCTAAGATCAGTGATTTATACAGGAGAGTACTTATTCTTGACATTGTATGTTATCAGGAGAAAACAGAATCAAGTGAAAATTCTGAAGTAGATGCAGTCCAAAAAGCATTGGACGTCAAGTGTTCCTTTGTTTCTTTTAAATGTATTTCACATTAGCTGGTTGATTTCCTTTTGCTTTGTTTAACTTCTTTTTAAGTTAGATTTATGTCACTCTTAACAATACTTTTGTTTGTTTGACTCCTGAATACTTTCATGTTAGTTCAACATGAGAAAATAACTTGCCTTTAGTTTTGAGGAATGGTAGAAAAGTAAATGAAAATTAACATATTAAAATCATAGACCAAGTTAACAGCAATTATGAATCATCACCTTATACCTAAGAAGGACTTCCTTTGTTCTCTGAAGTTTCCAATTAGAATGGTCAGCCAAAATTCCTGTGTTGTGCTAGAACTTCAGGTTGTTTCATGTGTTTTGAAGGCTCATATTTCAACTGCTTGAACTCAAGCCAAGGTTTTGAGTTTGAGGGCTGGCTGGATTCTCTGCAGTGTAAATGGGTGGTTGAATGCTTCTTGAATCACAGTATTCAGGAAATGTTACCCCCTGGCCAGACAGAGTTATGTAAGTGAGAGGCAGTCAGAAAGGGTAGGAAGAGACAGAAAGCACAGGACTCCATTTTGGGAGCTGTGGCACCCTCATACCTACATTCAACAGTATGTACCAGTGGCAGTTACAACATGCCTAGCCCCAAGCCTAGCAGTATGAGTCAAAGGAACACATGGGATGGGAGGTAAAACACAGGAACACAGTAATAGTTGTGGGTTCAAAAGTCGAAGGAACAGACATGCAGTTCATTTGACTTGAGACCCGGACCCTATGTTTTCTCTCAAGTGGTCGAGAAAGGTGCAAGAACTATGGAGTACTGAGAATGGGAGACTTGAAGTCCCCAATATTGAATGGATTCTTTATCATGTCAAAGGAAGAGAAGGACAGAAATATCTGAACTGTGTTTAGGTTGACTTTTCGTGACCAAGTTCCCTGCCCAATGAGGAAGAAGATATTGATGCTTGAAGTGGGTCAAGTGGGAAATGGCACAGTTGGGGAGCATCTCAAGAAGGTTAATTATAATATTGAGCAGAGAAGGACAGGAGCTGTCTTGAATAAAAATACTCAATTGCAAGACAACCAACGTCAGAGTACTGAAGAACAATCTGAGCTAGATAAAACAAAGCCAAAGCACAAATATGATGGAGCAATGAGTAGTCTTACAAGAGAAGATGGTTCAGGAATCATCTGGGAACATTGTTGTGAGGGAGTGATTGAGGACAACCAGAGTGCACAAGAAGATGAAAGAGTCAGAGAGCAAGATAAAAGGGCAGCATATGACAGAGGTCAGCTTGAAGATAAGGGGAGATCACGCTGAACTGGAGTGTCTGAATCCACTTTTTATTAAGGACATGATGACTTCAGAGACGAGGCTTGCTTGAATGGTTCCAAAGATGAGGGATTGCAGTTCTCCGGGTAGATTGGAATAGGTGGAATGTTCTTAGAGCAGAGAACGTGGAGGGGAGATTTGATAGAGGTGTTTAAAACCATGAAAGCTTTCAAGAGAATCATTAAAGAGGAATTGTGTCCAATGGCTGAAAGATATCACATTTAAGGTGATTAGCAAATAAGACATGAGGAAAGAGGTTTACTGATAATGATTTGATTGCACTGCTTGATTTGGATGATTAGTATCAGTTAAACAATAATCTTCAAAGTAGAAATGGATAAGTTCTTGATTTTTAAACATATTTAGCATATGAAGAAATGGCAGAGAAAGGAAACTAACTGGATGGCTCTTCAAGAGAATCAGTGTAGACTTGATGGGTGGAATGACCTACTTCTGAAGCATAGAATCCCTACAGTGTGGAAACAGGCCATTCAGCCCTACACTACTCCTCCAAAGAGCATCCCACCTTGCTTCATTTCCCCCATCCCTGCATTTCCCCAAATTTAACCCACCTAACCTAAACAGTCCTGGACACCATGAGCAATTTCCCACGGCCAATCCACCTACCCTGCACATCTTTGGACTGTGGGAGGAAACAGGAGCACCTGGAGGAAACCCACACAGACACAGGGAGAATGTGCTGACTCCACACAGACAGACAGTCACCCAAGGGTGGAATTGAACCTAGGTCCCTGGCACTGTGAGGCAGCAGTGCTAACCACTGAGCTACTATCCTGCCCAACAGTTCTGAGCTGAACTGTTCTTCATTTGACAAAGCTTTTGGTCATCAAATATTACTTTTTGAGGCTTATTATCAAATATTCTTTGATTAACCTGCCTTGAGACTTTTTAAGATGCTTTACAAATGCAGCTTGTGGTTGTAGCTATGCAGGCTACCAATCATTGGTTCACAATACAGTCACAAATGCATGAGTGTGAGTAGATAGAGCACTTCCTCAGACTGAACAGCTTAATCTATTAAATGAACATTTCTGATTTTAAAGGTTAAATTAAGGCAGGCATACAATACGTGTAATTACTTTTCAGAGCTTTGGGACTAACATGGTGCAGCTGTGCTTTCATCAGATTCAAAGTCCCAGTTATATCCTACAATAAGGAATAGCTAACGCTTTTTCAAACAAGAAATCTCTGTTCCAAAGAAATGGCAATGAATGAAACAAAGATTTCAAATAAGCCTCTTCAGCTCTTCACCATAATCCCTGTTCAGGAATGCAACTTTAATTACAGAATTCATCTAAAAGTGAAGAAAATTCACAACTTGTGATGCTTTTGAGAATGGTGTTGTCTAAACCACAATAAGTGACTTCGCCAACAAATATACTTGTAAGCCTCTTGGTACTATCCCACATCATGATATACAGCACCATTTAGCATTACTGAAGCCCTGAAGGAACAGTGCTAAAACACCTTAAGACACTTCACAGCAGTGCTTATTGAAGCAATATTGGCTCTGAGCCTTATCAGGGAACATTAGGGCAGATGACCAAATCTGTGATCGAGGAGAGAGAGTTTTTGAAATATTTTGGGAGGAAACTCTGTTGTTTGGAGCCCAGGCAGCTGTAGACACAGACACCAATACTGGAGCAATGAGAAAAAGGATACTCGAGGGATTAGATTTGGATGATTATTATCCTTCTAGAATTTATCCTATGCAGCTCAGAGCGATGGATGTTTCAGAATATTTTAATAAGGTCCATAAAGCCTTCCCTGGAGCTCTGAGCAACTTCCTATTTTCTGTTACACACAGAATTCACATTCAGTTGGGTTTATTTGTAGCTTTTTGAAAGTTTGAGGATTTTTTAATTAATGAGTGAGATTGTCATTCCTACTACAGGTCCAAAAGTCATTCTCCCTGCCAACATTCCAGTTCCAAATTTTCCTTATACTCATTTGGTTACTCATTTACTTTTACTTATTTGAATATTGCCAAAACATTAGAAATATTGCCAAAGCATTTCAGCTTGCTGTCTTCAAGACAAACACACACACACAATGCCAAATTATAAATGATTGTGACAGTTTATACTACTGAAGATGAGGATGCTGATTGGTTAACAAAAAGACTCTGACTGGCCCATGTTGGCTGTTGCAGTCATTGAGTTATACAGCATAGAAACAGACCCGTTGATCTAACCAGTCCAGGGTGAACATAATCCCAAACTAAACTAGTTTCACCTTCCTACTCCTGACCCATATCCCTCCAAACCTTTCCTATTCATGTACTTATCCAAATGTCTTTTAAACATTGTAATTGTACCCATATCAACCACTTCCTCAGGAATTTCATTCCACATGTGAACCACCCTCTGTGTAAAATGTTTGCCCCTCATAATATTGTTAGATATGATTCAATGATGTGGTTGAACAATTCTGAGTGTGTTAATTGCTCCACTGAAAATTTAAGATAAAGAGTCAATCTTGTGACGTGACTCATTTATCCCTACTAAAAGTGACATAATTTCACACACAAGGACCTTTTCTCTGCAAACAAATAAAATATGCCCTGTGCCTTTTTTAAATTGAAATAATTGGGCAGTAGGGTCCCTATATTTTCTTGTTTCATCCCCCAAGGCAATGTTTTGTCTGTGTCTCTACTGTGATATGGAACTGAGATGAAGAATCTACATGCTTATGCAGAGTTGGAGTCGGGATTAGAGGTGTTAGTTCTTTCTAAATCGACACAAACACAAAAGCCTTTTGTGTTGTAAATCTTTTTTGTACTTCTATAGATGCAACATCATCTTCCTCTCTCACTAAAGTACTGTTGCAGCTGTATTTGGGAGGTGTGTGCAAATATAACAGATTATAAATAGTCACGGGGTGATTAATGCAGAACTCTGCACCAAGTGTCTTCAACATTAACAGATGTAAGCTGGGTGTTGTTGGCTATGTCTGCAGCAATTAGTTATTTAAAATGAAAATGTTTTCACTCTTTCAATGCTGTCCAACTTTTAAAAAGTTGCGATATTGGGCATAATTTTACCAGTTCATGGATGGCAGATGTGGTAAAACAGCAACAATCAGACTTGGGGCTGTCCCATTACTAGGGGGTTTCTATCCAGCAGTGAGATTCCTGTTCTGAGGAAGTAGGAAGCCAATTAGCATAATTACAGATCCAATTAAGGGCTATTTGATGGGTCTGCTGGCATTTCGCTAACGGCAGGGTGTCAACTAAATGAGGGTGACCTCGCTGCACCACAGAAAGGGAAAGAGATGTCAGCAAAAATGAAAAACCCAGTGAGTGCTCAGTGGGGTCTCTCCTTGCTCCAAGCCTTGAATTCTTGAATTTTTGTGTGAATTTACCTGGCACACCTGCAATTTCTCCTCCATATCTCACAAGCAACCACCTCCCCGGCTGCTGGCCCTCCGGAAGCAGCCAATTTCTGAGGCAGACTTGGATCTACTCTTCACTCTGATACAGGCCACTGAATCACAACAGCAATGCAGAAAGCAATTGATGTGCACGGAGCAACTCAGTCATAAAAATTAAATGGAGCTCATGCATTCAAAAGGTTATTACAGACATCAATCTTTGTGAAATACTCTGATGGGATTAAAATCAAAACTGCCTGAACCTCAGAGCTAGCATGGACTAAATGAGTTTTCAGTAGACTTTTGGTCACAGTGGATTAAAAAGAAAGCCCAAATTTCTGTTTGAAAGTTCTCCTGGGAAGACTCTAGGGATGTTCTACTGTATAAAACTTGTTATATAAATGTAGGTTGTTGTACAGCCATCATTTTTAATGTCAGCAGTTGATATGTTATGGTGTTGTTCACAGAAGAAATAATTTTCACTACTTATTTTCCAGTCTTTTGCTATTTTATTATATTAACATTTTGCTTATTTATCTCTCCATCTCTGTCTTTTGTGCAGTCATTTCTGTTGCCTTTTTCAAGTATCTTTCTTCTCCCATCTCACTTTTTACTCTGCCTTCTTTGGCTGAGGTGATCAGAGTTAAGGCGTTGGCCACTCCAGACAGAGATTCAGGGACGAAACCTTTACTCATAGGATGGTGAATCTTTGGGCCAGATGGTTGCAGATGCTCAATCAGTGAGTAATCTCAAGGCTGGGTTCAAGTGGATTTTCAATACTAAGGAAATCAAAGGATATGGACAAATAAATGGAATTGAGGTTAAAGGTCAGGTGCAATGGAGCATGTTCGAGAGGCCATGTGGCATATTCCTTCAATTTCTTACATCCTAAGGCCCTTGCTGTTCATGTGTTCTTTATTTTACACCTTTCTGTCCGTGTATTTTTTTTTTCTCTCTATCCTTTTCCGTCTCCATCTCCCTTGCTTTCCACACATTGGCTTGAACACCATAGCCTCAAGCAAATTATATTTTACTGGCACATGCACAATGGACAACCAAAGCAGTTGTGTTTGGGAATACTGAGATCTGAGTACTTTCTAGAGTTGACCACTAGGTGGACAGAATGAACCATGGACAATTGCAATGATCTCAAAGTTGGAGACACTCAAGAGGTCTCTCGCTCGAACTATGGGAAAAGGATAACTTCATTATTCAGAAGTTTCAATGGAATGTTCAAGATCTTTATACCAATTTTATTTTTTGAAAAAATGTGTTCATTGTGTAAAATATACTATATGTGAAAATACAGACTCTGGCTTTCCAGTAGTTTGGAGGTTTCTCACTTTCTATTATAAATAGCAATACCGTTCTCCTGCCCAAGAGTGAATCAAAAAATTGGTGTTGGGCTGATGACTTCTGGCATCGACATCTGGTCACATTTGCACAAACCAATTGGCAATCTGTTGCTGGACGAATTGCACTCTGCACACACACCCTGCTACCATGCCATCTTATCTCTCTTCCTTACTGCTTGAGCAATGCAACAGTGTAAACACAACTTACTAATGAGTTTCACCATTTTTTCCTTTGTCTTAAAACCAAAAACAGTCTTTTTTTCCATTTCAGACCACAATTGAAAATTTAAAAATTTAAAATGCAGCTTTTAAGATACTGTATATCAGTCATCATCTAATGGGTGCATCCTCCATGGCAACACCTCTACCAATCTGTCTACACTTGCCAACCAATTAGCAGTCTTTTCTTGCACAGTTCAAAATCTTGTTCCCTCTTTACACTGGTATTCTTGCAAATAGTCCTGATGAATGCATAACAAAACTTTATAAAATGTATCCTTTTTCAGCCATTTGTAATTTTTCTGCTTCTATTTTGCAGTTTTGTCATTTTTTTTATTTTCTGAAAACATTGACTTGATGCTGGGATACAGTTCCATGGTGGGCATTGGGCACTATCAGGAAATTTATTTAGGTTACCATTGATTACCAGGGTAGCAGGGTGTGTGTGCAGAGTGCAATTCATCCAGCAACAGATTGCCAATTGGTTTGTGCAAATGTGAATTGATGTCGATGCCAGAAGTCATCAGCCCGACACCAATTTATTGATTCACTCTTGGGCAGGAGAATGGTATTGCTATTTATAATAGAAGAACCTCCAAAGTACTGTTTAGATGTGTGCCAAAACAAAGAAATTTGGCAGGCAATTTGACTGTGTGGGCTTCATATTAAAGATTAATCTTCTTCTTTATCCATGCACAACAATATCAACTTGCTGAGTTATCAATACATATTTCAAAATAAATGCCTAAAAGATCTCCAATGCACCTCTTGTTGGAAGTTTGGTGAAGCCTGAAAAGGAATGGTATAACACCTAAGCATTGGCATTTTCTGAAGGGTTTTGCCAATCTTTCAGCAAATTTATGGCAGCTATATTGGGACTGAATCTCGAAATCCTTTAGCTTTTTGCCTATCTATTGCAGAAAATGTAACAAAAACAGAAGCTGCTGGAAAAGCACAGTAGGCCTGGCAGCATCTGTGAAGAAAAATCAGAGTTAACGTTTCGGGTCCAGTGACCCTTCCTCAGAACAGAAAATGTAACGCCTGCAAAGAAAATTAGTTGTAATGTGGTAATGGACAAAATAGTTGAATCAGTACATTATATTCATCAAGCCTTCCTAAGGTAAAACCAACTATAAGGGTTTAGGCCCGAAACGTCAAGTTTTCCTGCTCCTATGATGCTGCTTGACCTGCAGTGTTCATCCAGCCCCATGCTTGTTATCTCTGATTCTCCAGCATCTGCAGTACCTTTTATCTCTTATACAAATAGTTTATCAGACAAACATTACTAGATGTGGCTAACAAGTCAAAAGTCATACCTATGCATATCTAATACGCAAGAATTGGCCAACAGTGAATGCCAATCATCCCAGCACACATTTATAGATAAGGTGCAGAGATTTTTACCAACTATAAAATAACACTGCATAAAGAAGAACAAGGTGCAAAGCTTTCTCACAAATTCTTCAGTATTTCTTCAGACAGTGCAACCTGGAAAGTCAGATATATTGAAGATACTTTTGTGCTGAAATCTGCCTGTTGTTATGGTCGAAAGGATATAACTAACAGTAAAGAAAAGTTGAAAGATGTTAATCAGGATCAAAAATAAAAACACGTGTAAGTCAACATTCCTGGCTTATGTCCACCAAGCCTAAAATTTTCCAACACTTGTGCTGTGTCATTTTTTCAATCACAAAAGAACTAGGGAACAACAAAATAAAGGGGCAGCCAGCTTTAACCTTGTACACTCCCATTGTTTTCCCAGTCAATGTATCCTTCCCATTGGGATGTTGTATATTAAAGCACCTTTCATATGACCTACATTGAAAATTCGTTGAACTTACTCAATGTCAAGGGATGAAAATGGAAGACAAGTGAAATGTTGACTTTATTTCAAAGGCGATGGAGTATAAAAATAGGGAGTTCTTACTAAAATAATACAGGGCTCTAGTCAGACACAAGCTGGGATACTGTGAGCAATTTTGGTCTCCTTTACAAAGAAAGATATCCCGGAATTGTTTGCAGTCCAGAGAAGTTTGAATAGGTTGATTACAAGTTTGGAGGGATTGTTTTATGAGTAGGATAAAGCTGAGGAAGAATTTCTTTTCTCAGAAGGCAGTGAATCTATGGAATTCCAAAAACAGGGGCCTGTCAAGGCTAGGTCATTAAGTATATTAAAGACTGATTCATATAGATTTTTAACCAATAAGGGAATCAAGGGTTATGGGGAAAAAGCAGGAAAGTAGAGTCAAGGATTACCAGATCAGCCATGATCTCATTTGAATGGTGAAGTAGACTTGATGGGCTGAATGGTCCACTTTCGCTGGTCTTATGCATCACAGTACACAAAATATCATACACATATAGAAGTAAGGGCATAGTTAGCCACACTGCCTGGCTAAAACTCCACAAAATTTGTGGTGAGGCTCAAACCATGCACCAATAGAGTAATATTATTTAGCTCTGTTATCTACGCTATTTATGCTTTGTGTAGGAAATGCATTAAGTTGATCTTGTAGAGTGCAGGTAGTAATGTATTCAACAAAGTTCGTCCTCAAAGGAATTATTGTTTGTGACCACTCAAAGGCTGTGTCTGGTCACAACATAGGTTGGAACATTTTGATAGGTTGAAAAAGAATTCAGATAATCATTTATCCGATTTTATAGATAATGTAAAACAGCAGAAACGCAGGAATCCCAATGTGGAAGCAAAAACAGGAGTCACTGGGCAAGGGGGGGACCTGGTCCTGCTGCCAACCCCTGTTTGACAGCCAGGGAAGTGAATGTAAAGAGAGTTACTCTGTTTGAAAATTCAGTGTATTCTCCATAATGGATTCCAGGCACTACCATTAGCAGAATGCAGAAGCCAGGCACAAAATAACTGCTAGACATAAATGCAGATGTGCAAAAAGACAGTATATTTTAAGGTAAGACTCACCAATAATACCATATTCCAAGTAGGCAACCCAAGAGCCAATGCCATGAAACAATACTTGTTAACTGGCTGCATGTTTACTGACCCTGCCTGTCATCCCAGCTATGCTGTATGCCTAAATAAACTTGAAGCTCTGGTGCTCTATTCCAAAACATGCTCACACTTCAGTAAGGCACACAATCAAGATGCAATGTGCAACTGAAAGCCTCATTACATTTGCATTTCTCTGTACTATCTCTGTGTTGCATGTTAACTGCAACCATCCTAGTTGCAAATGGTAAAACACCATCCTACTGATCCTCAGTAAATTGAGCCAGTTGTACTCAGTTCCTTGCAGACAAATAGGCCATATTTCTGCAGGTATGTTCTCCAGCTTGCTGGTCTTTTCAGCAGACCTTCTTTCATCTGTCACCTTGATCAGACACAATTTGTTGGGTCCAGCTATGTATATGCATCCATGCGATGAAGTTTTACAACAGGACTTACAGCTTGCTTCAGGCTGGGCAGAAGGGAGTCTGACAATAATTTAGCCCAGCCTGAAACATTCCGGTTTAGCTCCAGAAACAGGCAAGAACGTTGTGTGGTCCCCACAAGAAAACTTGCAGTCTCCTCTGACCTGGACTGAACTTCACTCCAACATGATCTTACTTAAGCCTCATCCCCCAAAACATGCTTGGGAATAAAAAGTTACCCAATGCCTTCCTGCTGTTGACAACTCTACATCTTTTTCATACCTGTCCCAGGTGAGAAGTGGGTTGGCAGCACTTACACAAGACATTAAAATGTTCCAAGCCTGAAAGTTAAACCAGACACTGCATTTGGCATTCTTCTTGATGTGATCACATCACATTTCTTTTATTCATACAAATCAGTGAGACCCAGAACCTAGGACTAACTTATCCAATAAACAGTTCGACTGCAAGAATATGAGCATGTTCTGTGGTTTTACCTCAATATTTCCAAAACTAGTATTTTTCAACTTGAAAAGAGAAGCCTTAATAATTCAAAGTATTTCCTGCTTATTTAATTAATTGTAGAATCATTTTTTTTAACAATCCAAATGCTTACACTACCATTTTCACATAAAGGATTCAGTTTGATTCTTAATAAGTAGAAGACTGCTGAGGGCAGCTGTCATCTAAGCTTGACGGCAGCTTTTAGATGTAACTCATCAAGCTGGATAAAATATATTGTCAAATGATTTCCCTTGTCTTACCCACAAGAGACACATGATATGCTGACAGTCTTTGTTTCATGCTGAAGTCTCCCACCCAGTCTTGATTCACTGCCATGCTTATAAAGAGAGCAGTGGCAAAGATCATAATAAACTGACCAGCATCAGATTCATTCTCCAAAAGTCCACCAGCATCAAAGAAGTGAGGAGATAAAGAGAGATGAGTAGACATGGTAAATGAGGAAGGATGTTCCTGATGGTGGGGGGAGTCTGAAGTGGGGATGGTAGGGTCACAGTCTAAGCATAGGGGCTAAACCATTTATGACTAAAATGAGGAGAAGTGGTGAGTCTATGGAATTTTCCACCACAGAAAATAGTCAAGGCCAAACAATGCATGATTTCAAGAAGGAATTGGATATAGCACTTAGGCCTAAAGGGATCAAAAGATACGGGACAAAGCAAGGAACAGGCTATTGAGTTGGATGATCAGCTATGATCATATTGAATGGCAGAGCATTCTCAAAGGGCCGAATGGTCTTCTGCTGGTCCTATTTTTCTATGTTTCTATGTTTCAAATCGTAACATTGCTAAATCTTAAAAATATATTTAGGAATTTGAAAATGTGATGTGCCCAACAAAACTGCTCAATATCTGGAAGACGGTTGGAAAATCGTGTGGATAACAGCAAAGCAGCAGAACATACAACAAAATGCACCTGAGCTTAAAACAAACAAGTCTTTTACTGTTCCACCAATGTATGGCTAATCATGGGGAGGGGGCACAGGGGATTGATTTCCATCATTGTCTGTCATGGACTCTGCTGGAGTACAGATTGATGAAGCAAATAAGACAAAATTTGGTAAAAATTAGAGGTCAGGATAGCAACAGATGCTCAAATAGAACTCCAACATTGAGTCTCAGCACCACCCTAGGACAGCACACTTCCAACCATTTTTCCAATCAATGCAACTCCAAGTTACCCCAATCCATTTTCTTCCTAACTGTGATGTTACTATGGCTTTAAGAGGTGTATTTTCTCCTCTTTTTTTCATGAAGAGAAGTTGAGACAGAGGCAATGAGCAGTCTGTTCCAAGCTAACAAAAATAACAGTTTGTGAGGCCTTGTTTTTTCTTCAAGTTGGAACAATAGAAGCACCATGAACAGGTGGAGTCAGGCTCCCACAGAACCAGGGTTTTAGTCTTGTTTTCAGTAGTTATTGGGGCTTTGAAGCTACAATGCATCTCTCCCTTCTACAGCAAAACACTTGAGATCTCTCGCTCTGCTAGAATTTTCTGTGATATTCATTCGTTCTTGACTGGATAGACATTGCATGTGGGATAATCTATTTCACTGAATTTCACTGAATTTGCCTTTGCCACATGTGTGTTTATGGGATGTTAATATATTGGAACAGTTGCTGTCTAGTAGTTAAATAATCTATTATTCCATTAAGTTTTCCAATCAGATTAAAGTTAAATCAATTCTTATTTCTTTTGTTTGGATTTTAACTTTGGGATAGGAATAAAGTGTGTTTTGCTTAAAGCCAAGTAACATAACCAGTTGAATTACATCTGGAACACACTACCTTCCCTTGCCTTTAAATAAGGAAACATTAGGGCTAGGCTATCTCCTTCATATATTTGAAGGGAGTTTTTCTGGTCCATAACAGAACTTAAATGGAGTTTAAAAAAATTCTTTGCTGGCTGTTAAATATTATATTTGGAAGTTGCCAAATCCATTTTGAGTGGAACGTGGGCTAATTCCCAAAAGAAATTGTAGGATTTGGGACAAAAATGCAAGAGCTACAAGTTTAACTTAACTAGCTTTAAGGATATCATTGTTGAGAACTGAAAGCATCCATACAAATATAACTGTTACTTGATAGAAATATAGATAGCCATGAGCTCGTTGAATATCAGAGCAGACTATATGGGCTGAATGGCCTACTTCTGCTCCTATATTTTATGGTCTTATAAGGTTGCTCCTTCAAGAACTCTGCACCAATCTGTGATATTGACATCAGGCATTCAAAGTAGGAAACTGTTCACTCCCTCATCACTAACATGCCTCACATTGAAAAAAGAACATACTGGCTATATCTACTATTTATCCAAGAGTGAACCAGTCGACCACCAAAGCACAGCCTCTCCAGGAAGGATATTTCAAAACATGGCAGACTGTGACTGTGAAATGTGCAAGTCAAATAAGATTTCTCCAGTCACACTAACAAAAATAACCAAATCCAAAGTGAGTTGAATATGTAGCAATTATGCACTGAGACAAACATTTGTTACAGCACCTTCGAAAGAACGTGTTTCTCTATAGCAAAGCTAATTTCTGTTATGTCGGAAATGCAATTAGTGTGAAACCAGTAACTGCATTCAGACAAACCATAAGGATAGCTGTTATGAAATGGAAAGTTCACAATATTGGCTGAGAGATTGTCTGAGGTTGAACTTCACACACCTGTGACAGAGTGGAGAAAGCTTAAATCTGTGACTTCCAGTGTTTGATACTAAGCAAATAAAAAGAGAGGTTTCATATTTTCCAACACTAACTTCTTGGATGAGCATGAAAAATGTGTAGGAGAAAAACAAAAGAGTTGACACCGTTGACGTTACACATTTTGGAGGGGTCACCTATACTTTAGAGGATTTTGTGTTTGATCTGCTCTCTGAAGCTCTCAGCTATCGGATCAACAAAGGAACAATTTTGGCTGTTTTACTTTCATGTAAAAACCAAGGTGATCTGTAGTAACAGGACAAAAGCAGCAGAAGCAGCGACAGTTGGTTGCTCACTGACCTGCAGTACCACAGGACAAAATGAATCAGCAGACAGGCACAGTTCACAGAAGGCAGAACCTGTCACAAAGAGTATACAGGTAGAGGATAAATTTCCTCAATGCATAGGAACACTAGCATCTCAAGGAGGCTCAGGGTCTTGAGTCACATTTGTTAGGTTGGCATCTACATCCAAGTTGGTCTGATGGCCATGCTTTACTTGTCTATAAGACTTCTGGCCTCAATGTTTTTGCCTCTGGATCTTCCCAGGACGCCGCCAGAACTATTTGGAGGATCTTGCAGTTGCTGGCATATAAATGCATACAAGAGGCAACTGATAACTTGTCTTCCAGGCCAGAAATTAAATATACTTTTCCTGTGATGCTGCCGGTCAGAATGACTGGGCACTCAGGGCTGAAGTTCTGGCTGGCTTGACATAAGTACAATCATTGATTGTATACATTCTGCAATTGAAGCAACCTCTCATCTCCCAGGAGTGCTCATCAACCACGGGAACTTCTGCTCCATCAATGTACAATGTCAAAGGGATCTTTGAAAGGAAGTGTGTGCAAAATTCATAGCCACGATATTATTGTCCTGAAGAACTCGCTCTCCCTTCACAACTTACAGCACACTTACAAATCATTTGCTCAAGGTCAAGGGGCACCTATTGAGAAGGCTGATGACACCCATGAAGAATCCAATCAATGAGACCCACAAGAGAAAAAGTGAAAGCAATTCAAAAACCTGATGTGCCAGGTCTCAGGGACGCATCTTGAGGCGCCCCTCAGTAGGGACTAGTCAGGGTCTCCACAATGGCCATGGGAAACTGCCCTCTGCGCAATATTGCAAGGAAACATGGTTGGGCCCAAGGAGGAAGAAGGTCCAGAGCATAGTGCCTCTTCAAACAATTGTGAGGAGGAGTTGGAACATGGTGCACCAAAACGATCAGCACCAAAACCTTCAGCACCAATGATCATTGTTGCACAGGATTCTTTGAATACCTTCACTAATGCAAGGTATGCTTCGTCTCCCCAATCCACCCATCTGGCAACATGTGCAAAAATAACTTTTACTGTCCGTCACTCATGCATTGACATTAAGACAAAGCAGTCTAAGAAACAATCAGTACATTTTTCACAGTCCACTGGTGCTCAGTGTTTTTCATTTATTAACCATTAAGAGTAAAATCCCCATTTGCCAGGCTGTAAACAAAAGTGGGGAAGACAACATAAGTGAGAAGAAATAATACTTATATGGCTGCTCGATCAAAAAGCAACTTACCAATCATTGTGTAACATAGCAATGTGATATTCTTGTGCATCCACAGACCTTGTTTCTTCTTCCCAACACTTCTGCATGATGCAACACCTGTATCTTGAGCAGAGGTTGAGGTAGGATAGTCTGACTGCTGAAATGCTCTTGGCTGACTTCCTTGGGGGTTTGAGGCCCCTGTGGAGCCAATGACTACTCTGCCTGTACATGTGCAGACCCAATCCCATGAATACAAGGCAGCAGCTGAGGCACTGTCAGGGCAAAAAAATTGGGTGTGAAATGGAAGTGCTTTGAGTGCAGCTCGTGTTTCCCTATCATATTTCACTATCATCACTCTGATGGCCCAGATGCCCTTGCCTACTAACAATGAGAGTAGGGACATTTTGTTGCTGTGGGACAATAAAAGGCCAAGGCTAGGAGATCAGCCGGTTTGTTTAAGATGATTGTGCAATCATTGTGTCAAGGTCAGCGTGAACTTATCTATCACATTTCATGAATGTGAAGGTGACTCATTCTCTGTAGAAGATAAAGGACTGCAACCTCACGCCACTCATATGGAATATGGACTCTTCCAATCTTTACACATATTGTGGATGCACAAGTCACCGGTTACCAAACCTTCTTTGCTGTTGCTTTAGGTCTACCCTGTTCATTGAGGTTAGAAGAGCTTTAAGCATCCTGCATCCTCCAACCTGAACTCTTCCTGTCTGTAACCTCTGCTTGTGCTCATTTGTGATGTGTGAGTCATCAGATGAAACCCAACAATCCGCCTAATGAGCCTCAGAAAAGTGCAAATATCTGAGCTGGTGCAGGCCTGTATGATGGCGTATCATCACAGGAAAATGATCTGTTGAGGCACCATCTCATTTTCCTGGGCCATATCCTCAACGGCACTAAAAGGCCCCTTTAAGTGATTGAAAACATGAGTTTGAGCTGTCAAGCTAATGATGTTTTAAGTGATCATTACACACATGACCATATTTCACTGGCTGCTGGTTCCAAATTAACAAGAGTGAGTATTGTATGCCATGAGGCTGTCAGATATTTAATTCTGTGTTCATAGCTAATCCGGCTGAGATTTCACTGATGTCTGGCACCTCCCCTTCAGCAGTTATCAATTGCAAGATGGCTAAGAGGACTACCTTCATTTCCCTGTCCCATCCCTCATTTTCTTTGCTCTGGTCTCCAAGGAGGTAAAAAAGAGACCTATGAGAAAGAATAATATGAATGCAGTGAAAAAATGAAGAGGATATTTGTTGATATTGATGGGAAGTATGCCATTGCATAAGGAGTGTTAATGGTGAAAGTATTGATGTGTCTATGAGAAAGCACCTAGACAGGAGTGGGATAGATATACCTGCAACCTAAGAGTGGGGTGAAATGGTAGAGTAGGTTTGAGAAGGCAGAATGAGAGTGTTGAAATAGTACCCACCACAGGATGTAGTTGAATATGCCATTGCCCTCATCATTCCCAACCTGCTTAGATCATTAAATCACTTTCATCCTTGAATTCACAAGTCTGGCACCATACTCTTTCTGCTGGCCTCATGGACAACCTGAAGCTCACGTTCTTGATTTCACCTGCAAGCTTCTTCCTCCTATCGGGGGGAAGAGTTTTTCCCAGTAAGTCATTACAGAAGCACATCCAGAGAAGCATCATCAAAATGAAATGTAGTCTTTGAATGATTGCGGACTCCATTCTACCAATTCAGTGTTTTACATACCCAACCTCAGGCCCATAAGATTACATGATTGAAGTCTCCTTTCAAATACTAGAATTGATGACAGTTATCATCATACCCCTCTCACTAATTTGCCAGGAAACCTGAAAATGATATGGTAATGCTGTAGTAAGGCTATGATGCCACTCCGTGCAGAAACAGTACACTGATAGTATGTTGAAGGCAGAATACAGAAAAGGTGTTAGTCTGTTATTTGAAAAGGAAAAATGTTCAGGATTATAGGGAGAAGGCAGGTAAATAGCATTAAGTGAAATGATTATTCAAAGAGCAGAGAGACTGTATGGCCTCTTTCGGCACTGCAATAATGTTCTAAATCTATGAATACTTCTGTGTTTCCTGCAATTTATGGATTACCCCACAATGTCCACACATCCTCCCTCCAAGTGTATTGAAAATCTAATATTAATCCAGTTGTACACTCACAGCTTTGTTTCTATGTCATAAAATCATTAGTCAGACAAACAAGAATAATGTCCAATCACATTATGAAGGCGTATATATTTTCTAATTTATTTTTCTGGCAATTTCCCATCAGAAATGCTGAAACAAAAATTTAATTTTCATCTGTATAAGTTAACCAATTAAAGCTCCTAGGTTAAATCAAGAAACCCAAACTTACAAACAATCACCTTTAAACAGCATGTTTTGAAATATTTAAATCAAATATCTCTCAATGTTATATTTTCTGTCATACATTCTAACTTCTATTCTCCCATAGCCTATCACTTTTTTTTCAGAGACAAGTTGTCAGTATAATTTCATTTCACAGGTGACCTTTCAAATGGAGTCTTCACTGAGGTGCATCAACTCCATCAAACCCAGCCACGGTAGGAAATTTGAGTGAAAAAGACATGTCAGGACAATACAAATGACAGCATATTAGATTGCATTCACAAAGTAGTCTCTTCATTATCAACCCATGAATATCAAGCAATCAAGATCGTGAAATGCAACTCACAAATTTTAACCCCCATTAGGAACAAGTTTGTGTCTGACAAAAGGTTAAAATATTAAAAATCTGAATCTGGTCCTATCCAACCCACTTCAATGAGGTAGGTGTGGAGTGTGGGGGTTGGGGGGAGGGGGAGGAGAAAGAGGGTGGTAGGAAAGACAAGAAACCAAATTATTCCTAAGGGACTCACTGGCAATTTAAATTTCATCAGGCTAGTAATCATGTATTTAATATCATTTTAAACTTAATACAGGCCAGAAAGCCTTCCTACATCTAAAACTAAAAGGTTAAATGGAGTCAAATCTTGTTGTATCCTGTCCACCTGATTCACTCACCCCATGATCAGACATTACTAAATCACCGCCCACCCCAACCCTCCACTGTTGTAATGTTTGGTTAATTACATTGTTAAGTTAATGTATTTATTTAAGGTTTAGAATAAACAGATGGTGGTTATTAGTTATCTGCACACATATGCAGGGAGCGCTCACAACACTGGAAAGTGGAAGCTGCTGTGAGACTGAGTACTCAATAAACTCTATACACTGACTAGCTTGGATCTGGATTGGTAACTCACACTACCAACATTCCAGCTCCTCCTTTCCCCACAATTCTTCTAATCTTCTCCTTGGGCCTCCAATCTTCCACAACACTGACCTCTGATCTTATCACTTAATTAGCATCCAATCTTCAAATATTTAACCCTAATAGTTCCTCTGAATTTTGTTTCTGGCCTCTGATCTCCCCTAAATCTTGCTGCAGAACTATAACTCTGTCTCTCCTGGCTCAAATCATCCCTCCACCCCCACCCTTCATCATCATCACTCCACCCCCCCCATTCCCACCTTCAGCATCATCCACCCCCCCATTCCCACCTTCAGCATCACCCCCCCATTCCCATCTTTATCATCATCCTCCTTCCCCCCACATTCCCACCTTTATCATCATCATTCCCACCCCCATTCCCAACTTCATCATCATCAGCCCCCCCATTCCCA
>JAHRHZ010000059.1:22059283-22070892 GCA_024137785.1 Ginglymostoma cirratum | reverse complement strand
CCCCCCCATTCCCACCTTCATCATCATCCTCATCCACCTTCCATTCCCACCTTCATCATCCACCCAACCAAACAATTTCTTACTCCCTTCTGCCCTTCCCTAACTGTGATCTAACGTTGAAGGCCTGGTCTCCTGTCAACCAATCAACCTTGTAATCTGACTGGCTGCATCTTAGAAATGGAAGCGGAAATAATAATTAGCAGCCAGGCCTAAAGGAAACCTGTGCCACTGAACTTCCTCTCCACCTCCAAGTTCAGCCTGCAGATATCCAAACTCACCCCACAGAGCCACCTGGCAGTGAGTCTGCAAATGCAATGTGACAGTTGAAATAGAAAATTAGATGGGAAACATTGACACAGTCAATTAAAATTGCAATGCTGTCATCAGCTGTCACCAAACGTTGCAATAGCAGGTAGCGTTGGCTCATAGCAGGAAGTTTCTTCACTATGCAATGTTTCTTTTAAACACAGGCATTCTTTGAAAATTAAACAGGAATTCAGAAATTCATCAAATTCGATTTTTTAAAACGTTATGAAAGCTTTCATCAATGCTTGTTCCCTGGGACTTTTACAGTTGTCTGCAAACCTATAAAATCTCAAGCATTGCTTCTTCTATCGTTAGGTCTTTGATTGCAAAATACATCATTTCTCGCCTGCCATTCACAGCACCACAGCTTAATCACATTCTCACGCCAGACCCTCGGATCAGATACCTCGGGGCTTTAGAATACTTGGACAAACCGCTTGAGGAGTTAAGTTTGCTGAATCTATTTTTTTGCAACTGAATCTTTCTCAGACATTTCTGGAGGATAACAACTCCACGTGACCCTCGAGATAAAGTTGCATTAAATAAAAGTAAAGATTGCATGCACTAAAAATCCTCAGGAGAACACCCAACAAGTAAATAGCCTCCTCCCTTCCACTTACACCAAGCCACGTAGATATTCCCATCCGAGTCACGTGGAAGGATTTCATTTGACGTAACTCCGTGAAAGATCAGTACGTGAACCAGAAGCGCGTGTTCATGGAAGTTTTACAATCATCTTTTTTTAAAATGCAAAATAGCCCAGCATAACGCACTGGGTTGCTCACACAGAACAGATTGGCAAATGGAAATATCTTTAAATAATTGAATTGTATAGAACATAGAGACACAGTGTCAACGCAACTGAACAGGGTAAGCAATTGGTTCATTAATAAATCACGGTCGTGAAAATGATCAGATCATTTCCAGATGTTTGAACCAACAATTAACAGGTAATGTATTGTCTCTCTCCCTGATTAGAATACCTCGTTACTCCTTCCCTTGCAAGGTAGCTCTTGGGCGTGTCCTTAGCAAATCAGTGAGCTGTGACAGCGGGTTTACTTGGAAATACATAGACACACGGTGGTTACTGTTGGAAAGCCTCCAGCAGCACCCGCCCTAGTTCAGGCAACAACCCAACGCTGTCCAGGGTCCTGAAACCACCCACCAAACCGATTGTACCCTCGCCCTGAACGTGGCCATAGTGCTGTCCAGGGTCCTGAACAAAGCGCCGGGACCGCTCCAACCCAAGGTCAGGGCGTTTAGCGAACGTTGTCCAGGGTTCTGAAACCGACCTCATTCCAGCCTGCTGTGTTCATCCAGCTCCACACCTTGTTATCGCTCATTCCAGCCGATGTTCGGGCATCAGACTAGCGCTGTTCATGGTTCTGAAATCGCCGAACGTCAGTCCAGCCCGAGGTTCAGACACTATTCAAACGTTGTGCGGGTGTGAGACCGCCAGAATCAGCAGCTGCCTTCGGCGGAGATTCAATCCAATATAATTAACACAAGCAAGAGGAGGGCCGGCTGACCCGTCCAAAGTCCCCCTGAACACCATACAGGCAACTTAAAGAACCACCCCCCCAACCCAAAAAAATCAGAATGTATATAGCCGGTAATTTAACAATCATAACACAAGCCGCACGCGCATCTGTCGGGAGCTTGCTCGCCAGGGACCTACTGCTGTAAAGAGTGTGAGAGGTGGAACTACTGCATAGTTTGAACGGATTTCTCACCTGGTCTGGAAAAAAGAAAGATGCGGGTGGCAGATTCCAACTTCTGCTTGCTTCACCGGTTGTGAAGGCTGGAAGAGAGAGAGTGTGAGGGTGATTTGCGGTGGGGTAGCACACTGTTGCTGGCTTGCTGGCGTCGCCGCTCTGTATATATGTATGTGTGAATGTAGCAAGTGTTAGTCTCCTCCTCCCTCCCTCCCCGGTCTCTCTCTCTCTCTCTCTCTCTCTCCCTTTCTCTGTTTCTCTTTCTTCAATGGAAACAGCTCCAGTCCCCATCGAGCATGTCCGCCTTTGACGTCAGCGCTTTATATAGACCCTGGCTGAGGGACAAACATCAGACATTGGCTTTGAGTCATCAACAGCTGCTCTCAGGATTTCTGCCTTCCCCTCGGCATCATTATTCCAGAGTGTCTGTGTTGCCACGACTGTGTCAGCCCCGTCGCCCCTAGGAACACCTTCTCTGGAGAAACCGCAGCGGTTCGACAAAGGACGCTCGCCAACTTCTCCAGCTTGATCAAGGACTGTCAGTGAAAGAATTAAAAATAATAATTAAAGATATCCTAACCTTTTAATATTCACCGTGGACCCTGTTTTCTTTTCTCTCCCCGTCTGTGACGATTTAAATACAGTTTCTCTGATAAACTGATGACTTTTTAACATATTGAAGTTCTTAACAATTCGGTTCATAGGAATGTGCCTACAGAATTTCGCAGTTGGGAAGGGCTGGGTGGAAATATGGTACCCCGAAAGCCACTTACCTTAAAAGAAAGACTCGGACCTTATACATCAATTATATTGATGCAGCTGATGTGTCCAGAATTTGCGGGAAATTGCTGTACACGTTGATTGTTCTCTACACAATGAAACCTTGTCTTAATTCATTGTCGAACAAAAAAATCGTTCATTTTGCTCCGGCGTGGTTTCTAGCCTACAAAGATGATTTTAAAAATGTAACAGTTGTGAGATATGACCCGCAAATTCTAATTGAAAACTGGAGGGCTCGGTGTGTGGGCGCTGGGCAACGTCCCAAATACAAACACAAAATTAATGATAGAAACAGAAAACTTTGGAAACGCTCGGCAGACCAGGCGGCGGGAGAAAGTGAATTAACCTTTCAAGACCATGATTCTTTCACGGCGACAAATCGTTGCCACTGTTCCTGCTTGTACAGACACTGCCTGCCCTGCTGCACATTTACAGCTTTTTATAACTGTCAGATTTCCAGCATCCGCAGGTATTTCCGCTCCTTGAGCCGCCAAAAAGCCACCTGTTCCGAAATGAACCAACCTCGCCGAATTGTATCAGTGATCTGTTCTGCTGAGCAGCAAAACTGTTAAATGCAACACTTTTATTTTGAAGCCAGGGCAGGAAAATGTTAGAGATATTTGCCCCGCTTAATTGTAAATATTCAATCATCGGGAGGCACGGTGGCTCAGCAGTTAGCGCTGCTACCTCGCAGCACCAGGGGCCCGGGATTGATTCCACCCTCAGGTGACTGTATGTAGTTTGCACATTCTCCCCGTGTCTATGTGGGTTTCCTCCGGGCGCTCAGGTTTCCTCCCACAGTCCAAAGATGTGCAGGTTAGTGTGGATTGGCCGTGCTAAATTGCCCGTAGTGTTCAGGGATGTGTAGATTAGGTGGGTTATAGAGGGACTGGTCTGGGTGGGATGCTCTGAGGTTCGGTGTGGACTTGTTGGGCCGAAGGCCCTCTTTCCACACTGTGGGGATTCTATGATCTTTTCAGATTTGAGGGGATTGAGAGGTAATCCAAATTCTAGACTAAGCCAGGCGGTTATGATTGGTACTCCTGTTGCATTGAACATATTCTTTCAATAACAAACCCCACTTTTTGAGGGACTGACCGCCTCCAGGAAGTTAACTCGAACCTCATGCAAAGTTACGGGTTTGCTAAGAATTCACCAATTAAAAGATTTCTTGGTCCACAGGGAGTTCTGTCTGAGGCAGCTGAATGCAAACAGTTTCAGGAAATGACGCAGCTGCTCCAGTTTTGAGAGGGGAAACGTGCTTGAAACGGACGGGCAGGTTTCCCATGTGTATTGTCAATTTTGTTTTTATAAACCGCAGCTAGCAACTGTGCCTTTGGCTCTTGTCGAGGGCAGCATGACTCTGGCAACTACCCCCGAAACCTTGAAGCTGCTAATCCCAGTGGAGACAAGCTTCTTTGGAAAATCCCATATCTCAACAGCAGCTGTGTGTTTGTCCATTCATTGGCATTACACGTGCCAAATACATTGTTTCAATAGACAGCATCGGAATAAACGATTTGGCAATGATCGTTTATAATGGTCTCAGACCGATAGTGCCGAGGCAAACTGGGACTACGCACACTGGACAGATTGATGCGCTTAATCCATTCCAGGTTCCGAGACGAGCATTTTGAAAGATTCCAGCTCACACACCATGACAGTAACAGTAAACAGCGTCCGAAGGTCTTTCTGCCAAAGTACAGTGGGGGTCCGTTCAGTTGTCTGACCTTTTGGTTGCCTCAGTGTATGCAAGTAGTGTCCTGCGCAAATAAGAAATGCCCCCTTGTTTTGTTTTGTCACTGCAGGGAATGTCAGATTCCAATGTTTGTTTTTTCCTTCTTGATAAGCAAAGACTGCGCAGAATTGCTTTAGTACCTGTGTATGTACTCAAAGACATTTTTATGAATAAAGTATATTTTTCCAATAAAAAACATAGTAGGCAGCTTTATCATTGTATATTTTTAATATATTCAGTATCACAAAGGCAGCTGTAACCATTCAAAAACTGCAGTGATAATCAGCTCACTGGCATCCCAAGGTACACAACAATGCAGAATCACCCAGCAGAAACTGATAACCAAGTTCCATACCCATGAAGACAGCCTCAACCATAATCTTGGGTTCAGGTTGCGCTACATGTGACCCCACCACACTGCTTTGTATCTGTAACATTTTCCTCACTGTCCTGTTTTGACATCATTGCCCTGATAAATTGTTCTGATCTCTCTTACCTTAATTAATTTGCACAGTTTTGGATTACTTATAACTTTAGTTAGACCCTCGGTATGTGAATCTTATACCTATTATGCTATTCCAGTCACAAACCGAAAGAACTGCAGATGCTATAAATCAGGAACAAAATAAAAGCCCAGCAGGTCTGGCAGCATCTGTGAAGGAAAAAACAGAGATAACGTTTCGGGTCCGGTGACCCTTCCTCAGAACTATTCCAGTCATTTGGTTTGTCTCCAGTGGAAACTTTTTTTTTGTAATTATTATCTCTCTGCCTCATTTAATCAGATTATAGGTCATCCCTTCACTTTTTGTTCAGCTGTTGACACTTTATTCACACCATCTGACACTTGATCACCTGCAGAGACCTAATATTCGGCCTATCAACACTTCATCACACCATTTGTATGATCGTATGACCTTAAGATCTCTCTGCCTATAAATTTTGTGCCTGAGTGCTTCTCTCTCACTTTGTCTGATAAAGGGGTAATGCTCCAAAAGCTTGTGATTTCAAATAAACCAGTTGGACTATAACCTGCTGTCATCTAACTTCTGACTTTATCCTAAAGATTAACTTTATAAAATTACAACTAAAAAAAATGTTTTAAAGAACTTCCTTCCTCCTGTTCTCCTTAATATTCCTCCTTCTCCTTCTCTCTTTTGATGTTATGTTTGAATATTAACTTTAATGCTATTTTCCCAGTAACTTTTTACTTAAATCTTAACTTTGTGGCAGGACTTCATTTCTGCTCAGATCCCACAACTCAGTTTAGACAATCATCTTGAGTTTCAAAATTGATGTTGTTCATTCATCCATTTGGAAACTGGCGTATGAATATAACAAAAATCTTTCAGAAAATATTAGAAAAACATTTCAAATCCCAATTGATTGCTTAGATGTACAGACCTGTTGGAATAGAAATTCTCAGCCCAACCAGTCCATGCTGACCACAATCCCAAACTAAATTAATCCCACCTGCCTGTGCTTGGTCTATATCCCTCCAAACCTTTTCTATTCCTGAACTTGACTAAATGTCTTTTAAATGTTGTAACTGTACCCGTATCAACCACTTCCTCTGGAAGTTCATTCCACACATGAATGATTCTCTGTGTAAAAAAAATTGCCCCTCATGTCTTTTTAAAATCTTTCTTCTCTCAGCTTAAAAATATGTCCCCTAGTCTTGAAATTCCCCACCCTAGGGAAAAGACATTTGCCATTCAACTTATCCATCCCCCTCAAGATTTTAGAAGCTTCATAATGTCACCCCTCAACCACCTACAGCCCAGTGAAAAACATCCCAGCCTATCCACCCTCTCCTTGTAACTCAATTTCTTTATCCTGCAGCACCCTGGTAAATCTCTTCTGCAGCTTAATAATGTCCTTCCTATAACAAGGAGATCAGAATTGGACACAGTACTCCAGAAAAGGCCTCATCAATGTCCTGTACAACCTCAACATAATGTCCCAACTCCTATACTCAAAGGTCTGAGCAATGAAGGCAAGCATGCCAAATACCTTCTTAACTATCTTGCCTACATGTGGTGCAAACTTCAAAGAATTACATTCTGAGGAAGGGTCACCAGACCCAAAATGTTAACTCTGATTTTTTTCTTCACAGATGCTGCCAGACCTGCTGAGCTTTTCCAGCAAATTTTGTTTTTGTTCAAAGAATTATGTACCTGAGCCCTTGGGTCCCTAACCGAGGTCGTACTTTTAAATGTATAATTTCTGCCCTTGGTTGTTTTACCAAAATGCAATACCTCACATTTATCCAAATTAAACTCCATCTGCCACTTCTCAGCCCATTGACCCAATTGATCAAGATTTCCTTGTAATGTCAAATAACCTTCTTCACTGTAAACTATACCACCAATCTTAGTGTAATCTGCAAACTTACTAACTGTGCCTTCTATAATCTCATTTAAATCATTTATTTAAATGACAAGCAACTTTGGACCCAGCACTGATCCCTGCAGAACGTCACTGGTCAGAGGCCTCCAGTCTGAAAAACAACCCTCTACCCTCAACCCTCTGAAGAAGGGTCTAGGCCCAAAATGTCAGCCTTCCTGCTCCTCTGATGCTGCTTGGCCCGCTGTGTTCATCCAGCTCTACACCTTGTTACCTCTACCATCACTCTCTGTCTCCTGCCATTAAGCCAATTTTATATCCAATTGGCAAGCTCACCTTGAATCCCATGTGATCTAACTTTGCTAATAAGTTTACTATGTGGAACCTTGTCAAAGACTTTACTAAAGTCCAAGTAAACAATGTCTCCCACGGTGCTAGTTGATAGTACAATCATTACATATTTCAGGTTACCAGAAATTTTACTGCAGAAAGCAATCCACCAAAAAGCAATTCCCAAGGCTTAAGCACAACTGGACCTATCATATAAGATATTCATTATTGTGGATGATTTTGGCTAAGACAGCATTTATTGTCCATTCCTAGTTGCCCTTGAGAAGGTGGTGGTGAGCCACCTTCTTGCACTGCTGCAGTCCATGTGGTGAAGGTATAATGCTGTTAGGAAGGGAGTTCAAGGATTTTGACCCAGCAATAATGAAGGAACAGCGATATACTTCCATGTCAGGAGGACAGGTTGTTTGGAGGGGTAACTGGTATTCTCATGATTCTGCTTGTCTTTCTAGGTGGTAGAAATCATGGTTAGGGAGGTACTGTTGAAAGAGGCTCGGTGAGTTGCTGCAGCGCATCTGATAGATGGTACATGCTGCTGCTGTGTTGTGACAGTGGTGGAGGCTGTGAATGTTTAAGGTGGTGAATGGGACGCTGATCAAGCTGACTGCATTATCCTGTGTGACATCGAGCTTTTTGAGTGTTATTGGAACCACCCTCATCCAGCTGACTAGGGAGAATTCCATCACGGTCCTGACTTGCACCTTGTAGATGGTGGACAGGGTTTGAGTGGTCAGAAGATGAATAGCAGCTCAGAAGTCCCAATGCTCACCTGCTCTTTTAACCACAAAACATATATGCAAATCCAGGTAGGTTTCTGGTTAATTTTATCCCGCTGGGATATTAATGATAAAGTATTCAACAACGTTAATGTTATTGAATGTCAAGAGTGAGTGATGTGCTCTCTGGTTGTAGATGGTCATTTTCTGGCATTTTTATAGCAGAAATGTTACTCACTACATTTTATCATTTGACTGGATGTTGTACAAATCTTTCCCTGTGCATCCACAGACTCCCTCAGTATCAGAGGAATTACAAATGGAGTTGAACACTGCACAATTATCAGTGAACGTCTCATTTCTGATCTTATGGTGAAGGGAGATATATTGATGAAGCAGTTGAAGATGTTTGGAAGTAGAACATTGTCCTGTGGAACTCCCACAATGATGCCTGAGACTGAAAGGAGTGATCTCAAAAGAACCGCAACCATCTTCCTTTATATTAAGTATGACTCCAAAACGTGAAGTCCACTTTCTCTAATTACCTCTAGTCCTGATGAAACGTCATTGGCCTGATGTTAAGTCAGCTTGTCTCCCCATGGACTCTGAGTCCATCTAGCACATCCTGTATTTATTTCAGATTTCCAGCGACTGCGTTATTTTACTTCTGTTCTATTGAATGAATTTAATACTTGACTGAAGCACCATCCAGTGGCCAGAGCCTGAAACTGCGTGCACCCATTTTAAGGGTGAAAGGTTCAGCTATCCCATTAAGAGATGACTGGGATTTTCCAATCTGCCTCCAGCATCCCAACACAACAGGAGGTAGATGAAACAGTCTGGAGCTCCAAAACCAGAAGCAGAAACAAAAATAGAAATTGTTGGAAATGCTCAGCAGGTCTGGCATCATCTGTAGAAAGAAACCAGAGTGAACATTTTGGATCCAGTGACCCTCAGAACTCAGTTTTAGGCAGCTTTTGTTTTGAAAAAGGAATCCTTACAGCGTGGAAGCAGGCCATTTGGTCCATCGAGTCCACACTGACTGCCAAATCCACCCCCACCCCACATCTAAGCCTGCATTTCCCATGGCTAATCCACGTAGCCTGCACTTACCTGGACACTATGGGCAATTTAGCACGGTCATTCCACCCTAATCTTTGGACTATGGGACGAAGCTGGAGCACCCGCAGGAAACCCACACAGACACAAAGAGAATGTGCAAACTCCACATGGACAGTTGCCCCAAGGCTGGAATCACACCCTGGCACTGGCAGGCAGCAGTGCCAACCACTGAGCCACCGTGCCACAGTTCCACAAGCAATCCCTCGCTGCCTGGGTGCAGGAGTAATCACAGGTCATTCCCACAGCGGGATAAAATTAACCAGAAACCTACCTGGATTTGCATATATGTTTTGTGGTTAAAGAGCAGGTGAGCATTGGGACTTCTGAGCTGCTATTCATCTTCTGATCACTCAGGGATGTTGGAGTACCCTCTCAGCAGTTCATCCTTCAATGCAAACTGCTGTTCCTGGGAACCACGGTTTCAACATCAGTTAGGGAGTCACCCCTATCAAAATTCTCATGAGTGACTGTTGTAACTTGGGGACAGATTCAGGACTCAGAAACAGACCTGGTTTCCTGTTTCTCATCCCTAGTACAAATGTTCAGCCCTGAGTGTCCCATTAACACTGAAAAATCCTATCAAAACATTACAGGTCTCAGAGGAATAAGGTAGTATTCAAGGATATGGGACAAGTGCAGGAAATTGGGACTAGCGCGCCTTTGGTGGTAGTTATATCTGTGCAGACTCAATGGGCCAAAGAGCCTTTTCTGCACTGTATGATTCTATGATTCTATGACACACAAACCTGATATGTTGGTGTGAACAAATTGTTTGTTTAAAATGTCTCTTGTGGTACGTGGACATTGCTGGCAAGGCCAATATTTAATTGCATTTATGTAATTGCTCCTTGAGAAGATGGTAGTGGTAAGCTGTCTTATTCAACCATTATAGTCCACATGCGGAATGCACACCCACAGGGCTGCCAGGGAGGGGGATACAGGATTTTGGCCCAATGATAATGAAGGAATGATGGTATAGTTCCAAGTCAGGACGGTGCTTGATTTGGAGGGTAAATTGCATGTGGTGATGGAGTTTGCATGCATCTGCTGCCTGTCATCTGTCTAGGTGGTTGAGGATACAGGTTCGGAAGGTGCTTTTGAAGGAGGCTTTTGTAAATGGTTCATATTGTAGCCACTGTGCACCACTGTTGGTTGAGGAAGCAATGGTTTAAGGTGGAGGATGAGGTATTGTTAAAGTAGGCAGCATTGTCCTGGGTGTTGTCAGTTTCTTGAGAGTTTTTAGAGTCTCACTCATCTAGACAATGAGGAGTGTTCTGACACACTCCTGATTTGTTCCTTGTAGATGATGGATAGGCTTTGGGCAGGAGGTGGGTTACTATCCTCTGAATCCATAACCTCTGACCTGCTGTTTTAGTCACAGTATTTATATTTTCTTTTCTAATCAACCTGTTCAGAGATGTTATCGCATACCTCTGGAGCAGGTGGAACTTGAACCCGGGACTCCTGGTTCAGAGGAAGGGACACTACCACTGTGCCGCAAGAGCCCCCACAGTATTTAAATGACTGGTTCAATTAAGTTTCTGGGCAACTGTAATTCCCAAGATGTCAATTGTTGGTGATTCAGTCACGGTGGTTAGGTAATTAAAAACATTTTCTTCTCATAGATGGTGATGGCCTGGAAGTTTTTTTTTCATATTTACTCATATGTTGTGGGTATTGATGGCTAGGCCAGCATTTGTTGTCAGTCCTTAGTTTATCTTGAGAAAGTGGTGATGAGCTGCCTTCTTAAATTGCTGCAGATCTTGCGCAAATGCTATTTGCCACTCATCAGCACATTACCTGAATGTTATTCAGGTCCTGCTGCCAACTGAGTCAGACTACTTCAGTATCTGAGGAACTGTGAGCACTATTGAATATTGTACAATTATGAGCAAACATCCTTATTTCTGAACTCATGATGGAGGGAAGGTCATTGATGAAGCAGCTGAAGATAGAATTTGGGCACAATCCCTGGGGAATTCTTGTGGTTCTGGCCGAAGATAATTCACCACCAATAACGATAAACATCTTTGTTTGTGCTAGGAATGACTCCAGCCAGGGAAATGTATTCATCAAATTCGTATTAACTTCAGTTTTAGTTTTGCATTCAGTTAAGTGTTGCTGTGATGTTGAGGTCAGTCACTCTCACTTCACCTCTTCAGTTCAGCTTTCAGTTTATGATTACACCAAGGCTGCAATGAGATCAGGAGCCAAGTAGTCTTATTGGAACCAAACAGAACATTGGTGAACAGGTTATTGATATCAGAGATAAAAAGGTACTGCAGATGCTGGAGAATCCGAGATAACAAGCATGGGGCTGGATGAACACAGCAGGTCAAGCAGCATCATAGGAGCAGGAAAACTTGACGTTTCGGGCCTAAACCCTTCATCAGAAATGGGGGAGGGGAAGAGGGTTCTGAAATAAATAGGGAGAGAGGGGGAGGCGGATAGAGGATGGATAGAGGAGAGGATAGGTGGAGAGGAGGCAGACAAGTCGAAGAGGCGGGGATGGAGCCAGTAAAGGTGAGTGTAGGTAGGGGC
>JAHRHZ010000059.1:22032251-22049283 GCA_024137785.1 Ginglymostoma cirratum | reverse complement strand
CTCCTATGATGCTGCTTGGCCTGCTGTGTTCATCCAGCTCCACACCTAGTTATCCCAGTTTTTGAATTGGTGTCTCTGCACAACTTTCATTATCTGATCTATCGTAGGAGAAGTAATGGCAAAACATATGCTTGGCGCAAAGCTGTTTGCTTAATAAGCTTAACGGGGACCTCACTGCAGTTTTCAAAACAGTGAGAGGTTTTGAGAAAATCGATTTCCTCAGACCAACGGGCCAAAGTAGGAGAAGTAAAGCAGTGACAAATGAGGTTGTTGACTTACTCGCCAAGCTGGCTTGTTTTTGTTCAGATGTTTCATCACCATGCTAGGTAACATCGTCAGTGAGGCCTCTGATGAAGCAATGTTGTTCTACTCCACTTGGAATTTATACTGTCTGGTTCATTATGGTAAGTAGTGTCTCATTATGATAAGTAGTGTCATTGCTGGTTTAGATCTGTACAAGTTTGCATATGGGGTCCAATTCTATATGTTTGTTGATTGCACTATGGGTGGAGAACCATGCCTCTAGGAATTCCCATGTGTGTCTATGTTTGGCTTGGGCTATTACAGTTACGTTGTCCCAGTTAAACAGATGGCCTTCATTGTCCAAGTGTACTAATATTAGGGAAAGTTCATTGTGTCGTTTTGCTGCAAGCTGATGTTCATGTATTCTGATGGCCTTTCTGTCTGTCCGATGTAATGCTTGCGGTAGTCATTGTGTGATATTTTGTAAACTACGTTGGTTCTGCATGTTGTGGGAATGGGGACTTTAATCGTTGTGGAGTGTTTGTCATAGAGTGGTTGTGCATGTCTTCAGTTGCTGAGGCCTCAAGCTCTCAAATTCATACTTTTCACCTCTCCAACTCTCTCTCCTTCTTTACAGTGCTCCTACAAATCTACCTCTTTTACCAAACATTCGGTCATCTGCTCTAATATCTCCCCATGTGGCTTGACGTTAAACTTTGGCAACATTCTGTGAATCACCTTTGGATAATATACTCTACTAAAGGAACTACGCAAATGCAGTTTCTTGTAACAGACAGAAAAGGGGGTGTTAACAGTGACTGTTCTCTCCAAGTGTTAACACAGGTAAAATGGGCCAAATAGCATTTTTTCTGTGCTGTATGTCTGTGATCTTTTAAAGGGGTGTTTTCATGAACTATTGGACACCAAGAATACATTTTCTTCTAACTGACAATCACCTTAATTCGATATAATTTCCAAAATTCATTTCTCTGGTCGCCACAATCTATCCTTTCGTCATTTTAAGACCTTGGGCATTTTTCCAAATGAAAACCTGGAGGAAGGAGTGGTTTCTCTCTCTCTCTCTCTCCCTCCCTGGGAAGGAGTGGTTTCTCTCTCTCTCTCTCTCGCTGGGAAGGAGTGGTTTCTCTCTCACTTTCCTTGGGAAGGACTGGTTTCTCACTATTTTCATTAAACTCATTTTTTTTTTTAATCTTTTGTTACACTGCATCTTTTGACAAATTGAGACTTGAAAGTCACAGACTGTTCCATAATTTACTGCGAACCACCCATTCCAATTACAGTAATATTATTGGTGTGCAACATGTACTTTGCAGTGCAAAGTTTTGGTGGTTTATTCAGTTAATTAATCACCGTTCTTCCCAGTAATGTAGGAAAGATGTTCACAAACATTTCACTGAGGCCTAATTGAAAAAAAAAGACACATAATTAAAGGAAAAGGTATCTGGGAGCTTGGCAGTGAATTATTGGCCTTGGAATACCTGTCCAGTTTCTCAGCCCTGTTCTCAATGCCACTCATTTTGCCTGCAGCAGTTCAGTACTTGTTGTGTTACGAGCCCCCATCAGGTGCAGGGCCAATAAGGCATGTTGACAACCATATTGACAGGACTTAAAGGAGGTCTAGTGGAAATTTCCACTCTCTGTTCAGTTTACCAAACTGATGGAGGCAGTTTAAGAGCCCAGAGGCAGTAATGTCCTTGGATTAATAATCCTGAAATCCAAACTAATATTCTGGAGACTTTGGTTTGAATCCCATTAAGGTAGATAGTGAAATTTGAATGCAATGAGAACCTGGAATTAAAAGTTAAAATTTAGCCCAATGACAACCATAGAATTATTGTCAACTGTTGTTTTAAAAAAAATCTAGTTCACTAACATCCCTTTAGGGAAGGAAATCTGACCTGGTCTGGCTTACATGTGGCTCCAGACTTAGAGATGTTGTTGACTCTTAACCACCCTCTGGGCAATTAGGGATAGAAATTAAATGCTGGCTCAACCAGTGATGCCCACATTGCCCACATCCCTCAGATGATTTTTTTAAAAGACAGGCACCCAGATGTGGGTGCTGCAGTATTTACTTTTTTTTGTAAAGAAAGTGGATGAGAGATCTGCATCACATGGAATCCTCTTCTCAGTTACTTACCCTCAGATCCAGGTTCAAGGGCCTAGAACTGAACAGGGAACTTGACTCCAAGTCAATGAAGTGGGACAGTCAATGAGAATCCTACAGGATGACCATTTCCTTTCCATTTGAGCACCCAGAAAGAGCCCCAACTCCCAGTCGAGGTGAGTGTGAAAGGAGATGAAGGAGGCAGAGAAGCTCCAGATGTCATGGAGGGAGAGAGGGAACTGTAAGAATCAGAGGAATGAGGATTATTGGAGTCTTTGTAGAATGAGAGGAGGTTAGGTACCAGAGAAAAGATGATGCCATAACACAAGGATGAGAATTTTAAACTGTTTTTTTAGGAAATTGGGAACTAAAATGAGTTGCAAAGGAAATGGTAATGGAACAGTTGGTGCAGGTATGAAGATGGGTTGTGAATTTGGGTGAGCTGAAGGAGAGTGATGGAGGTAAGCAACTTAACGAGCTTTGAAAGTTGAGGCTGGAAGTGACAACAGCACAGCTGTGAGTTTTAGCAGAGGATGGACTGAGCTAAGGATAGAGATATTCAATAATAACGAGAAGGGAGTGATTGTCTTTGTCACAGAGAAGATATTGGATTGATTCAGATATTAAGATTTCGTGCAGCGTGCCTCATAGTTAGACAACTGCTTCAGTCGTTTCAGCACTTTAGCTGATCCACACAAAATCATAGGTTGGCAAACTGGTTACAATCATTATCTGGGGATATTTATTTTCAAAACATCAATACAGTATTTGATAAAAGACCGTCCAATTTAGTTTGGGAATGCTATTTTGTTCCTTGATGGTTGAGGACTCTGATTTCACAATAATATGGGGAGCTATGATGATCTCCCTTAAAATTGGAATCAAAGGCATCTTTGATTCTATAATGGGGAGTTACATGGCAATGTATCGAGATTTCAGTCTGTCATCTGACCACCATTTTACAAACACAAGTCAGGAGTGTGATGGAATACTTTTCATTTACCTGGATGAGTGAAGCTCCAACAACACTCAAGAACCTAAACATCATCCAGGTCAAAGCAGCACACATGGTCACATCCATAAGCATTTACTCTCTATCTCACTGACGCTCAGTAACAACAGTGTGTACAATCAATAAGATAACATTGCAGGAATTCACCAAAGCTCCTCACTTAGAACCTTCCAAGACTACAACTAACCTGGAAGGACATGAGCGGCAGATTCATTGGAACATCACCACCTGCAAACTCCCCTCTCAGCTACGCACTGTCCTAACTTGGAAATACATTAGTGTTCATTCAGCGAAACTGAGTCAAAATTCTAGAACTCCCTTCCTAATAGCATTGTTGGGGGGGGGGGTGGGGTTTGGAGGGGTTGGCGGTGTTGTACATATACCAAGTAGACTGCCGTGATTCAAATAGATAGCTCACTACCATCTTCTCAAAGATGATTAGTCATAGAGTCATACAGCATAGAAACAGACCCTTCAATCCAATTCATCCATACCCAACAGTTTCCCAAACTGAACTAGTCCCACTTTCCTGCATTTGGCCCATATCCCTCGAAGCCTTTCCTATTCATGTATTTGTCCAAATACTTTTTATATGTTGTAACTGTACCTGTGTCTACCACTTCTTCTGGCAGTTCATTCCACATACAAGCCATCCTCTGTGTGAAAAAAGTTGCTCTTTAGGTTGCTTTTAAATCTTTCTTCTCTCAGCTTAAATCTATACCCACCAGACTCCCTTTCCCTAGGAAAGGACCTTAGCTATTCATCTTATCTCTGCCCCTCATGATTTTATTAACCTCTATTGGGTCAGCATCCTACACTCCAGTGAAAACAGTCCTTGCCTATTCAGCCTCTCCCTATTACTCAAACCCTCCAGTCCCAGTAACATCTTTGTAAATCTTTTCCGCACCTCTCCAATTTAATAATATCCTTCCTATGGCAGGACAACCAGTACTGTACACAGTAGTCCTTACTGGGTTGTGAGTGCTGGTACTCTGAAGGACAGATCAATAAGAATTCTGACTATAATTCCAGCTCTGAAGATTCATCCCAGGTACAAAGCCTCTGGTGACAGGCAATAAATGCTGCCCAGCTAGCGTCACACACACATGACAAAAAATGGATTTTTTTTTTAAAATGTCAATTTTTAAATGACATTGGTAAAGTGTCATGCAAGATCAATCATAGAACTAAGCTTTTGCAAACACTTTAAATTTTACAAAATTTTTGAGGCTGAGTAATAGACTCATAGAGATGTACAGCACAGAAACAGTCTCTTCAGTCCAACTTGTCCATGCCCAGTAGATATCCTAAATAAGTCTGGTCCCATTTGCCAGCATTTGGCCCATATCCCTCTAAACCCTTCCTATCCATATAACTATCCAGATGCCTTTTAAACGTTATAATTGTACCAGCTTCCACCACTTCCTCTGGCAGCTCATTCCGTACACACACTACCCTCTGCTTGCTAAAGGTGCCCCTTAGGTCTCTTTTAAATCTTCCCTGTCTCACCTTAACCCTATGCCCTCTAGTCTTGGACTCCTCCACCCTGGGGAAAAGACCTTGGCTATTTACCCAATGAATATGTTCTCCTTTGATTCATTTGTTAGAAGTTGTTTACTGTCCTGAGATGAACTCTGTCACACTTGGATAAATCATAAGATGCAATCTTCCATGATATCTTTGCTTCTTTCTGTAAAAATAACAATGTAACATTTCAAATATATTGTTGTAATTCTATTTTAAATAATGAAAATGGAATAAAACATGACCAATATTTTAAAAACGCATTATTATTTCATTTATATTTCATAACAATATTACTTATCATGAATTTTACAAGACCCCTGTTACAGAATTATAAATTGAGAGATAAGTGTACATGTCCTAATCATAGTATATAACCCTAACTATAATTTCTGAACAGTATATTTTTCAGGAAACATACCTTAAGTGGATTGACAAATGTAAAGTGAAGAATGATGTATAATTTAAAAATTAATTTGATATATTAGATGTTATTCATCAGGTTGAGGGTACAGAAAATAAGCAAAAGAATGCAGTGTTGTGTGGAAATAGAAATTATGGATTTTGTTCACATATCTCTCAAATCTCCATCCGAAGGAGGGAAAGCCAATGCCAGCTCAGAGAAAGAAATGGTCATTTTGATTCCAACACAGTGGCTGGAATATGTTCCACCCTCATCCTTCAAATTTCAGGTTATTGGAGAATGCCAAACAGTGTGGAAATGAAGCACTGGCACAGAGAGATTGGGCCAAATTGACCTTTCTTCTGTGTTGTCAGTTACATTTAAGCTATTAGATTTTAGTAGACCTTGTGGTGCATGGAGCAGAGTCATAGAATCACTGTACATTTATGATTCAGAAGCTGACCATTCAGCCCATCATGTCTATATTTTACCTTTGCTGTTGTTTCTATTCAAATAGTCATCTTAAGCCCTCTTGAATGCCTCAGTTGACTCTTTCTCTGTTATACTCTTAGCGAGTGCATGCTGTATCTGAATCACTCATTGTGTGAAAATGTTTTTCTCACATCACATTTGTTCCTTTTGAAAATCACTTTAAATCTGTGCCCTCTCATTCTCATTCCTGAATCCATTTTGTAAACCTATTCTATATTCTTTCCAATGCATTATATTGTTGAATGCTGTACACAATACTCCAGCTGAAGTCCAGCAAATATTTTGTATATGTTCAGCATAGCTTCCTTGCGCTTCGATTCCATGCCCCAAGTAATACAGCCGAGTGCACTTTATGATTCATTAACCTCTTTCGCCGTCTGTCCTGCCACCTTTAGTGAGCTATGCAGATGTACACCCAGGTCCCTCTGCTTCTGCACCGCATGAAATAATGTATTCCCCATTTTATATTGTCTGTTCATGTCCTTCTTACCAAAATGCATCACATGCTTCTGAAGCTAGAAGCTGTGAGTTCAAGTCCCACACTGGAACTTGATGGCCAAACAATGTTCATTCATAATGTTGCCAAACAGGTTGAATATCTTCCCACATGCACCAATAGCAGATGGTAAGAGTGGGAGAGATTCTTGGTCAACCATGTCCTGAAAAGAATGTTGGAGCCTCTACCATCGCTCTCCATAGCTGCAGACTATAACATAAACTCAGACTCTGTGATCTATAACACAACACCACCAATTAGGTCATGGCATTGAATCATATGACGTTTTACCAGAAGCAATACTAAGCTCTACTCAATACCTTGTGATTGACATGTGCCAAATGGAACGTCTTTGTGCTACGTTGACATCCATTAACAGCACTGAACTCACTCAAGTAAAAAAAAAATCAGATGTTCATTCAGAGTTAAATCTCCTGTGGCCTGTCTAAATGAGTCTCTAAAAGAACAACTACCAATACACCACTGTGACATTTATCACTTCTTACACCAGGCCTCCTTGTAATCCTTGTGCTAAACTGACAATTTACTTTCCCCACATGCTGTAGGATGTTATGCGAAAAAATGCAGATGGTCTGAAACTTAACAAAATGAAATACTGCCCTGATCATGATCTCTCCTCCACTCCTTGGACTATTATTAGTATTGGCTTGTGTTTGCTAATCATCTGTGCATTCACTTTCTTTTATGAATACAGGGCAAGACTTGAATTACTTTGATTTTTTGAAGAAATAATGTTCTTTGAGTCCTACTAGGGATTAAAATCATACACAATGGTTCGAGCTCAGAAGGTGGTCATTCAGCCTGGCTCTCTGCAGGAACCACTCCCTCAGTTCCATTCTTCTACCCTGCAAATCTTTTTCTTTTCAGTCAACCACCTAATTCTCTTTCAAAAGATAAACTCTGCCTCCATATCCCAACCATTTGCTATGAGAAGACTTTCTTCCACACGTAACCAATAATACTTTTGCCAATCAACTTAAGTGTGTATCATCTCATTTGTAATCCTTCCACCAATGGGAATAGCTTGTTCCTATCTAATCTGTTCAGATGTACAACAATTTTGAAGTATCTCTATCTACCTCTTAAAACTTCTCTTCTCCATGAAGTAAAGCCCCAGCGTATCCAATCTATCCACATAACTGAAGCTCCTCATTCCTGGATGTACTCTGAAACCTTTTTCTGCTTTCACATCATTCATGAAGTATCATTCCCCAAAATGAGTGCAATGACCTAGAACTTCCAATAGGAAGGAAGTTACTGTATTAGCATTGAGGAGAGCTGCATGTTGGAACAGTGCTGCAATTATAATGTATCTGACTCTGGGGGAATTGTCCTGGAATTGAAACTTCTATTGGACATTTGTCCAGCACCTGGATCCCTTCAAACAAAGTTTCAACTCTCTGCGTTTGAGTTCAGAGGGTTCTGTCAGACTTAACTTAAAGTTTGCCCAGAAAAGGTTATAGAAAATCAAACCTGCTCTAACTCCTGGGTAACTATTAAACTGATCACCTGCCCCTGACTCACCACTGTCTTCCCCTTTTTGACTTCCATAGCCAGCTAGCCCTCACCCAGAGCCAACCCAGACTCCCCATTCTGCCATCTCCAGGGTTCATTTGACCTCTTCACCATCTACAATTACCCCCGTACTCCAGATCACAGCCAACACCTGATTTCCCCTGAGCCCTGCCACATGTGACAATGCCCCCAGTGGAACATTCTCCTCAGTTCACCACAAGGGCATCGAAATAGAAATGTATAAATATAGAAACTAGGTATCATTGGTCAACATGATCTCAAAGAAGCTTTGTTAAAAAGAAAGCTCCACTGCCCACAATAACCTTTTTTTACATAAACTACTCCATATATTTCCACAAAACTCAAAATAAATCCATTAAGTGCTCACTCTTCAAGCATTATAACTATGAAGCAACAACTTTATAACAATGTTTAGTTCCATAATAGGCGTGGCATGGTGGCTTAGTGGTTAGCACTGCTGCCTCACAGCACCAGAGACCTGGGTTTGATCCCACCTTTGGGCGACTGTCTATGTAGAATTTGCACATTCTCCCTGTGGGTTTCCTCTGGGTGTTCCTGTATCCTCCCACAGTCCAAAGGAGTGCTGGTTAGGTGGAATGGTCATGTTAAATTGCCTGTAATGCCCAGGGATATGCAGATTAGGTGGATTGGCCGTGTTAAATTGCCCATAGTGTCCAGGGATGTGCAGGGTAGGTGGAATAGCCATAGGAAATGCAGTGTTATAGGCATGGGTCTGGGTGAACCAGTCCAGGTGAGGGTCAGTGTGGACTTGATGGGCTGAATGGCCTGCTTCCACACTGTAGGGATTCTATGATAATCACATTCACTCCTCATTTTCCACACTTTTACTATTTATATGCCTATTGAAGACTTGTGAACTCCCATTTATGTTCACTACCAGTTTCTTCTCGCACTCTCTCTTTATTTCTCTAATTTGATTTTACACTTCCTCTCTGAATCTTCAATTATATTAACTACTCATCATAAATCATATACATTTCTTCTGCTTCATTTCACTCTCTAGCTTTTTCAGCGTCCAAGGAACTCTGGACTTCTTGGCCTATCTTTCCTCCTCATGATAATCCATCTCTTCCTTAAAAGGTATAATTGTTCTGTCATAATTTTGTCTGCCAATCTTAGATTCTATCTTTTCTGAGCCAGATGCCTTCTCCCCCAATGATGTTTGTCCTCCCCAGTTAAGTATTCTTGCTCTGGATTGGTCCCTGTTCTTATTCATGGTAAATATAAATTGCCACTATCTTCTAAATATTCTCTCACCTTTATGTTTCACAAATATTTATAATTCAATCAACTCCTTATTATTCTGTTACTTTGTGTATTAAACAAAAACAGAGTATTTTAAATTAAACAATACAAATAATGCTATGTAAGAATTTCCTGCTAAAAATGTCTAATCATTCAAACAATATGACATCAAATTAACAGAAGCAAATTAACAATAAGTTTGAACTGCAAATTACCTTTCCTTTCAAAGTAAAGAAAAATTGTTGTTTTATATTTTATGAGATCCTGTTTAGTCACATGATTATCTGGAATGCATTTAAAGAGAGTTGTATGTAATTGAAGTTTTAGTTAAAATGATCAAAAGTCTTAATTTTGTTCCTTTTTAAGGGATGTTACAATGTGAGTCACAAATTAGGCTTTTATGTTATGGAAGCATATGTAACTATCGGAACAAAACTGTAACCAATAGCCAACAACTTTTAGGAATTGAACAAGAAGACTTAAGAAACTGATCCTTCATCTTGCTCATCACACTAGCCACAAGTTCATACATGATTAACTTTCTGCCAAATATATCTCAAGGGTTTAAAATAGCAATCTCACACCACATGACGTTATGGCAACTGCTGAATCATCATTGTTCAGAATGTACATCTCAGCCACAATACACAATTTTCTATTGTTAAACCTGAGCATTGCTAACCTCCACCTCCATAGTGTGGCTGCACCCTCTCAGATTCTGAGGTTCTGATACAATGCTGGGCCTGAATGCCTTTCACAACATTGCCTGACTCTAGATTATACTGATAAAAGTTGAAGACTTGTATTTATGTAGTTCTTCCCAAGGCTTCTAAGCATCACAAAACAGGATCTAATGACTTACTTTTGAAATGTAATCATTCTTGTAATGTACAAAATCAAGTTACACACAGCAAGCTCCCATAGCAACATGATAACAAGCAGATAGATCTTTTACATGACCCCGAGGATAACCCCATGTTCCACTATGGGATCACCACTATTCTACCAACTCAAAAGATGGCATGCTCAGCAATGCAACAATCTCACTGTATGATACTGGAATGTCAGCATTCATTATTGTGCTCTAGACCTTATTTGTGACTTGAGCCCAAGGAGGTGAAGGCATAGAGGTATTATCACTGGATCACTAATGCCATGACCCAGGGAAAACACTGGAGACCTAAGTTCAAATCCTACAGCAGATGGCGGAACTCAAATTTTATTTTTAAAAATCCTACAATTTAAAATTGATTGATTGCCATAAACAATAGTCATTCACTGATATCCTTTAAGGATACTGAGAATGGCAAGGGCACAGAATATATCCTAACTTCAATGCTATCAAGAGTCATTTAGCAGTGTCACTACTAACTTAGCTGATTGGATCCTAAAGGTCATAACTACCAGACCAGGACTGCAACTGTTGGTAAAAAGACCAACAAGAGGGAAAAGTCATTCTTGAGCTCCTTAAAACAGATCATTCTGTCATAGATGAACCTATCCAATTCATCAGAAGGAGTGACAACTGCACAGTTCTTGTGGAGACAAAAGTCCCATCTTCACACTGAAGATGCTCCCTGTTGTGTTGTGTAGCATGATCGCAGTCCTAAAGAGGATAGATTTCAAATAGATCTGGCAACTCAAGGCTGGGCATCCATGATGCACTATATACTTTCAACAGCAGGATAACCGTGCTCAAGTACAATCTGCAACCTCATGATGAGGCAAATACCTCAAGCCCCATTAATTCTGAACATCACCTCTGGTTCAATGAAGAGTGCAGGAAAGCATGCCAGGAACAGCACCAGACATACCTAAAAACTAAGGGACAACATGGTGATGATATATCTTAGGAGTCATAGAGTCATACAGCACAGAAACAGACTCTTCAGTCAAATGTGTCCATGCCAACCAAGTTTCCCAAACTAAACTAATCCCACTTGCCCACATTTGGCCCATATCCCTCTAAACCTTTCTTATTCATGTACCTGTCCAAATGTCTTTTAAATGTTACAACTGGTGCTGCTCCTGGCATGCTCTCCTGCACCTGCACCTATCAATTCCTCAGGCAGTTCATTCTACACATGAATCATTCTCTGTAAATGCTCCTCAGGTTCCCTTTTAAATCTTTCGCCTCTCAATTTAAAAATATGTCTCCTAGTTTTGAACTCCTCTAACCCTAGGGAAAAGACCTTTGCTTTCACTTTATCTATGCCCCTCATGATTTTATAAACATCAATAAGGTCACCCTTCAGCCTCCTACACTCCAGTGAAAAAGTGTCCCAGCCTGTCCAGCCTCTCCCTATAATACAAACCTTCCAGTTCCAGCAACATCCTTCTAGATCTATTCTGAACCCTTTCCAGTTTAATAATATCCTTCCGATACCGGAGTACCCAGAACTCTACACAGTACTCCAAAAGTGGCCTCACCAACATCCTGTACAACCTCAACATGATGTTCCAATCTTGTACTTAATGGTCTGAGCAAAGAAGGCAAGTGTGCTAATCACCTTCTTAACTAGCCTATCTCCTGTGACACAACTTTCAAAGAACTATGTACCTGAACTCCTAGGTCTCTCTGTTCAACACCACCACCCAGGACCCTATCATTAACTATATAAGCCCTGCCTTGGTTTTCTTTACCAAAATGCAATACCTCACATTTATCCAAATTAAACTCCATCTGCCACTCCTCAGCTAATCATCCCAATTAATCAAAATCCCTTTGTAATCTTAGATAACTTTCTTAACTGTCAACTATACCACCAATTTTGGTGTTATCCACAAGCTTATTAGCTATGCCTTCTAAATTTTCATCCAAATCGTTTATATGAATGACAAACAACAGTGGACCCAGGAATACCTACATGCCAAACAGCATAAGCAGCAAATGATTGACAGGTTTAAGCAATTCCATAACCAACTGATCAGGCATAACTGCTGCAGTCCTACCACATCCAATTGTGAATGATGGTTGGCAGTTAAACAACTCACTGGAGGGGGAAGAGGCTCCTACAAATATCCCCATGGTCAATGGTGGGGGAGTCCCGCACATCAGTGCAAAACATTGCAATAACCTTCAGCCAGGAATGCCAAACGGATGATCATTCCAGCAACCTCTAAAGGCCCACAGCACCACAAATGCCAGTCTTCAGCCAATTCAATTCACTTCATGTAACATCAAGAAATGGCTGAAGGTGCCGGATAACGCAAAGGTTCTGAGTCCTGATAACATTCCAGCAATAAAGCAGAAGACTTATGCTCCAGAACTTGCCATGCTCCTAGCCAAGTTGTTTTAGTGCAGTTACAACATTGGCATCTACCTGACAACATGGAAAATTGCCAGGTATATCCTGTATACTAAAAGTTAGACAAATCCGATCCAGCTAATTATCACCCCATCTCTCGATCAACAGCATAGTGATAGAAGAGGGCATCAATAGTACGATCAGACAGCACTTGTTTAACAACAACCTGCTCGGTGATGCTCAGTTTAGGTTCAGCAAGGGCCAGTCAACTCCTAATCTCTGACTTAGTTCAAACATGGACAAAAAAGATAAACTTCAGATGGGAGGTGAGAACAGCTACCCCTGACATCAAACCACATTTGACAGCATGTAGCATAAGGCCATAAGACATAGGAGCAGAGAAGCAGGTCATTTATCGAACTGAGTTCCAATCCACCATTCAATGAAGCCATGGCTGATCTGATCATTCTCAACTTCACTTTCTTCCCTTTCTCCATAGACCTTGATTACCTCACTGATCAAAACTCTGCTCATCTCAGCCTTCAATATATTTATTGACCCAGTCTCAAAAGACCTCTGTGGTAAATAATTTCACAGATTCACAATCCTCCGAGAATAGAAATTCCTTTTTGTGTCTGTTTTAAGTGTATGACCTATTATTCTGAGATTAAGGGTATCAAGGAGTCCTAGCATAATTAGAGTCAATGCAAATTGGGGGGTAAAATTGGAGTCATATCTCACAAAAAGACAGCTGTAATTGTTAGAAACCCATCATCTCGGGCCCAGAACATTACTGCAAGAGTTCATCAGGGTAGTGTCCTAGAAACATCTTCAGCTGCTTCGTCAATGACCTTCCCTCCACCATAAGGTCAGAAGTGAGAATGTTCCCTGATGGCTGCACAATGTTCATCACCATTCTGACTCCTCAAATATTGAAGCAGTCCATGTCCAACTGTAGCAAAACCAGAGTGATATCTAACTTGGAGTGACAAGCAGCAAGCAACATCCATACCACATGAGTGACAGACAATGACTATCTCCCACAAGAGAGAGGGGAGTTATTGTTCCTTGACATTCAATAGCATTAATATCATTAAGTCTCTATTATCAACATTCTGGGATTACCATTGACCAGCATTTGAACTGCACTACCCATTGTCATGAGTCACTGAGGTAGTGCATTAGAAATGAAGACTCACTATTGCCAGATAAATCAAAACGATGGAAACACTTAGTCAAACTATCCGACGTCCCAATTTACCTAGTCAGAAGTCACATGACACCAGGTTACAATCCAATTTTGTTTGAAATCATAAGCTTTCAAAGTGCTGCTCCTTCATCAGGTGAAGTGGCCACATCATGCCCAATTTACCTGACTGATGAATTCACATTAAAAGAAAACATGCACTAGGTTTTTGTACTTAACAAGAATATGACTGTTTATTGTGTTACCGCACACTTTCTGGCATTTCCACACTAGAAAAAGAGACACAAAGAGAGACTTTTTTTTGCTTGCACTTTGCAAGCTAAGTGGTTCTCTGCTGCACTGGTTCCACACAAGCCATGGTCACCTGGCCAGGATCCAATCAAAATGTTGTTGTGAAGCCGTTGTCCCTTAGTTATTCAGCTCCACGGTGTCTGCTTTTGCTGTCATTGTTCCAGGAAAATGCAACATTGCATTCAACTTACACAGTACGCCAATAACATGATTTTAAAAAACTGCAGCCATCTCTTTGCACAGTCTCCTTGGTTTAAAGCATTATTTCCCCTTTTTAGGCCACGTCTCGACAACAAAGGATATAAAAGTGCATGATTTTTACAACATATAAATTCAGTGGTTATACACGTAGGTCAAAGGCTTGGAATCATGCAGTGAATAATGCACCTCCTGACTCCCTCATGTCTGTCAACCATCACCTATACCTACACCCAAATTGACAGCAGTGGTTTAAGAAGGCAGCTCATCATCACTTTCTCAAAGGCATTTCAGGACAGGCAATAAATGCTGGTTCAATCAGCAAAACCAACATCCCTGAACAATTTTTTTGAAAAAATCTGCGACTCACAGGTGAGAGTGCTGCTGACTGAGCCATAGTTAGTATGCAACTGCGCCAAGCTGCATGCAATTGGCCTGATCATTCACTGCTTGTCACAAGAGCACGCAGAGGCCAAGAAAGGGTCAGGGAGTTCTCATTCACACCTCCAAATGAACTTCCACTGACTGTATCACTGACTCCACTTTCTTCCTGACTTAGCACTTTATGAACTGATCTGTCATGTCTCCCTGTGCACCTGGGTGGCTCTGGCCAGTCAGTAGTAGGTATTTTCGTAAATCCAACCCTTCTGAGATGTCATTGCACAGCCCTGGAATATGTGGGACTTGAACCCAGGTAAATGGCAGGTGTCTTTTCCCCGGGATGGGGGATTTCAAGACTAGTGGTCATATTTTTAAGGTGAGAAGAATAAGATTTTAAAAGGACATAAGGGGCATTTTTTTTACACAGTGGTTTTTCTGTAGAATGAAATTCTTGAGGAAGTGGCGGGTGCTGACTAAGTGTATAAGTACATGTATATGAAATTTTTGGGAGGAAATGGGCCAAGCGCGGGCAGGTAAGGCTAGTTTAGCTTGAGATTACGGTCAGAGTGGACTGGTCCGACCGAAGGGTCTGTTTCTGTGCTGTATGACCCTATGACTCCTGGCTCAAAGGTAGGGACACTACCACAAGAGCCCCTGAACGGTTGGGACACTGACCCGGGCCTTCAGGCTCAGAGGTAAGGACACTACCACTAGAACGCCGGAGCAGGTGGGACATAACCCAGGTCTTCAGTCTCAAAGGTAGGGACACGAAGAGCCTTCAAGCAATGGTACTTCTGTCTCAGAGTTACTGACTGCTAAGGCAAATAAATCTCCAGCAGCAGCTATCCTGGCTAGAATTGCTGAATCCTGTGAATACTCCTCCCCTGTTCCCGGGAGGAACCCCTTTTCCATTTCCTTGTGATTCGGCATTCTTTGCAATGTGGCCGCGTTCTGTTGCTATGGGAGCAGATGTTGCTTTGCTTCCAAAGCGCTTTCATTCTATTGTGTCTCCTCACGGCTGTCTATAGCTCGGTGCGGCAGCTCCGGGGGCATATTCCCAATGATTGCCCCCCTATTAGAATTCTGGACCCCCACCCCCACAACCTGGCAACAGCGGGCCATCAGTAAGTGATTCAATCCACAGTTTCCACCAACGTCTCTCTCTCTGGAGAGTTTCCCTGCCGACCGGGTAAGTTGCATTCTAACGACAGTTGAAACACTCGAAATTAGGGTAAATTCTCCCTGAGGGGAGGCGAAAACATTTATTTAGAGACAATGTAGCAAGTTATTTAAACTCAATGTAACAAATTATTTAGCGTCAATGTGGCGAGTTAATTAAAGTCAAGAAGCAACCTGCAAACGAAACAAGTGTTTTTGACGGGTTGTTGGAGAGGGATATAGTTTCATTGTAACCGCTCAATGTTTCGTTGTTTCATCTTAGTTGCAATTTGCGGCCAGGAAGGAAGTTTAACGTTGCAATGGCGAGATGACAAACATTGCAGAAGGACGCCTGCAGATCCTGCAGGTTTACAAACTTATCCAGTACGTCAGGCAGCGGGACAAAGCCGAGATCGAGAAGCTGTTGACCCTGGGTGTGCCGCACTTGGTGAATCTGAGCGAGCCCAGCCAGGGGGAGTACGCCCTGCACTTGGCCGCACGGGCCAACGATGTGGAGATCTGTAACCTGCTGCTGTCGCTGGGGGCTGAGCCGAACGTGGTGGATAAGAACGGCCGCACAGCCGCGATGATCGCCGCTGAAGCCGGCCACGACACCGTCCTGGAGGTCCTGGCTGACGCCAACGCAAACATGTCCATTGTGGACAAGGATGGCAAAGGTAAAGTGTGGCGGCTCATACGCTTTTACTGCTGTTAAAGCACAATATTTAGCAAAATATAACCCGCAGGTACTGGTCCAATTAGGTACTGTATGTATGTGTCACACACGTATATATGTTTGAATATACATTTATATATCTGTGTGTATATATTGCAGTATATATAATTAGGTGTTATATATATATACCAAACATATATATGTTTATATATCTATGTGTATATGTTGCAGTTATGTATAATTAGGTGCAAGATATATATCACACACAAATTTTTATAAATACCTATCTGTATGTATACCCCACAGAATATATAATCGGGTGCTATATATCACACACATTTGTGTTTACATATACATATACATATCTGTGTGCATATATCTTGCAGTATACATAATTAGGTGCTATATCTATATCACACACACATTTACCTATGTATATCTATAAAAACCAAACGAACTGTGGATGCCAGAAATCATAAACAAAAACGGAAGTTGCCGGAAAAGCTCAGCAGATCTGGCAGCAACTGTGGAGAGAAATCAGAGTTAACGTTTCAGGTTCAGTGACCCTTCCTCAGAACTGATGGTAGCTAGGAAAAAGAGATAACAAGGTGTGGAGCTGGATGAACACAGCAGGCCAAGCAGCATCATAGGAGCAGGAAAGCTTGACGTTTCGGACCTAGACCCTTCATCAACTTTCTGATGAACGGTCTAGGCCCAAAACGTCAAGCTTTCCTGCTCCTATGATGCTGCTT
>JAHRHZ010000059.1:22009724-22032151 GCA_024137785.1 Ginglymostoma cirratum | reverse complement strand
GGGGTAAAGAGTAAATGATAGGTGGGGGTAGAGCCCAAAGAGAGAGAAGTACAGTGGGACAGACAAGGGAGTGGATAATGATCAGCCTGGAGAATGAATGTCTGTATGTGTATATCTGTGTGTGTATATATTACGCCTGATTGGACCAGAACCTGCAGGTTATCTTTAAACATAATGTTCGTCTGGCAGCAAACCTCCCTCGGTTGATCTTCAGTGTATGTGTACTGTACATGGCTGAAAAAAATCAATTCACTGTAGTCCCACTCACTCAATAGAGAGAGAGGAAAAGAGAGAGAGAGAGAGGGAGAGGACTGGAGGTCAGTTTAAGCTAAAGGTCACCTCAGGCCTCAATGCAAAGGGAATCATTGAATCATATATTTCAGAAGAGGCCTTTCTGTTCATCAAGTCCTGACCGTCAAAGTTATACTAAATCTACAGTAATCCCACCTTCCAGCACTAAAGGAGGGGTTGAGAAGCTGGGACCTTCATCATAACGTCAGCCGGTGCAGCAATTGAACCCATGCTGTTGGCATCATTCTGCACTGCAAACTGGTTCTCAGGTGCAGCGATGAAATGTTCCCTTCTGAAATACTCATTGATAACACTTTAGTTCTTATCTCTACTGTATAACCATGCCGTCGGCTATATTATATGTATAAAACACTGCGCAAGCATACTTACACTTATTGAAGGTCTGGAATTAGCCATATATTCATCCCTCCTGCTTATACTGAATGGTGTGTTGCTACTTCTGAAGTAATAATTTTAGATAGCAGGCTTCCTAATGGAGACTTATGGGATCCACAAATTTATATTTGGTCTCCCCAACAAGATGGAGGACTTTATGTAAACTAAGTTCGTACCCCATTCATTCCTAGTTAGGATCATTTTGTTTCTCTTACTGCTTGTGCCGTAGTGGCTCTTCCATCTCCATTAGAACACTTGGGGTTCAAGCCTGACTCCAGACATGCAAACATGAAAGTGCAGTTGAGTAAGGACAAATGAATACAGATGAATGGCTTGAACAGTTTGAACTTTTATCCATTGGTGTTTGGAAGAATGAGAGGTGATCTTACTGAAACATGTTAGATCCTGAGGGGATAGGATGGGTGGTTACCGTTAAGATGCTACCCCTCGTAGGGGAGACTTGAACTAGAAAGTGCACACTGAAAATATGAGTACATGCTGTGTTTCTCCAGCATGATCTATCCATATTACAAGACTGATTAGCATTGCATTGACAATTATCATGTTGTTAAGAAGCTACTTAACAAGCATCACTTTCCACTGTAAGTTTACTGAGCAACAAACGTGTCAATCTAGCAAGTTCCTAAAAATAATGTGAAGGCAAAAGGTAAGATGTCATTGTGGTCCATACCAATGGGAGTATTGCAACACCCAAAATAATTTTCGTGTCAGATGAGATGTGAAAATATAAAATAAAGCTCAAATCTGACTCCATATCACTTACTCCCAATTTTAACAAAGCTGGGACATCTTTTTTATATTTTTTTTATTATTCATTCACAAGATGTGGGCATTATTGGTTAGGCCAGCATTTATTGCCCATTCCTAATTGCCAAGAGGGCAGTGAAGAGTCAACCACATTGCTACGGGTCTGGAGTCACATGTCAACCAGACCAGCCAAAGATGATGGATTTTCTTCCCTGAAGGACATGAGTGAACTAGATATTTTTTTCTCCCCTGGCAATCAACAGCCGTGTTTCATGGTCATCCTTAGACTCAATTCCAGATTTAGAATTGAATCCTAATTCCACTGTCTGCTGTGCAGGATTTAAACCAGTGTCCCCAGATCATTACCAAGGTCTCTGGATTAATAGTCTACGATAATACCACAAGACCATTGTCTCCCACTGATTGTTTTTGATCATTTAAATATTATTAAAGGCTGCATACGTCAAATCTTGCCTGTGCTCCAGTGTTAACTTTGCACCAGATCATTTCTTGGGGAAAACTAGATGGAGACAAGAGCTGTTGCTTGGTAGAGGTAAATATTTCTCTTAACCCCAGTTCCCTCATACTAATCCAGTTCTGCCTGACATCCAGAATCAGAAATAGCCTCTCTTCCAGCTTCCTAAGATCAATGTGCCTACCCCAGGATGAGGCCCTCTTCCTACACGGCAACACCGACCCCTATATGCAGAGTAGGTCTCCCGCCAAAATTTTCAGCCCCATCTTCAAATCTGCAGATGTGTTAAGGTTTTATTTTTCCATCAACAAACTTATTGCTTCTACAGTGGTTTGTTTTGTGGTTTCCCTATCAATGTTATAGGGGATCAATTGATGAATCACCCACGGAATTTTGGCCTCTTACTTCCTCATTTGTCACCTTCAGGCCATCAGTATAAAACTTGCTTGATGGACAGAGAGTGATGAAACTCTGTTCACAATTTTCCAGCTTACATTGCTGGTGGAAATACTTCCTCACCAGCATTGCAAAGTCTGAAGGTCACAATATTGAGGGTGTTATGAGTCTGTAGGCTATCTAGATATGCCATGGGTCCTGGTGAAATACTACATCTACCACAAATGAACCCCACTGAACTGCATAATACATAAAGAACAAGATTTCAAATGTGTGGAGATTCCAGTGCATAGCACTGGGTGGATAATGCTTCTGTCAGATGAGTGGTGAAAATATAAAATGTGTTATGATCCCAGCTGATGTTATCATTAGACAAGTCAGATCCTAGACTGAAATCTGGCTTGATAGATCACATTTTACCTTCTTGCTTTGAACAAGGTGGCCTTTCACTGAAACGCAAACACACAATGCTGCAGCTTCATTATTATCAATAAAACAAAAAATTACATAACAGAAATGAAGATAAAATAGAATGACCAAACTGTTTACATATAACACAAGTTTTGAGAATGTCAAAGCACAGAGTAAAATACAGTCTCATTAATCCCAACGACACACCTTTACAGTACTCACACCAGAGAGAATTCCCTTCCATATCACATCTTTACGGCTTAACTTAACAGTGCTTCAATTTCCGGTCTTTGAAGCTGATAGCCTCTTCTTTGAGTTTTCATACAAATGGGCTTAGACTTTCACAGCTTCAAATAACCCCTTCAGGGTTTTAACCAATCACTTCAGGTCTGGAATTTTCAAACTAAACACCTTACACTGAGATAACCTATTTCCTAAGTGTTCTAAATTGTCTCAGCCCTTCAGGAGCCACTGTCTTATACTTTGAGTCTTAGCCAAAACCTCTGCAAACCTGAAACTAAAAAGAATTCCAAGCTATAATTATTTCCCTGATCAAGGACAAAACTTCTGGAACCTTCTAACACTATACAGTTTGTTTACCTTTAGAACTCTCTTAAAGAAAACAAAACACCTTTTTTTATTTTCCAGGAAGTCTCTCTCTTATGCAATGTCTTTTAAAAAAGTCACCATAACTACAAGAATACTTATAAATTAATTATGAAAATCTTTCACACCCACAGACATGCCATTCATTCAAAATTCAAACTCTAAGATAAATGACATTAAAATGTATGTAAATTACAGCCTGTGTCACAAAAGAATCTCAGATTGTGCTCAAGCTGACTCTAGACCATAAGGTGCTTAAAGTGGAATCAAAATGGTATGCATTTTATGTTCTGTTTTTGTAATGAGAGTTAAGTAATTTTACCTTATTTTCTAATCATCCTACATTTATGTTTGAAGCTGTTTTGTAAAACAGAACTTGAGTATTGCTAAAAAAGGGTACATTTTGTTAAAGTCTTTTCACCTTGCACTCACGAGGCCATTCACGAGTATAAAAGGGAATAACATTTTGTATTCTATAGACAGAGCTTTTTAAAAATAAGTCCGCAGGATATGGGTGCCACTGGCTGGGCCAGCATTTATTGCCCATCCCTAATTGCCCTGAGGGCAGCAAAGGGTCAACCACAATGTGATGGGTCTGGAGTCACATATAGGCCAGACCAGGTAAGGTTGGCAGTTTCCTTCCCTAAAAAACATTAGTGAACCAGATGGGTATTTCCAATAATCAACAATGGATTCATGCTCATTGTTAGACTGTTGTTTCCAGATTATTATTCAATTCAAATTCTACCATCTGTCACAGTAGGATTCAAACCCGGGTCCCCAGAACATTTCTTGGATGTCTAGATGAATTGTCTAGTCTTAATACCACTTGGCCATTGCGTACCTTTGCTGATTGATTGCCAAGTGTCTAGTAGAAGCATTGCCATCAAATATGTACCAATTGGAAGATGACCCTCAGTTAACTGCCAAGCTTGTTTAAATTTAAACTAGGCAGGTTAACTCTGATCCGTCAAGGCATTGCCAACTTGCGAAGTAATTAGCACTCTCTTTTAATAAAGTACCAAATGTTGTTCTCCCTAATATTGATATTCTCGACAATGCCCTGATGAATGCAGAATGAAAAATTATGACAGAATGTCTTTTTTCAGCCATACACATTTATGCTTATCATGTGGCAGTTACGCTGTGATTATGCAGTATGTCACTCAGTCTTCTGATTTCCCATTGAAATCTATTGATTGTTGGTGGTATAAAGACAGACAGCACCACTTGCCTTCTACTTGTGAATAATATTCTTGGGTCTAGAAGTGCATTGAAATTGATTGTGCTATTCTAATGATAATCTTTGGTGTATGTTCTCTTGTTACCAACTTGACAAGAAATGGAAACAATATTTGATGATGTACCAATCGATGTTCTTTCAGTCTTAAAAGCCTCTGTTTGATCCCTTTACTTCGCTCTGCACAGCCATAACCTTCCATTTCTGCTGTCAATCTAGTAAAATGATATGTATCCCATCTGTACCCCAATATCCTCCCTATAAGATAAAGAATTGCATTTATATACCACCTTTCTCAATCTCAGGATGCCCCCGCAAAGTGCTTTGCGATTCATTAAGTGCTTTTTTGAAGTATAGTCACTGTTGCAAAATAGGGAACACAGCAGCCGGTTTGCACACAGCAATCTCCCACAATCAACAATATGATAATGACCAGATGATCTTGATTTCATAGAATACCTACAGTGGGGAAAAAGGCCATTTGGTCCAACAAGTCCACACTGTCCCTCAGAGCATCCCACCCAGACCCGGGATATCCCCCTAATCTACAAATCCCTGAACACTACAGGCAATTTAGCATGGCTAATCCACCTAGCCTTTACATCTTTGGACTGTGGGAGGAAACTGGAGCACCTGGAGAAAACCCACACAGACATGGGGAGAGTATGCAAACTCCACACAGACAGTTGCCTGAAGGTGGAATCGAACCCAGGTCTGTAGCACTGTGACGTAGCAGTGCTAACCACTGAGCCACCCATCTGTTGTAATGTTGATGGTGGTATTTATTGAAGAGCATATATTCAGTGGGACATTAGGGTTAATTTCCCCATTGTATTCAAAATTCTACCATGCAGTCTTTTAATTGATATTAATGAGCAGCTAATGTCTTAATTTGGAACCTCTTACACAAAAGCAGTATGTCTGTCAGTGAAGGTCTCCCTTGGTACTAGAACGGAAGCCTAGATTTTTGAGATGAAGCCTTTGAAGCGGGATTTAATTCCCACACCATTCTGACTGAGAGACAGAAATAATACCAACTGAATCACAGTTAGTAGTGTTAACGGAGCCTAAAAGGCTGCATTCAATACTTAACGATGATCTGACCAATATATCATACCTATTTGATACCTTTTCTTTTATTTGCAATGTCTATATGTTGAAAATCATGAATGCCTTTTTAAGTGCTCTCTCCCTGTACTCCCACCTTTGAAAGTCTACTTATGTGCATGTTTTTCTTTCACATTGTAAAGAATCTTACCATTTTAGATGTACTTCCCCTTTTCTCCAACAAAGGATTTATAATCTTATTCCACAATAAACTGGACATACAGCTTATTGGCCACTCCATTGTTCCTATATATAAGATCTAGTTAACCAATTGCCTGGACTTTTCTAACCAACTCCCTTCTTAAACCTCTATGCATTTTCATTCTCCCTGTTGCTCCATCTGTAATAACCTTGCAGGAGTATGAATCCTTTCACCTGTTATCCCAAAATGTGCTTTTTCATATCTCACTAAGTGAACTGTATCCTACCTATCTGCCCAATCTACCATCACTTGATCTTTCTGATGGCTGCGCCCTCTAATTTTGTACTTCGGGGCCCTCATTCGGTTGCAGGTATTGGACAGATCAACGGATGCACATGCAAAAACGTAAATAACAGAGGAAATTTTTTTAGGGATCACCTGGTTCAGTAACCAAAGAATAAGCACTGAAATGTTAGATATAGTCATAGTAGTTCACTGTGGCATAGAGATAGCACAAAATATTTGTATGGTTAATGTTAGGGTAGACCCAGGCTATTTGTTGCTGTCACAGAGCTAGATAGGGTCCAGATAAGTGAACTTTATGTCCCAAGGTATATACAGAACTAAGCACAGAATATGGATAGGCACAGTAGCCACAGAGAGAGACTGATGCAAGGGAAAGGCAAAAGACTAATAGAACAAATTCACTTGCATTGCCAAAACCTCCATTCACATATTTGTTATCTCTAGACTCCAATGCATTCCTGACTGGCTTTCTATGTTCTACCCTCCATAAACAGAGAATCATAGAATTCCTACTCTGTACAATCGGCCAGATTTAGCCCATTGAGTTCACACCGACTCTTCAAAGAGCATCCCATCCAGACCCACCCCCCACTCTCTCTCTGTAACCCTGCATTTCCCATTGGCTAACCCATCTAGCATGCACATCCCCAGACACTATGTGCAATTTAGCATGGCTAATCCTCCTAACCTAAAAATATGTTTTAAGTAGTAGAAATTAGTTTATTACATAATAGTAACAAAGTACAGGTAACATAAACACGGAGATAAATGAACTAATATTAACAGGAGGTAGGTAATATACATAACATCATTATCAGGAGACCATGTCCAACTTGCTCCAAGTGTAGCTGCCTAACACCAACTGCCAAAAGCTTGATGCGCCACAGAGTGGCTGTGTTATATGAGTGGAGCTTCAGCTTAGCTTACCGATGAGCCCTTTCAAACCCATTACTTTATACAACAGGCAAAGGCACTATATGAATACAAGTTATGGCCAATCAGCTAGTAAGTGGTCCATTGATGTATTGTTAGACAATCAATCATTGAAATGGATGGAGATGGACACATTCAAATATGGACAAAAACATGCACAGGCCAGAGATAGACGCATTTATAGATACACGTACACAAAGTCAGGAACAAATGCCAAATAACAAGCTATATGCAGACAAATCGACGCACTCTGATAAAATAAGCATAAATGCTAGGCAATATGTTAAAATTTAACAAGTTAACTCCTTTATAACAAGTCCTTTTTAATTCATTGTTGGAATGTGGACGTCACGAGCAGAGGTGGCATATAATGACAGCGTCTGTAATTGCCTTTGACAAGATGGTGGTGAGTGGCTTGCTTGAACTGCTTCAATCCACGTGATGTGAATCTTACAGTGCCGTTAGGGAGGATGTTCCTGAATTTTGACTCAGCAATAATGAGGAACGTATTTCAAAGTCAGGATGGTGTACGGTTTGAAGGGGATCTTGCAGGTGGTGGTGTTCCGATGTATGTACTGTCCTTATCCTGCGAAGTGGTAGAGTTTGTGGGTTTGGAAAGTGATGTCAAAGAAGCTTTAGAAAATTTCTGGCCAATACTTCCCATCTAGGGTTTTTGCTAATTGACAGATTGTCAAGAAGATTAACAAGGAACAAAAATTATCTGTCTGTTAATTAATTTTTCAAAGATAGCATTGGCTTTCACCACAGCCAAAAACAGTACTGTGCAAAATTGAATGAGATTTGTTTAAACAGCATTCTTTGTTTGCAGTGTTGCAATTAGGGCCTGCTCCACAGACAGTGGCACATGATACCCTGTATTTCTGGTGTGGACCGCAGTAAATTGGCCTGGTGCATTGTTCTCCCTCAAGTAAATCAGCTTTTCGGCTTCTCTTTGTTACTGCATTTCTAATACTGCCATTGCATGGTTGGTGAGTGCAGCCCTTACAGTTGCAGTGGCAATAGATGTAGCCCAGTTTTAAAATCAGCAACTTTGTTTTCTGTCAAATTTCCTGCAGCCTTGCTCGTGCAGAGTAGTCGCTTCACCTGGATCATGCCATGAGCTGTTTGTGGGATCTCGCTGTGCTCATTTCGGCTTTTGCATTTCCCAATATCACAACAACAAGATTTTGAGAAGATGTGAGGAAAAGCTTTTTCACCCAAAGGATGGTACGAGTCTGGAACTCACTGCGTGTAAGGGTGGTGGAGGCAGAAAACTTCATAACATTTAAGAAGTATTCACATTTGCACTGCAATGCCAAGGCATACACTATGGGCCAAGCACTGGAAGGTGGCATTAGAATAGTTAGGTGGTTCATTTTGACTGGCATGGACACAATGGGCTGAACAGCCTTTTTCTGTGCTATAGATCTCTATGACGATATAAAATCTTGCCAAAAGTGAGCCAAAACACCTGATGCATTGAGCTTGAAGTAGGTAAGCATCTTTTGTAGTCCAAAGGTCATTAATGCACGTCTGAAAAAGGTTCCTTCAAACCATCATTGTTAACTAGCATCAGTATTAATTAACACAGCAAAAAGCTCTGCTATCAGCTTCATGCAGTTTTGATAAGCAACCCAAGGTAATTCATTGGCTGCAATTTGTGTTTGGACTTTGTAAAATCATGAAAGTTTGTACATACATGCAAGTTCTTTCAATTTTTTTCTACACTTATCAGTGACTGCAGCATTAAACCAGGGAACTCCATTTTTGTGTTGTAGTGGCTGTATTGCATTCAAAGGAAGAAGCATACTTATTTGAGGGAGAACAAATATAATTGTACCTGTAACATCTAGAAGTCAAGCTTCCAGAACCATGGAATATCTACAGTGCAGATAGAGGCCATTCAGCCCATTGAATGAGCGTACCACCCAGTCCCGACATGTGTGCCCTCACCCCTCAATCCCATAACTCCACATTTCCCATGGCCAATCCACCACATCTTTGGACTGTGGGAGGAAACCGGGGCACCTGGAGGAAACACACTCAGAAATCGGGAGAACATGCATACTAAACACAGACAGTCCCATGAGAGTGGAATCGAACCTAGGTGCCTGGTGCTATGAGGAAGCAGCACTAACCACTGAACCACCGAACCACCGTGCAACCACTTCATTAGAGAGAGGTGATGGTAGTGGTCTAACCTGAGGGTCACCATACCTCAGACGAGGGGAGAAATTGAGAAGGAGAGTCCTTCATGGTAACCTCAGCTGATGCAGGAATTGAACCCATGCTGTTGGCATCACTAACCCGCCATCCAACTGCTGACATAACCTCCCAGACTGCCTGTCATTTCATTTACTGCACCCAAGCTGCAGTTCGGACATGGGACACTAACTCTGTTTCTCTCTCTGCAGGTGCTACTAGACTTGCTGAGTTTCTCCAGCATTCTTTGTTTTGATATCATTTTAAGAATGGTGGCTTTTTTGATTGTTTGACCCCACTTGTTCATTGGTGTTCCCAAAATTCCTAAATGAAATAAGCACATGCTAAGTTTTAAAATGATTAAACCACCACTAGTGTGAACAGACCATAAACCTTGAGCTTACTTCAACCAAGACCCGTGCTCGTTGGCTAGAATTATCTCCTTCCCCCAACAAGTATCTGATTTTAAAACCCTCATCCCTACCTACAGATGCCATGGAGGCTTTGACCCTCCCAACACCTGTTACCTGTCTCTTGCAATCCCATAACCTTCCGGGATCTCTGTGCACCTCCAATTTTGGCTTCTTTAGCAGCCCTAATTTTAATTGCTTCACAATTGGTGGTCAAGACTTCAGCTGCCAAACCCCACAGCTCTGGAATTCCGTCCTCACACCTCCCACTGCCTTCTAACTCTCTTTCCTCCTTAAAACGTATCGAGGCTGATACCACCTTTTGAGCTTGGTGTCAAATTTTTTTTGGCAAATGCTACTGTGAAGGACCTTAAGACTTATCCCACGATGCAATGCTATATAAATGCATGTCATTGTTGTTACTTGGCCCCGGTTTTCTGCAATACTTTAACAATTCATATGCCAGTTGAATACTTTTGGATGCCTTTTCACATAAAGCACCTTTTACTGTAGTAAGGAAAAAACCCAAGGTACAAAGCTTAACACCAAGCTGCGTAAGGAGATATAAGAGACTTGGTACATCTTATGGAGCACTTCAGAAGGAGGAAAGAGAGAAGTAGAGAGGCCAGAAGGTTTAGGAAGGGAATTCCAGAGCTTAAGACCCAAGCAACTGAATGTATAGCATCAGGCCTGGATCAACAAAAGTCATAGAAAGGCAGGGGACTAGTATGGGGGGACAGTAAAGATCACAGAGGGTCATGTAGAGTAATGGGTTAACTGTACCAGTACTCTATCAATGGCTACTGAGCTTGTGTCTAAAGATCTATGCCTTGATTGTAAAGCAAAATACGGCAGGCACTGGAAATCAGGAACAAACTCAGAAAATGCTGGAGAAACTCAAGGTCTGACAGCATCCATAGAGAGAGAAATAAGTCCAGTAAGACTCTCCTTCAGATGTTTTGATGACAATGGATCACATGGGACTGAGTTCTGATGGAAGAAGGCATTAGCAAAGCGCCTGCTGTACCTTGTCTCCATATATATTTTATAAGCAATAAATATTAACAGCTTGCTTTGGCCTTATGTTTGGTCCTCATCTCCCTCAAGCTCTGAAAGTGGGCCTTCCCAAAGTGGGGGTTGGAACACAGAATTTTAGGACTGCAAACTCTGAAGCTACAACAGCCAACATGGAGCTCTGGCCAAGTGATAACAGCTATAAACTGTACTCCAGGTCTAACAGTCCTCACTGAGGGATAGGGACAATGTTCAAACCTCTAAATGGGGTCACAGAGGGAAAATGTTTGGTGTGCTCTACCCTCGAAGCTACAGGTTGTTGGGTTGCAAGTTTTGGGGAGAGGCAAGAGCATGGAAGAATTTGAAAACAAGGACAAGGATGTTAAAATGGTGTAGATGAGCAATAGCAGGATAGGGCAGGTTATGTGGTTAAAGGCATGGTACAAGAGAGAGAGCTTAAAATACCTGGGACATTGGTCCCAGCTCTGAGGCGGGTAGGACCTATTCAACCAAGCCAGCAGCATAAATAGTACAGTTTTTACAACAGCCCATATGCCAAGGCATTATTGCAGTTGCAATTATTACCGCAATTTTGTAATATAAACACAGCAAGAGGAAGGTGAACCTAATTTGAAAACTGTAATTAAAGCAATTGCATTTGTAGTGATAGCCACTTGGGTAGTAATCTGACCGTAACATAATAGACAATAATTCAAATGGCAATATAATCTTTCGATCATGTTGTAGCTACCACATCGACAACTTACCTCCTAAATATTTCACTGCAACAAAGGGTAGGCATGCCTTAGCTTGTGATGTTGATAATCATCTAAAGAACTCATTTATAAATAGAAACTTCTGAAGATCATAACATGCCTTGGTGGAAATCATTTTGAATGCACACTGGTGATTGAATTTAAAGCAATAACATAAATTCTGTCAGAAATGAGTGAGTTCTTTTCTTGTTTGCATGTTACTTACACTGTTTCAAGAATTTGACAATGTCAATGACAACTTCACTGACACAGGGAAACAGGGACTTTGTTATGTATTGACTAGCTGAAACATCAACCTTATTCATTTGGTCATTTAATTCTGTATTACCAAGGGATAAAATCATTTATTAGTATTGAAATTGCATAGACCTGTCAAACTGGCAGAACGTTTCACTTTTCTCAGTTTGTAAATTTTGAAAGAGTTATCTGCAAACTTGCAGTCGACACAAAGTCACGTCCGCAAGTTTTAATTACAGAGGATGCTAAACACCACAGCAGCCAGGTCTTGGTGCGTTGGTGAATGGACCAGTGTTTGCAAATGACACTTAGAAGTTTGCAGTTTCAACAGATTGCCCATGGCAACGACAGCCTGACTGTCAATGAAACAGTCACGTATTGACCAGCTGAAAAACCAACCGTATTCTTTTGGTATACTAAAAATGTCTACCGTCTTCAGGGAATTGAATTGCACACAGCTGTAAAAGTATAAGATTTATGTGTCACCCTCCACAGTCCTACCCCAACTGTCGTGAAGCTGTAACTAAAGCAAGCAGCTTCAAGCGACCACATATTATTATAGCAGCAACAGAACTGTTTTTGGTCTACATGTTTTCTTCTGTCTCTGAATTTTTTTTAAACCGTTTTTTGCAGGCATTCTGTATTACTGCATTGCTCCTACTGCCCGTCACCTTCGTTGCTTAGAGATTGCTCTAGCGCACGGAGCTGATGTTAACAATTGCGCACATGATGGAAAGCCAGTCTTCTTGCTGGCCTGTGAACAGGCTGCAGCCTGCACCGAAATGTGTCTGCAGATATTAGAGAAAGGTGCTGACCCAAATTCCAAGTTTGAGGTAAGGACAGGCTAACCAATCTGCCTGAGCGCATTGCTGTTCATCTCTATGCTGTTGTCTAGGCAAAGTGGCACAAGAAATTCAACACAGATCATTGCAGGATACGAGAAAGTAATGGATGTACAAGATGACAAGGCCATTCACTCCATCTTATTCACTTATCCAGAAGACCCTAACGTTAAACTTGTAGGTTGAATATAACACAGGAAGAGGCCATTCCACTCATTGTGCCCATGGTGTTCCTTTGCTGGAGCTACACAACTTATTACACACCCTCTCCAATGCATTCACATCTTTCCTATAATGTACACAATACTCCAGCTAAGATCTAACAAGTATCTTGTCAAGTTCATCGTCACCTCCTTGTTCTTGTGCTCTGTGCCTCTAGTGATAAAGCTGAGTTAGCTTTATTAACTGCGGTCTCCAATTGTCCCTCTATCTTCCATGGTCTGTGCACATATACACTCAGCACCTGAATTCACTTAAGTACTTCCCCAACTCTCTTTTGAAAGTCAAATTTGGAATAGACTGCTGAACAAAGAAACATATTTAAAAATAATTAGATATATGTAAATGGAGGAGTTTTAAGGTCTCGGTAGGTGAAACAAAATGGAGGTGATTAGTCTTATTGACCAAATATATTTTAATTTTGTACTTTCGTCATTTTCTTCCAATGCCTGCTACAAACACCAAACAAATTAGAAGCAGGTATGACCATTTCACTCCCCAGAGCCAGCTTCATCGTTCAATAAGTTTATGGCTGATCTGATTGTGGCTTCAACTCCACATGCCTGCCTACCCTCAATAACCTTTGAGCCCTTTGTTAGTCAAGAATCTATCTATCTCCAATTTAAAAATACTCAATGACACTGTCTCCACCTCTCTCTGGATAAGAGGATTGCAAAGAGTCATGATGGTTTGAGAGAAGACTTTTCTGCTCATCTCTGTCTTAACCGGGAGACCCCTTATGCTTGAGCTGTGCCCCCTCATTCCAATCTCCCCCACGAGGGGAAACATCCTTTTAGGATTTCACGTGTCTCAATAAAGCCACCTTGCAATGATATGCGTTCAATTTCTTTTGCCTCTGGCTTGTCCATTTCCAGGATTATTTCTTGATCATTTTATAATTCTTGGCTCTTTTATCAGACTTCACTGGTTTTCTGACATCATTTATGAGCAGGAGTGCAACATTCATGACAAAAATAATGATGTGCAACATTTTCAGTCATTAATTAATAACCACCAGTCGTTAATTATTAATTTTAGTGGTTATGGTAACATTTCAACGGGTTTATCTACCAGAGGCCTGGACTAGTGATCCAGAAACATGAGTTTAAATCTGACTATGGTAGCTGTGGAATTTAAATACAGTTAATTAAAAAATGCAGAGTAAAGCTTGTTTTAGTAATGGTGACCATGGGATGACAGACTGTTGTAAAAGAACATGTAGTTCACGATTATTTTGGAAAGGAAATCTGCTGTTGTTAACCCATATTGGTCTCATGTGACTCCAGCCCCTTAACAATATAGTTATCTGTTAGCTGCCCTCTGAAATGTTCCAGCAAATCACTCCACTTATAGAGCAATAAATTCAGAGCTTAGTATTGACTGCTCTGAACGAATGGTGAACCAATTCTGGCTATGCATCAAAGTTGTTTTTTTTTATTTAAAAAGAAAGGGAAAACAAGGTACAATTTTGGATTTTTATCTGCAGACTCACCTCCTCCAAGTGGTACACTAACAATCACGAACTTCTTGCATCCTCTGTGGAGCCCAGCAACCTCACGCCTGAGAATCCAGGGTAGTGGACCCACCTAGAAATCAATTTGATGATTTAACAGAATAGTATTAGTGTTGGTATTTGGCAAGCTAAGATCAGAATGGTTGAAGGATCTTCTTCATTCATAGTTGAACAGGATGACCATTGAATAAGTGCTACTGTCCTTCTTCAATCTTCTAAGAGCATTCAGGCAAACTCCTGCGAAACCAGCTACAGTGAACCAGACACTGCATCTCCCACTGCAGTCCTGTTTTCTCAACTATCAAAAGGCCAGTTTTCTGAGAGGACAAAGAAACCACTACAAAGACGTTCTGAAGCTTTCCTTGAAATGCAACAGCCTTGACATGAATGACTGGGAAGAGCTCACTACAAGTTTTCAAAATGGCAATAAATTGTCCACCAAGTTGAGTCACGCTTTTGAGTCCAAACACTTTGATGATGAAGCAAAGCAATAGCAGGGAAAGAAAGAAAAGGGAAGCACATTTTGTACTGTGGATCCCACTGTCAGTGTTAGGAAAGTAGGCCCCTTTAAGGCTCAACTAGAACAGCCCAGAGTTGGTGGAGCGCACATAATGTTCATTGGATTCTATGCTTAAGAGCTGGGTGCTAGGCCTCCGACAGTGCAGGGATAGTGTCCATCTCTTTGAGCCTTGTGGCCCTCATTCAAGTGACTTCTCCTCCAGTGTTGTGTCATATGTCTGTGAACAGAATGATTAGGGTGCTTGAAAGTAAAGTCATTAGTACTAGCTATTCAGAGCTCCAGGATAATGCCCTGGGGAGAAGGGTTCCAATCTCAAGTCATATGGCTCCTGGTAGGCAGTCTTTGTAACTTGGCAATTGTGTTTAATTATATCTATTTTTAAAAGAACTGGGTTCTTCTGGGATGTAGTATCTCCCCTTCCAACATTGTTTGTTTGAGTAGACTTTGTGTTTCCCCTCCTTTCAGAATTTTCATTTTTGCCACATTGCCCCTGGTGGACAGTGTTTGAAAATTGCTATCTAGGCACTTAGTTAATTCGATGTTGTGTTGAATGATGCCAAATGAAACTGATCCCTGCTGCCTGCCCTTGGTCAGTATCCCTCCATTCCTTGCATATTCATGTGCCTACCTAAAAGTTCCCTAAATACCCCTATGGTATCTGCCCCCACCACCAACTCAGCAGTGCATTCCAAACTCCTACCATTCTCTGTGTAAAAAAACTTGCCCCTCACATCTCCTTTGAACTTTCCCACTCTACCCTAAATGCGTGCCCCCTAGTATTAGACATTTCAACTCTGGGAAAAAAGTTTCTGACTGGCAACCCTTTCTATGCATCTCGTAATTTTATAGATTTTTATCAAATCTCCCCTCAGTCTCCGCTGCTCCAGAGAAAACAACCCAAGTTTTTCTAGCCTCTCATTATAGCTCATACCCTCTATTCCAGGCAGCATCCCGGTAAACCTCTTCAGCACTCTCTCCAAAGCCTCCACGTCTGTCCTGTAATGTGGTGACCAGAATTGAGCACAATACTCTAAGTGTGGCCTAACCAAAATCATATAAAGCTGCAACATGACATCCTGACTCTTGTACTCCGTTCCCTGGCCAATAAAGGCAAGCACACCATATTTTCTTTACCATCCTATCTACTTGTGTGGCCATTTTTAGGGAGAAATGGACTTCAACCCCAAGACTGTACACTTTTCCTTAACATTTGATCTCCCAAAGTGCAGCACCTCACACTTACCCGGATTAAACTTTATCTGCCATTTCTTCGCCTATATCTGCAGCTAATCTATATCCCACTGTATCCTTTGACAACCTTCTACGCTGTCCACAACTCCACTAATCTTTGTATCGTCCACATACTTACTAACCGACCCATCTACATTTTCAGCTAAGTCAAATATTATATATATATATGTATATTTATAACGAACAGCAGTGGTCCTAATACGGATCCCTGCAAATACCACTAGTCACGGACCTCCACCCTGAAAAACAACCTTCCACCGCTACCCTCTGTCTTCTATGGGTAAGTTAATTCTGAATCCATGCAGCCAAGTCCCTGTGGATCCCATGCATCTTCATCTTCTGGATGAGCTTACCATGAGGGACCTTGTCGAAAGCCTTATTAAAATCCATGTAAACAACATCCACTGCTCTACCCTTATCGATCACCTTTGTCACCTCCTCAAAAAATTCAATCAAGTTAGTAAGAATTGACCTGCCCTGCACAAAGCCATGCCGACTGTCCCTAATTAGGCCATGTTTTTCCAAATGTGCGTAAATCCTATCCCTATGAAATCTCTCCAATAGCTTCCCAACCACCAAAGTAAGACTCACCGGTCTATAGTTTCCTGGATTATTTATATTTCCCTTCTTGAAAAGAGGAACAACATTAGCTACTCACCAGTCCTCTAGAATGTCAAAGAATTCTAACAGATATGTCAGGTATGACCTTCCCTTCACTAAGCCATGTTGACTCAGCCCTATTTTACCATGCACTTCCAAGTACTCCCCAAACTCATCCTTAATGACGGACTCTGAGAATTTAGAGTGCTGAGGATGCATCCTTGGGGGTGCTCTAGTGTTGAGTGTTATTGTGAAGGAGGTGCAGTTACCTATCCTCGCTGATTGCCGTCTGTGTGTCAGAAAGCTGAGGATCCAGTTGCAGAGGGCGGAGCTGAGACCAAGCTCATGAGGTTTTGAGTTCAGTCCAGAACATTGGTTGAATAAATTGTAGGGGATCAAGGTGGGCTGGGAGACTGGAATTGACGTGGGCCATGACCAGCCTCTCAAAGCATTATTGAGGTCAGAGCCACTGGGCGATAGTCATTAGAGGACACTGCATGTGCTTCCTTAGGTACGGGGATAATAGAGGTCTTCTTGAATCAAGTGGGAACTTTTACTTGTAGGAGGGAAATGTTGAAGATGTCGTTTGGTCTGCATAGGATCGGAGTGCTCAGCAGGGGACACCATTTGACCCTGTCGCTTTCTTTGGGTTGACTCCCAGGAAGACCGATCTGATGTCTACAGCGGTATTTGAGGGAACGGGTGTAGCTGGGGCTGTTGCGGCAGGTGACACTGCGCCGCTGGCATTCTGCTGAAACCAAGTGTAGAAAGCATTGAGCGCATCAGGGAGGGATGTTTCTTTGCCTGCTTTCTTGCACCCCTTCATTTTGTATCCCGTAATGTTGTTCAGGCCTTGCCATGAGGGCTGTTACATTCGACATTTTTTTTGTCATGTGGGACCCTCCCTGACTCCAGTGATTCCTGAAAAAAATGGCGATCCTGTGCGGATCGACTGGTGGAGGTATTCACCACCAATGCCCCTACAATCTCCCTGGCTATCTCGTTCAGAACTCTGGGGTGTAGTCCATCCAGTCTGTGTGATTTATCCACCTTTGGATCTTTCAGCTTCCCCAGCACCTTCCCCTTAGTGATGGTCACTACACTCACCTCTGCCTTTTGGCTCTCGAAGTTCTCGTATGCTGCTGGTGGATCTCAAACCTGTTAGACAAGCTCAAGGGTTGAGGCCCCTTCGGCGCTACCTCCTGGATCGCTCTACCTCCCCTGTTCGTAGTCACACCGTCTTGTCCCTGACCACTGACTGAGTTGAAGTAAGTTAATCTAAAGGGTGAGAAATCCTCCTGAGATACAGCATCCAGGTAACTCTCCCCTCCCTGATGTGTTGCAGTGTTTGAAGCTCATCAGCTGTGAGCTGGAGTTCCTCAATCAACCAACACTTGCTGCAGATCTGGTCACCATGAGCCACAATGGCATCCATCAGCTCCCACATCATTGCAGCACATCACCTGGCCTTGCATCTCCACTTTACTTACTTAGTTCTTATTTTTTTTTTAAATCCTACATGTCTTTTAGTTTGCAACCTGTAAATATTTCCCCTATTTGCCTTCAATCTGAAAGTAACCAGTGATAGTCAAATTAGTAGCTATCACCAAGCGATGAACCTATGATTTAGCTATGATGTCACTTTTTCATGCTGGGTCCCTGATCCTGGGTTTCGACTGATCCTGTTTAAAAAAACCTTACAAGCTATGACCAACAAAAAGCAAGCAAAACGCACTTCTTTCCCCCTGCACTGAATTCCCTCGCTACCTTTAAATTCCCTGAACTATGTACTCACTTGGGCTGTGTGTCACTTTGGATGCAATCCTTCCTTTGTGACCACGCGAAGATCTCTCTTGTAGTCTATTGATGCCTAATTCTACACATGGATAACGGTCTGTTAGATACCCATTACCTTATTTGACAAACTGCACATTGTGCCCAAAGTCTACAGGTTGAGGAGTTGGCCTGTTCAGTAATATGAAGACCCATGGCAGAAGCTCATGAGAGAAAGCAAATGATATTTTAAAATTGAGCATTTCACATTATTATAAAAGATAATAATGCAGTGTTAATAAATATGAGAGATGGAGGAAGATTCAGTTCAGAGCTGATATCCTCAAAACTTCTCATTGTTCTCTTGCAATGGGAACAGGAGGACTATAGAGTGCGTTCTAGGTCCTGAGTTGAGGAAGATGGTGAGGGTTAGTTTGGGAGAAGCCATGAGACTGGATTGGGATGTGAAAAGCAGGAATCAGAGCCTATTGTTTTGAGAATTATATTTTCACCTCAGCCAAGTAAGCAGTGCCATAGTTAAGGGTCCTGCAAGTCTATTAAGGTTCAAGATTCTTATCTGGACTCTAAAGGAAGAACAGTGGTGTCAATCTTCCTACCACTAAGGAAAATTAACTAGTAATTTTCAGCCATTGGCTTCATTTCTTGAGAGAATGACAGCTGTCCACCAGAGTAATGGTCACCCAGACAATGCTATCAAACAGCATTTGCTCAGCAATGACTTGCTTACACTCACTCAGTTTGGGTTCCATCAGAGCCATTCAGCTCCCAACTTTCATACAGCCTTTACTTAAACACAGACCAAAAACTGAATTCCAGACGCAAGCTGAGTGATTGTCTTTGACATCATGACTGCTTTTAACCAAGTGCGACATCAAAGAGCCCAAGCAAAATTAGATCAGTGGAAATCAGGGGTAAAGGCTCTCCACCAATTTGAACCATACCTAGCACAGAGGAAGATGGCTGTTGTTGTTGGAAGTCGGTCATCTCAGCTCCAGGTCATCTCTGCAGGAGTTCTTTGGGATAGTGTCTTAAACACAGCCATCTTCAGCTGCTTCATCAATGAACTTGACTTCATCGTAAGGTCAGATGTGGAGATGTTCACTGAGAATTGATAATGTTCTGCATCATTCACGACTCCTCAGATACTGAAGCAGCCCATGTCCAATTGGGACATTAGCCAGGCTTGAGCTGACAAGTAACATGTAACAGTCATGCCACACAAGTGCCAAGGAATGACCATCTCCAGCAGGGGAATCTACCATCAGCCCTTGACGTTCAATGGCATCACCATCACTGAAACCCCCATTATCAACATGCTGGGAGCTACCATTGACTAGTCCAGTAAATACTGTGGCTGCAAGAAGAGGTAAAAGGCAGGAGTAACTTACTTCTGACTTCCCAAAGCCTGTCCTGCATCTGGAAGGCACAAGTCAGGAATGTGATGGAATATTGAATGAGTGCAGCTCCAACAATACTCAAGAAGCTGGACACCTCCTGGATTGGCACCACATCCACAAATATTCACTCCCTCCAGCGCCAATGCCCAATAGCAGTATTGTATACAATCTGTAAGTTGCCTTGCAGTAACTTACCAAGGCTCCTTATCCAGCACCTTCCAAACTCCTGACCACTACCTCTAGAAGAACAAAGGCAGCAGATACATGGGAACAACAGCACCCTCCAAGCCATTCACCATCTTGTCTTGGAAATATATCACGTTCCTGCAGTGTCACTTGGTCAAAATCCTTGAATTCCCTCCCTAATAACATTGTGTGTATCCTTACAGCAAATGGACTGCAGTGGTTCAAGAAGGCATGTCACTTCATGAGGGCAACTAGGGATGGGCAATAAATATTGGCCTAGCCACCAATGCCCACATCCTGTAAATGAACTTTAAAATATCCTATCTTGTGATTAGCAGATTAGTTTATTTATTGGATAATAATTTAACCTCGTTACTGACCAATAGTAAGAAGGTTAAGTTCCATTGTAGCTTGAGCTTGACAAAAGTTTCCATGTTTTTAATTACTTTTGTAGGTAACAGGCCACACTGCGTTAATGGAAGCGTCAAGGGAAGGGGCAATTGAGGTTGTGTGTGCTATCCTGGAGAAAGGATGTGAGATTAATGTTCTACAAAATGAACGGTACAACGCTGCGCATTTTGCTGCCCAAGGAGGGCACTTCGAGGTACAATAATTGAAAAATTGCAAATATCCACTGATGTTACTTTAGTAATTAAATTAACTCTAACAAGCCAGCTGCAATTAGATCATGAAAACAATTACCTAGATTTTGCACAACCTTTGCAGTCCACAGATGCAAAATTTGCCATCAGTAATTCTATACATCTCCAGTGGATGTGCTGTTGAGCTGTCTTTAAATGAAGGTGAAAGGGATATGACTGAACTGAAGCAACTTCCTCTGTTTGCCTCAGTCTCAGTGTAAACCCTTGCAAAGTTACAGCTAGCAGAACAAGGTGTGACTGGGTGTTTGGCAGTGTACTAAGTTCACAGTCACTGACGAGCAGCTCTGAGTGATTTTCTATTTGTTGAATGGCAGATTTCTCCGTAATGATAAGAATTTCACGCTGTTAAAATAATATCATCCGACAATGGATGATATTCTAGCGCGTACCTTAATCCTATGTGCCCATCCAAATCTTTAAAGTTGATTTCTGTAAAATGTAAATTTGATGGTCAAATTTAATATTAACCTCAGTGCTTAGAACTGCTACCTCATAGCACCAGGGACCTGGGTTCGATTCCAGCCTTGGGCAACCATCTGTGTGGAGATTGCACATTCTCCCCATGTCTGCATAGGTTTCTGCTGGGTGCTCTGGTTTTCTCCCACAGTCCAAAGATGTGCAGGCTAGTTAAATTGGCCATGTTAAATTGCCCATACCGACCAGGGATGTATAAATTAGGTAGATTAGCCGTAGGAAATACAGTGTTACAGGGATGGGGTAGGGGGTTGGGTATGGGTGGGGTACTTTTTGGAGGGTTGATGTGGACTTAAATGGCTGAATGGCCTGCTTCCACACTGTAGGGATTTTATGATTCTAAAATTGAATTTGATAAAGTACTTTTAGCTTCTTGGCGTGCTGCGCATGAGAATACTTCAGGGTGGTAGGTTCCTTGTCCTGCTTCATGAATTCTGAAGACCTGGATGCTCCTCTGATTTGGCGCCAGGCCCAAACTGCCATCCAGAGCGAGAATATACATGCCACAGAGATCCCTAGATCCTTGTGACCAGCTTCCTTTGTGGTCAGCGACAAGAGCCGTTTCTTCACTGTTAACTACAAAATCCAGCCCAGTGGGGTTTCTTGTCAAATGCAGCCTTTCTTCTGGGAATTTGTAAAAAATGTGTGGTATGATCGTTAGGTGGCCCAAGAGGTTAGATATAATTCAAGTTACATGTAGCTGAACCATCAAAATACACTCACATGGAAACTTTCAATTAAATCACTCAAGTCTCTGCTTTTCTTCACATGAGCCACCTGGTTAACCTCACCCTCCTGCTAGCTATCCTACACTCACTAATAATCTTCTTTCCAAGTAACAATCGAATTCCTTTTTGAAATAATCAATTAACTCTGCTTCATTAGGGTGATGCATGCGCTGTTTTAGTTACCACATCAAATGGAAGATTTAGGACTGTTCTGGCACAGAGGTAGTGTCCCTACCTCTGAGCCAGGAGTCCTGTGTTCAAGTCCCACCTGCTCCAGAGGTGTGCAACAACATCTTTGACGAGGTTGATTGGAAAATATCTGCAGGGAGCATTTACACAAGGGAAGACTGCAGTAGATGTTAAGACAATTCAAGGTCAACATTACTAGAAAAAAAAACTTGGCAAGTCAGGGATAAAAGGCACTGCAGATGCTGGAGAATCCGAGACAACAAGCATGGGGCTGGATGAACACAGCAGGCCAAGCAGCACCACAGGAGCAGGAAAACCTGACGTTTCGGGCCTAAACCCTTC
>JAHRHZ010000059.1:21987907-22009324 GCA_024137785.1 Ginglymostoma cirratum | reverse complement strand
GAAGGGTTTAGGCCCGAAACGTCAGGTTTTCCTGCTCCTGTGGTGCTGCTTGGCCTGCTGTGTTCATCCAGCCCCATGCTTGTTGTCTTGGCAAGTCAGGGATCCTTCCAGTAAAACTGAGAGAGTTAGGAACTGACTTGCAGTGATTTTTAACATTATAAATATCAATGACAAACTAAATAATCAAAGAATATTTCTGCTGGACAATGGAGTATTATTAAAAGGATACACAATTAAAATCATTACAAAAAGAATGAAAACCGTGAACAGCAAAGGTCTTTTCCCTAGGCTGGGAGAGTTCAAAACTGGTGAGCATAATTTTAAGGTGAAAGGAGAAAGATTTAAAAGTGATCTGAGGGGCAAATTTTTCACTCAGAGGGTGGTTTATGTGTGGAATTAACTGCCAGAGGAAGTGGCAGATGCAGGTACAGTTACAGCATTTAAAAAATATTTGGACAGGTTTCATGAATAGGAAAGGTTTAGAGGGATATGGGCCAAAAACCGGCAAATAGGACTAGTTTAGTTTAGGAAAATTGGTCAGCATGGACGAGTTGGACCAAAGCGTCTGTTTCCATGCTGCATGACTCTATGACTCTGTAAAAGCAAGCTTAGAATTTACTTTTCTGTCTTTAGTTTAGCTGTCTTTGACCAGTTATACATCTCCAATGTGCTCTGAGACCTCAGCAAAGACTTTTGGGACCTCATCCTTGTCTTTAACTCTTAACTACCTTATGAAGCTTTCCAACAATTCACCTAGTTACATGAAATCATTAACAACTGAGCACCTAGGTTTGGATAAAAATACCAGCCTTGCCAATGATACCCACATCTGAGAATGAAGTTATCCACAAGCTCGAGGGAGGGGGCTACCCCATGCATTTCAGCCAAAATTTAGCCTTCAGCTGAATTCTTTATGACTCTCCTGTACCTTTTAATTATTCTCTTGACTTTTCTGGTGATGATGCAGCTGTAATCCCTGTCCAGCACCTACAAGATTATCCTGTTTGCAAGATCAATTTCCTGCTTGCTCCAGGAGCCTGTCTTGCATGACAATAGACTTTGACTTGGAAGAATCAGCGTAATTGAGTTGAAGAGCCGTGAGGTTATGCTGCAGCTCTGTTAAACCCTGGTTATACCACAATTGGAATATTGTGTTCAGTTCTGGTCGCCTCTTTATCGGAAGGATGTGGAAGCTTTAGAGGGGGTGCAGAGGAGATTTACCAGGATGCTGCCTGGACTGGAGGGCAGGTCTTATGAGGAAAGGTTGAGGGAGCTAATGCTTTTCTCATTGGAGCAAAGAAGGATGAGAGGTGACTTGATAGAGACTTGTACAAGATGATGAGAGGCATAGATAGAGTGAATAGCCAGAGACTTTTTCCCAGGGCAAAAATGGCTATCACAAGGGGGTGTAATTTTAAGGTGATTGGAGGAATGTATAGGGGAGATGTCAGAGGTAGGTTTTTTATACAGAGAGTGGTGGGTGCATGGAATGCACTGCCAGCAGTAGTAATACAGTCAGATACATTAGGGACATTTAAGCGACACTTGGATAGGCACATGGATGATAGTAAAATGCAGGTTAGTTTGATTTTGGAGTAGGACAGTAGGTCAGCACAACACTGTGGGCCGAAGGGCCTGTACTGTGCTGTAGTGTTCTGTGTTCTATGAATTATAAGAACATAAGACACTTTAGAACCAGGAATAGGAGTAGGCAATACAACACCTCCAGCATGTTCTATTGTCCAGTGGGATCATGGTTGATCTTCTTCCTCAGCTCTGCCTTCCTTCACTATCCCTATTACTCTTGAGCCCCTCAGAGCTGGCAGCACAGTGGCACAGTGGCTCAGTGGTCAGCACTGCTGCCTCGCAGCACCAGGGACCCAGGTTTGATCCCTGCCTCAGGTGACTGTCTGTGTGAAGTTTGCATGTTTTTCCTGTGTCTGCAAGGGTTTCTTCTGGGTGCTCCAGTTTCCTCCCACGGTCCAAAGATGTGCAAGTTGGTGGATTGGCCATGCTAAATTGCCCATTGTGTCCACAGATGTGCAGGCCAGGTGGTTTAGGCGTGGGATGGGTCTGGATGGGATGGTCTTCAGAAGGTTGATGTGGACCTGATGGGCCAAATGGTTTCTTTTAGTATTGTAGGGGTTCTGGCATTCTATGATAAGACCTTATGATGTCGATCTCAGTCTCTGAGTTCTGGAGAAGTGTCATACCAAACTCAAAACTGTCACTCAGTTTCTGTCTCCACTGATGCTGCCAGACCTGTCAGGCCTCTCCAGTGTTATCTGTGCTTTGTGTTTGATCACAGTGTCAGTGACTGAATATCGTCAGCTCTGCAGGGGTGAGAACTCCACTGACTCACAGCACCCTGAATGAGGACATTTCTCGTCATCACAGTCCAAAATGGCCGATCCCTTATCCTGAGGCCTTGACCTCTAATATTAGGCTCTCCGACCAAACAGTCCCTCAAATCAGCCTGGTCAAGCCCTCTCAAAATCTTATACATCTGTCCTGCCATCCAAGGAATCGGTCTGTGACTCTCAAAATCTTATTTTTCAATCACATCATTGCTCATTCTTCTGAACTCCAGAGAAAGTAGGCAAATTGTATTCCTATGATGGTGGTAGGTGAGGTGTAGGGTAAAGAGAAAGGGGCAGCAGAAATCTTGCCACCCTATTACCCAACTGAAAGGAAGCAAATCCTGCTCTGTGTCCAAAAAATATTTCAGCTGGTAAGCAGCAATCACTGTGCAACCAATTCTTGGCTCTGAAACGGTTGCGAGTGTAGAGTCTACGCTTTGTCACCTAAATTGCGGATAGAGTTGTGAAAGAAAAAAAAACTTGCAGCGGAGGAAAATATAACTGTCAGAATTGTATTGTGAGCTGGAATATCACTGTGATTCTGTTGCTAATGTGAATTAATATTTTGTCAAAATGATGCTCCATGTAATTTTGTGTCACTGCTTCTGTCGGTCAAGTTCTTTAAAAAGCCAAAGGAAGACCCTAGAAAATTCATCTCCACGAGTCATTCCAATTCGACACCCTTGCTTTAACCCATATTTGTAACTAACTTCCATGGTGCATTCACAAATGATACATTAATGAGGGAAAGAATTAAAAGTACAATGGTCAGCACCATTTGCTTCAACTCACCAGGGACTTGGATTCGAGTCCAGCCTTGGGAGACTGTGTGTAGTTTGCACATACTCCCCGTGTCTGCGTAGGTTTCCGCCAGGTGCTCCAGTTTCCTCCCACAGTCCAAAGATGTGCAGGTTAGGGTGGATTTGCCGTGCTAAATTGCCCCATAGAGTTCAGGGATGAGCAGGCTAGGTGGACTAGCCATGGGAAATGCAGGGTTACAGGGATAGGGTGGGGAGGGGTGCTCTTCGGAGGGTCAGTGCAGAATCGATGGGCCAAATGGCCTCTTTCTGCACTGTAGGGGTTCCAATTTAGCATGCCAATCCATGAATCTATTCTTTTTATTTCAGAAGGGAGAGTAAGCAAGCAAATAAAATGAGATTAACAACTGTTTGCTGACATGTGTGTCTTTCTTTAGGTAATTCGTGCCCTGGTTGCTCATGACTGTGACATTGATGTTATCAATTTGGATGGAAACTCAGCTTTACATTTGGCAGCATTGGGAGGCTTTGTTGACACCGCCAAGTTCCTGGCACAAAGAGGTACAGAAATGAAGCTCTTGACCACCCAGAATCATCTGTTCTCATGGGGGGAGTCTTTTTGGTACAGTGAATGTATGTCCAGTGGCTTGTTGGGAAACCCAAAAGTCTCTGTTGACGTCTTAACCTTGCCCCCAACTAGAAACCAGGCACATCACCTGTCTGATTCAGGCCACTTAATACACGAGGAGAGTACAGCACATCCTGAATTCCAAACATGCGTGAGGGGAACCAAAGGTTACAGGGACAATGCAGGAACTTGGACATGAAGAATGTCAAGTCAGCCATGATCCTAATGAATAGCAGCAACAGGCTCAAGGGGCCAAATGGCCTTACTCCTATCCCAATTTATTATGATCTTATGAGGTCTGTCTGACTTTAATGGACGTATTGCACTTGCATGTTTCCATTGGTCCATTGCCCAAAGATGGAGAGAATGACACAAACAGTGGCCATTTGACCCACCATGCCCAAAAGCTATGCAATCAGCTACACAGTTTGTCACCCTGTCTCCCATGCTGAAAAGTTTCCTCCTTCAAGTATTCATTTAATTTCCCATTTGAGAGTTGCTGTGAATTCTGTTTCCACTGACCTCTCAAACAGAGTGTTCCTAATCCCAACATGTTGCCAGGGTTGCAGGGTTTGATCTATAGGGAGTGGCTGAATAGGCTGGGGCTATTTTCTCTGGAGCATTGGAGGCTGAGAGGTGATCTTATAGAGGTTTATAAAACAATAAGGGGCATGGATAGGGTGCATAATCAAGGTCTTTTCCCCAGGCTAGGAAAATCCAAAGCTAGATGGCATAGGTTTAATGTGAAAGGGGAAAGATTTAAAAGGGACCCAAGAGGCAACATTTTCATGCAGAGGGTGGTACGTATATGGAATGAGCTGCCAGACAAAGTGGTGGAGGCTGGTACAATGATGACATTTAAGAAGCATCTGGATGGGTATATGAATAGGAAGGGTTTAGAGGGATATGGGTCAAATGCTGGCAAATGGGACCAGATTAATTTAGGATATCTGGTTGGGATGGATGAGTTGGACTGAAGGGTCAGTTTCTGTGCTGTACAACTCAATGACTCTGTGATTCTATGACTTCAAGATGGGCAGAACCAGAAGTTAGGAAGCAGCCACCCACTAGAGACCCAAAGAAATAGTTCCTGCCTTACAATAAGTGTACCAGGAGTGAGGGTGGAAGGAGTTTTGATCTAGCAGGGGCTGGGACAAGAGAGGTCCTGGCATCTTTCTGGAATGCAGAAGAGGCTTTTTCTTTCTTCTAGATCTCAAGGTATCCTCCCAAGAGCTAAAATATATCACTCGCCTTGACCTTTGCCAACCACTTTCCACCAGGTTCCTGCGGCAGCTTCAATACCTCACAGAGTTGGCAAAGATAAGGTGCTGCCGAGTGACAATGTAGCTTCATAAAAAGGAAAGTATTCAACTCATTGGGTCTGTGCTGACTCTTTAAAGAGCTGTCCAAATAGTCCCAATTCCCATTCTTTCCCTGCCATCCTGCAAGTAGAGGTTTATAAAATCATGTGGGGTACAAATAGAGTTAATGGCAGATGTCTTTTCCCGAGAGTGGGGATTTCAAGACGAGGGGGCATATTTCTAAGGTGAGAGGAGAGAGATTTAAAAAAGACATGAGGGGCAAATTGTTTACACAGAGGGTGGCTCACGTGTGGAACTTTCTGAAGAAGCGGTGGATGTGGGCAGAGTTACAACATTTAAAGGACCCTTAGATAAGTGCATGAATCGGGAAGGTTTGGAGGGATATGGGCCAGGAGCAGGCAGGTGAGACTAGTTTAGTTTGGGATTATGTTTGGCATGGACTGGTTGGACTGAAGGGTCTGTTTCTGTGCTGTATGATTCCATAAGCAGGTATCCAGTAAGTAACTATTATAACATCTCCCATGCTCTGTTCCTGTTGGACAAGGTTAAAATTGAACCCTGTAGCTCAATCTCAGCACAACTCCTTTAGACCACAGTAAAAGGCCTGCTCGACAATTACATTCAATAACAAAGTGGTTTTGACACAGTCATGGCTAATTAGGGTTAGAAAATCCTGGGGTGCCGCTGAATTTACAAACCAGAGTTTCCAATATGCTCATTGGGTGCAATTTCCTCAGATACTTCTGACTGAGTCAGTTACATCGATTGTTAAGAATAAAGATGTAGCTTATTGACCCTCAGTATGTTAGCAAAACACAATGTCGGGGAATAATAGAGTCATAATGTTCTTTGACAGCATGGAAAATGGCCTCTTGGCCTACTTTACTGACAAAAAAATGGTGCTGTAAAGTTTTTAGCAGGGCATTGCTTGCAATCCCTTTCTCATTCAATCTCTCGACTTTCTTTCCACTCAGGGAGCAACCCCAAAATGAAAAACCTGCTGCAAAAGACCCCAGCAGCTGCTGCCAAAGCTAACGGTCACAAAGCTGTATCGAAAGAACTCCGCAAGGCCGAGCGCCTCTATGCCAAGTATGCCAAGCCCAATGTGAAAAATCCCAATGCCCCCTGGGCCATCCGGCTCTATGACTGGTCGCTGTATCATGAGCTCGCACTTCGGAATCTATTTGCCACTGTGGACAGGGGCGATGGCACCTTGGCGAAGGAGGATTTTGCCGCCTTCCTTATGGAGAAAAACGCGCCAATGAAAGAAGAAGAGATAGCTGCCCTAATGTCTGCCCATGACAAGTCTCGGACCGGAGTCATTGATATCAATGAGTTCTTCACAGGGACAAAGTACCTCGAAAAGGTTTACCTTATGTCTTCGTATGAACCCAAGAAGAAAAAGGGAAAGAAGGGCAAACGGGGGAAAAAGGGGAAACTGGTGATACCAATACCAATTTGCACCCTTCCTAAAGAATATATGATTCGGCGGGAGGATGGGGGTCCACCAGAGTTTATGATTGAAAGTTACAAGACACTCACAGATAGAAGTCGATTCAGCCGTGATAATCCACCACAGCATCCCCTGCAAGACGACTCTGCATGGTACTTAGATAAGCCAGAAAAGGTCTACACAAACATTAACTACGCAGCGAAAGCAGAGGATATGCAGTCGTTAAAGAAAGCATTTTTCCAGGGAGTGCCAGTTGACGTGCAGGATAAATTTTTCACCACTCCACTTATGGCAGCCTGCTCAGATGGGAATTATGCACTTGCCAAATACCTCGTGGAAACAAAGTATGCCTGACTCCTTTTCTGGCTGTTGTTAAAAAAAAAATTCTGACATTAATTTTTTGTGAAGCTGTTTTTCTGCACCGTTGAGAGTTTCATGGTTGATTTCACCAAGGTTTTGAGGGGAGCAGATGGCCTGATTGAGAGAAACTATTTCTGCCCATTGGCGAGGCTAGGACTAAAGAATGTGGTCAACAAATTGTAGCCAAGGGGCAAAGATGAGATTGTAAAACTTGCAACCTCCTTCCCCAAATGACAATTGCTCTGTCAGTTATTAATTTTGTATTTGAGATTGATAGACTTTTGTTCACCATTGGTATTAGAATGGCAAAGTCGGGCATAGGGAGAATACAGAGCAGTTTTGATCTTACTGAGTGGCTGAGTAGGCTCGAGGGGCTAGATGGCTTACTTATAGCTATAGAGTCATACACACGGAAACAGATCCTTTGGTCCAACCAGTCCATGCTGACCCAATAATCCTAAACTAAACTAATCCCACCTGCTTGAGCTTAGTCCATATCCCTCCAAACATTTCTAATTCGTCTACTTATCTAAATTACTTATCTAAATACTTCCTGCTCTAATGTTCTTGCGAATGCACTCCAGGTGAGTATGCTGTGGATGGGGTGATCAATAGTTTGTTGGCTTTTCTGTTATTTGTTGCATTTGCGGTCAGCAGCTTGATATAACTTTGGTTTACAATCCATCCTCCCCAAATAGGCAGGCCCAGAGAGTCTTGTGCCTCTGTGATAGCCTCCCTATCTCTGCATCAGAAACTGTGGGTCTGCAGTCCCACCTCAGGATCAGACAGCCACTAAGGGTATGTCATGATGTGGCCAAGGTGATGGATTATCAATCAGTAAATCCATCTGATCCATCAGGTATGTCTGCCTGTGGTTGGGCAATAACAGCAGGAGAGTTTCCTAATAAAAACCGAAAGAACTGCGGATGCTGTAAATCAGGAACAAAAACAGAAGTTGCTGGAAAAGCTCAGCAGGTCTGGCAGCATCTGTGAAGGAGAAAACAGAGTTAACGTTTCAGGTCCAGTGACCCTTCTTCAGAACAGTTCGCCAAGCATGTTCATGAACCTGGCACCAGGAAATCAGATGAATTCACTTTCCTTTAAATTTCTCCCACCATGTGTCCATGATAGTGAGGCCTCCTGATTTTCAGCTTTTACTATCTATTCTGAACTGGGGACCAGAAATCAGATGAAATTTTCTGAAGAAGGGTCCTGACTCGAATCGTCAGCTTTCCTGCTCCTCTGATGCTGCCTGGCCTGCTGTGTTCCTCCAGCTCCACACTTTGTTATCTCTGACTCAAGCTCATGCAGTTCTTGCTATCTCGGTAAATTTTTACTACTGTTTTCATCAAGGGAGTAAAGAGCTTTATCTGAATCCTTGATTGCTCATCTGTATGGATCTTAATTCAGCTATCTCGATGCGATGCAGATAATTGTAAATGCATTTTGCATCCTTTCTCACTAAGTATGAAGAAATGACAGACTAGAAATTAGTCTCCATAGCACCTGTATTTTCAGTGCTACGGATGTATAACATAGAATCCACAGCACACATGCACAATTCTTATGCAGACCATGTTGGAGGCCTTATTGGTAAGGGCCAGAAAAAGACATTCTGTACTCACACTGGATACAGGGACTAGGCAGTTAATATAGGCAAATCAGGGGCCTTAACACTGCTTCAGCTCCCTTGGGTGACACTGTCTTGCACCAAAGCCTCCTCAGAGCTCCCCATCTCATGGCAGGTCACTAGTACTCTGCAAGTGAAGTGCTCCAAAATAGACACTGCTGATTTTTGGCAGGCTCTCCTGCCAACAGGAGTTGGGACTTAATATCTCCCGGTGGAAGTGTACTATTCTGTTTACTCATTTAGGTTGTATCGGTTTTTAAGTTTGGCCTTGTCACTGGTTGTCAGGATTTGTTTAAGATTCAATCTGATAGGGACTTGTTTTAGATTATTTCTTTAAGGGATTTGTCTTATTTGCCATTGATATATTTTGGTTGTTTAATTACATCAAACAATTCAGGACTGTTTAAATATTTGTGTTGTAGTAAGGTATGAGATCCACAGTTACACCATATTAGTCTTTTCAAAGTCTTTGTCAGGAAATCCCTTGTAAATTACTACAGCAATGTTTTTCTCAATAGGTGTCATATTGTACATTGTCTTCCAAACAATCATTTTAACTTAGTTAAATATTACCACTTAGACTAAGCGCATTCAAATAGTGGACAGCTCTGTTAGAAACCAGACTTCATAATGCGGCTATGTTGTAATGTTTTGTGTATTCCTAGGGCTAATGTAAATGCACGTGATAATTTACTGTGGACACCTCTTCACCATGCTTGCCATTCAGGAGAGCAGACCATTGTTGAATTGCTACTGAATGCCGGTGCATCGGTTAATGCAGTTTCCATTAATGGAGCCACACCTTTAATGAGAGCAATAGAAAGCTGCAAATTGGAATGTGTAACATCTCTGATTAACCATGGAGCTAGTGTTGACATGGAGAACAATAAAGGTATGCTAGCACTGGGTGACACGATTCGCAAACATTATGAACCAAAATTGAAAGAAAAATAGTCACCATAAAAAGAATTTGGGGGTAAATATTGACTTGACTTGAAAGGGTAAGGTTTGTGATTCTGAGTCAGTGACCAGCTTTTACATCTCTCAGCACCTTCTTCAGTTCCATCGTGTCCAAGACAAGGAACCAAAGATTTGATTCAGTGAATCCCAATTTTCTAGCTAATTCGTTCAGAATGTTAAAAAGAATCCAGGAGGGAAATGAGTAAATGAAGAGAACCTTTTTAAATTTCAAAAAGATAGATGGTTTGTTTGCACGGGGTTAGCCAGCAATGCTATCTTGCGGTGCCTGCAGCATTATGGGCTCAGCTGCAAGTATGGTGATTCCCAAGGTTCATCTGTGCTCATTAAATAACGACAAAAAAATCTTGTTCTTACATAATGTCCTCAAACGCTTCAGGTGCCCCAAAGCTCTTTATAACCAGTACAGTACTTGTAAGTGTAGGTCACTGTTAATACCACCATGCATATATGTTATTGACAAGTTCAATCGATGGTATGTCTGTGCATCAGTAATGGCCTAAATTAAAGTTACTGTTCTACCAGCTGACATAGTCTCTACTTTACCTTAATGGCAAAGTCACTCTACATCTTACTGGCAAGGTCTCTCCTACATCTCTAGCAGGGTCTCACCTGCACTTTACTGGCAATGTCTTTCCTAAATAATGCTGGAAGGATCATCCTACACCATAATATAAAATATCTCTCCTACCTTGCTGACAGGAAAGCTCCTACACATTGTTAGCATGATCTCTCCTACACCTTACTAACCAGGTCGTTCTCCTGTTCCTCTGATGCTGCCTAACCTGTTGTGTTCCTCCAGCTGCACACTATGTCGACGCTCTCTTCTACATCTTGCTCGCAGGGTCTCTCCTACAACTTGTTAGCAGGGTCCCTCCTCCACCTTACTGACAGAGTTTATCTTACATCTTACTGAAGTATCTCTGGATATCAGTATCATCTAAGGAAGATTAACAAACAGCAAATTTCACAGCTAACCTTGAAGAAACCTGTGTGGGAGAGCTCACAGCAGGGGACCAGCTAAGTGGCTTTTAAAAGTGTAACCTTACGGTTTTTTTTGTTTTTGCAACTCGATAGTAGTGAGTAGAGTGGGTTCTTTTTAGTTATATGTTTTATTGAGACCTGTCTCTCGATTAAACTTTAAAAATATAAAATGTAGGTACTAAGTTAGTCTGGTGCAGTGTTTTTTAGAGCAGTAATTGTGATGTTTTCTGGCTCTGTAGATTGTTAAGGTGCAAAGATTTTTTTCCCCTTTATTCATTCTTGGGATGAGGGCATCGCTGGATAGGCCAGCATTATTTGCCCATCCATATGAGTCAACCACATTGCTATGGGTCTATACTCATGTGTAGGCCAAACCAGGTAATGATGGCAGGTTCCTTCCCTAAAAGACAGCAGTGAACTAGATGGGCTTTCCTGATAATTGGCCATGGACTCACAATCATCATTAGACTCTTAATTCCAGATGTTTATTGAATTCAAATTCCACCATCTGCTATGGCAGGATTTGAACCCAGGCCCCTAGAACATTATCTGGATCTCTGGATTAACAGTCCAGCGATAATACCACTAAGCCATTGCTTCCCCTTAAATGGCCTTTAGTAGAGTCATGTGCTCTTCCTGTCAGATGTGGGAGAGTCAGGAGAGTTTCCATGTTACTAACGATTATGTCTGCAGGAAGTGTGTTTGGTTGTGAATCCTATCAGATTGCATGGATTGATTGGAGAAGCAGTTAGAGGCAATGAGGAATTTACAGGAGCCAGGGGGTGTGATGGATGGCAGTTGCAGGAAGGGAGATAAACTGAAGATACAGTCAGGTCGATGAGTGATCTCCAGAAAAGGTAGGAGAGGGAGGCAGGTCGCAAAGGACTCTCCTGTGGCTATCCTCATCTCAGACAGGTACGCTGTTTTAGAAAATGTAGAGAGTGATGGACTCCCAGGGGAATGTAGCACTGACAGCCAGATTTCTGGTACTGGGACTGGCTCTAATGTAATGAGGGGTACGTCAGGTTCCAAGCGATCGATTGTGACAGGGGACTTCCTACTCAGAGGCACATTCTTGCAGCCAACAGCAAGACATAACAAAGGTGTGTTGCCTCCCTGTTGCCACAATCAAGTATATCTCAGAAAGGGTGCAGAATATTCTCAAAGGGGAGAGGAACCAGCAGGAGGTCATTGTACACATTGGAACTAATGAAATGGAAAGAGAAATTGATGAGATTCTGAGGCGAAAATATAAGAAGCTAGACAGAAATTTAAAAAGGAAGTCCTAGAGGGTAGTAATATCTGGATTACTCCCAGTGCCACCAGCTAGTGAGGGTAGGAATAGGAGGATAGATCAGGTGAACGTGTGGCTGAGGAGCTGGTGCAGGGAAGAAAGATTCCCATTTTTGGATCATTGGAATCTCTTCTGAGGTAGAAGTGACCTGTAGAAGAAGGCTGGATTGCACCTGAATTGAAAGGGGATTAATATACTGGCGGGAAGATTTACTAAAACTTCTCGGGAAGATTTAAACTAGTAAAGTTGGGGGTGTGTGGTGTCGTGGAACCTGGGGAGATAGCGAGAAAAGAGACCACTCTGAGACTGGTACAGTTGGGAAAAAGAGTAAGTCAAACAGTCAGGGCAGGCAGGTACAAAACAGACAACAAGATAGGACTGATAAATTAAACTGCATTTATTTCAATGCAAGAGGCCTAACAAGTAAAGCAGATGAACTCAGGGTATGGTTAGGAACATGGGACGGGAATGTCATAGCAATTACAGAGATATGGCTCAGGGATGGACAATACTGACAGCTTAATGTTCCGGGACATAGATGCTGTGGGAAGGATAGAAAGACGGGGTGCAAGGGAGGATGGGGAGTGGCATTTTTGATTAGGGACAACGTTAGGGTCTACTTAGGGAGGATATTATTGGGAACACGTCCAGAGAAGTTATTTCGGTGGAACTGAGAAATAAGAAAGGGATGATCATCTTATTAGGATTGTATTATAGACACCCCCAATAGACAGTGGAAAATTGAGAAACAAATTTGTAAGGAGATCTCAGTTATCTGTAAGAATAATAGGTGGTTATGGTAGGTGATTTTAACTTTCCAAACATAGACTGGGATTGCCATAGTGTGAAGGGCTTGGATGGAGATGAATTTGTTAAGTGTGTACAAGAACGTTTTCTGATTCAGTATGTGGATGTATCTACTAGAGAAGGTGCAAAACTGTCAGCGGGGGAGCACTTTGGGGCCAGTGACCGTAATTCTATTAGTTTTAAAATTGTAATGGAAAAGGATAGAGTGGATCTAAAAGTTAAAGTTCTAAATTGGAGGAAGGTCAACTTTGACAATATTAGGCAAGAACTTTCAAAAGCTGATTGGGGTGGATGTTTGCAGGTAAAGGGACGGCTGGAAAATGGGAAGCTTTCAAAAATGAGATAACGAGACAGAAAGACTGTTTGTTCCTGTTAGGGTTTGAGTGAATCTCTAGAAGAGTATAAAGGCAGTAGAAGTACAAAGGGATTCTATAAATACATTAAGGACAAGAGAGTAACTAGGGAAAGAATAGGGCCTCTAAAAGATCAGCAAGGCTGCCTATGTGTGAAACCACAGCAGATGGGGGAGATACTAAACGAGTATTTTGCATCAGTGTTTACTGCGGAAAAGGACATGGAAGGTATAGAACGTGGGGAAATAAATAGCAACATCTTGAAAAATATCCATGTTACAGAGGAGGTGGTGCTGGATGGCTTAAAATGCATAAAGGTGGATAAATCTTTGGACCTGATCGGGTGTACGCTAGAACTGTGGGAAGCTAGGGGAGTGATTGCTAGGCCCCTTGCTGAGATATTTGTATCATCGATAGCCACAGGTGAGGGGCCAGAAAACTGGAAGTTGGCTAACATGGTGCCACTATTTAAGAAGATGTGGAGGAAAAGCCAGGGAACTAGAGACTGGTGAGCATGATATCAATGGCCAGTAAATTGTTGGAACGAATTCTAACAGACAGAATTTACATGTATTTCGAAAGGCAGGGACTGCTTAGGGATAGTCAACATAGCTTTATACATGGTAAATCATGTCTCAGCAATGTAATTGAGTTTTTTGAAGAAGTAAAGAAGAGGATTGATGAGGGCAAAGTGGTGGGCGTGCTCTATATGAACTTCAGTAAGGCATTCAACAAGGTTTCCCATGGTAGACTGATTAGCAAGGTTAAATCACAACAGAATAAAGGGAGAACTAGCTGTTTGGATAAAGAACTGGCTCAAACATAGAAGGCGGAGGGTGGTGGTGAAGACTTGATTTTCATACTGGAGATCTGTGACCAGCAGTGTGCCACAAGGATCAGTGCTGGGTCCACTGTTTTTTGTCAATTATATAAATGATTTGGATATGAACATAGGAGGTATGGTTAGTAAGTTTGCAGATGACACCAAAATTGGAGGTGTAGTGCACAGCAAAGAAGATTACCTCAGAGTACAACGGGATCTTGATCAGATGGGCAAATGGGCCGAGAAGTGTCGGATGGAGTTTAATTTAGATAAATGAGGCGCTGCATTTTGGAAAGGCAAATGAGAGCATTTGCCTTTGGTAAGGTCCTGGGGAGTGTTGCCAAGCAAAGAGACCTTAGAATGCGGGTTCATAGTTCCTTGGAAGTGGAGCCGCGGGTAGATAGGATTGTGAAGAAGGCATTTGGTACGCTTGCCTTTGTTAGTCCGTATATTGATTATAGGAATTGGGAAGTCATGTCGTGGCTGTACAGGACATTGGTTCAGCCACATTTGGAAAACTGCATTCAATTCTGGCCTCCTCGCCATAGGAACAATGTTGTGAAACTTGAAAGGGCACAGAAAAGATATACAAAGATATTGCCAGGGTTGGACGGGTTTGATGTACAGTGAGAGGCTGAATAGGCCAGGACTATTTTCCCTGGAGCGTTGGAGGCTGAGGGATGATCTGACAGAGGTTTATAAAATCATGAGGGGCACAGATAGGGTAAATAATCAAGATCTTTCTCCTGGGATGGGGAATCCAAAACTAGAGAGCATAGGTTTAAGGTGAGAGGAGAAAGATATAAAAGGGACCTAAGGGACACCTAAGGGTGGTGCATGTATGGAATGAGCTGCTAGAGGAAGTGGTGAAGGCTGGTATAATTACAACATTTAAAAGTCATCTGGATGGGTACATGCATGATAAGGGTTTAGAGGGAAATGAGCCAAATGCTGGCAAATGGGATTAGATTTATTTAGGAATATTTGGTCAGCATGGACAAGTTGGACAGAAAGGTCTGTTTCCAGGCTGTACATCACTATGACTCTATGACAGGGTCTCTCCTACACCTTACTGACAGGGTTTATCCTACACCTTTTTTTCTGTCATAGAATCCCCGCAGTGTGGAAACAGGCCATTCAGCCCAACTAACCCTCTGAAGAGCATCCCACCCAGACCCATCCCCATACCCTATTACACTGCATTTCCCATGGTTGACGCACCTAACCTACACATCCCTGAACACTATGGGTAATTTAGCATGGCCAATCCACCTAACCTGCACATCTTTTGACTGAAGGGTTTATCCTACACCTCACTGACAGGGTTTTTACCTACACCTTATTACCAGGGTCTCTCCTATACCTTGCAGGCAGGTTCTCGCTCACACTTTGTTGGCAAGGTTTCTCCTGTACCTTGCGTGGCACGAGATTGTGCATTATCACCTCCGATACCCAAACTGAAATTCGAGCAAACATTTCCCTGGCAATGAGCAAAGAAAGACCCAAGCCCTACCATGAAGCATAGCCAGTACAGAGATCTCCTGACTCTTCATTTATCCTGTTGTTTTGATGCACTTATACAATGTCATGCCGTACATACTAGGAGCAGGGCCACATTATGGAAATGAGAAGACTTTGTACCTTGACAGAAAGTATTCTGCCTCTATCGTGGCTCTTATTAAAAAGAATGTTTTTTCTGATGAAACCAACCAATGCAAGTTCATGAAGCTAACGGACAAACCCAACGTTGTTGATAGCTAGTGAAGAGTTGGAGGTACATGTTGCCCTTCCTTTATCTAACTTTATCATGTGCTGTTTCATTTGTGGACTCTCAGTTCCAAATTATTCACCAAACATATTGTGCTTCATTGCAAATGTATCAGGTGAGATGCTATTGTACATACATACTGTGAAGCAATGATTGACACCTATATTTAGATATAGCCATTGAATGTAAGCTAAAATTACATTTAGCAGTCTGCACATATACATAGCCACCTCCCACAGCATATCTTTGTAAATCATATAAACCTTATCTTTAATAATAGCCTTGCTCATCAGGGGGCATCAGCATTTTCACTTCTTTCCTTTCTGAATATTGGCCTTCATAGAATTCCAGGCAATTCAGGAATGGATTCTGAACTTACAAAGTTCCTGGCCCCATCAAGCCTTCTCTTAACCCTGTACTTAAGGAGAATCATCTCAAGACATTTCCTACCAGACAACATTCTACAATGCTCAGGAGTATTTTATGCTTGAGTTTCTCGGCCCCACATTTTAAAAAGAGAGTCATACCCTTAGACAATGTTCAGAGGAAATAGGTTTGAATTGCACCAAGTGCAGAAGATGTTAGTTAGATGGAGAAACTGCATTGATCTTAAAAATGTGAATCTAAACCATGTTCCTACCAAAGTGCTTTAGTTATGCGTTATTTGTCAAACTCGGCTAATCCAGTATATTTCTGCTCAGCTTCCCTTCTACCCTCAGTAAACACGCGTGCAACCCTAAAACTTGGATATGTGTATCCTAACTTCCAGTAAGCCCCATTTGCCTCTCACCCCTGTGCTCGTTGCTCTGGCTCCTGGTCCAGTAATGTATCAACAATAAAGTGTTCTTCTTTTTATTGGAGTCCCTCCATCCCTCACCAATTTCCAATCTGAATTCTGAATCATGAGCATTGTGTGTATCTAAACCCATGGGTGTTTTGAAAGTTTCCAACCTGACAAGAGAGGGAGCCCTGCGTATTCTCTGGAAGCAGTCACATTGGTGTTGTAAACATCCAAGCCTGTCTGGCCATACCTGCATCCAACTGCACAATGCATTGACTTCGAGTTACTACACAACAGACAGGACCAAACTATAGTTGATACTAGATTTTAAAAAAAACTGTAGTTTTTAAATTCCAGCTACACACTGTTGGGCATGAACTGTCCTCCAATCAGAAATTTGGTCCAACCCACTAGCTGCCCAAATAAATATTATTGGGCCTGAAACAAATGGCGGAACAGGCTCAGTGGGCAGAATGGCCTAACCCTGTTCCTATTTCTTACAGTCTTGATTATGATCTTCAAATCATATACTGTTCCAAGTCGTAAGAATGGTTGGCTCATTAACCTCTTGGTGAACGTATTAACACAACAATCCACCCTTTGTTGTTTTCTCTTGAGAGACTCTATTTTTAACATTGCTACATTCACATTCATGTTAGGAACATTATTATAGTTTAAACCCCAAATCCTTGTCAACAATCCATAGGCAGAGCAGTTCCAATGGATCTAATAATAGTCAATTGTTTAAAATCCTGGAAAATCTAGATACCCCACCAGACAGCACCTTTCCCAAAGACACAGGGAGCTAGGTGGAAAATGGCCTCACACCCTCTGACTAAAATATGCCACTGATTTTAAACAGGGCAGCACCTGTGTGGTGTTTCACATTTTAGCTGCTGTGCAGGGGTCAACATTTCAGTGCTTCAGCATTTATTCACGTTGTTAGAAAAAAAATCCTGAATTCCAAATTACAGGATCTACAAGAGAATCAAATATGTTTTAAATGGAGAGCGTGATCAATAGAATTGGAAAGGCAGCTGTAACATAAATGTTTATTTAAATGTGTATAGAAGATATAACTGGAAGATTTAAAAAATGGAGAGTCAATGAGTGTAAGCTGAAAGAGGCAAGGGAGTCAAAAGATTTAATATTTTGTTTTTGTCTTGTTTATGCCCTTGTGAAAGCTATGCATATTCTTGCATTTTTTTAATCCAATCACTTTGAAGTTTCTGAAGTTGAACCCTTTACTTTGCTCAATTATGTAGGAGAAATTTGGTTGGCATTGGCCAATGACTCTGTTTCTTTGGTGCAGTACATTTTACAATATGAACACCTATAGCATTGCCATAAATATAAGAATGCCATCAGCATTTAATTCAGTTATCCGAAGTAGCATTTAGTGTAAAATTAAAGTCAAATAATTCTGTTCGCCACAATCTTTTGATGCTCCTGCTCATATCATCCAGATCTACCATACTATGTTGCTGTACGTAGGAATTTCTCAGCTCCTCTGTTGGAGCTGATGCTTTTGAACAAATCATTAAAACATCTGCAGTCTCAAGTGGACACAAAGAAGGTCCCATGCCAATACTTGAAGGTAAACAAGGGAGTTCTTACAAAATTCCACCCAATATTTACCTTCTCAACAAATACCATTAGAATAGTGGGCAGTTTATCTCATTCCTATTTGTATAATTTTGTTACATTTGCCTACTGTACAACAGTGCATACATTTCAAAAGTGCTTCTTGGCTGTGAAACGATTTGTGCTTTCCTGAGGATATGAGAAACACATACATATTAATGCAATTTTTGTACTGTCTCTTTGAAGTTTCTGCAGTCTGAGGCTCAATTTTGTTTAAGACTGATGGAGAAATTGGGTTGACACTGACTGATAACAATGTTACTTTTGCATGGCATATTTTACATGACACCATGGCCTTTTTTTTGTTTTATTTAAATTAGGGCAAAATGCTTTGGACCTTGCAAATGCCTTCGCTGATGTAAGGATAATTCAAGTGATCAAGGAGAAGATGGACAGCCTTCCAAAGAAAGAAAAACCCAAAAAAGGTGGGAAAGGTGCAAAAGGAGGCGGTGCTGTTTCTGCAAGGGTCCAGGCGACCTCGCTCGAAATTATGGTAAACTAACTCCTCCAGTCTCTTAGAAAAACCAAGAGAATTGCGGATGCCGTAAATCTGGAACAAAAACAGAAGTTGCTGGTAAAGCTCAACGGGTCTGGCAACATCTGTGTGAAGAAAAAAAAAGTCAGAGTTAACGTTTCGGGTCCGGTGACCCTCCCTCAGAACTGAGGAAGTTCTGAGGAAGGGTCACCGGACCCGAAACGTTAACTCTGACTTTTTTTTTCTTCACACAGATGTTGCCAGACCCGTTGAGCTTTACCAGCAACTTCTGTTTTTGTTCCTCCAGTCTCTTGTTCTTGAGGGCTTTTTGATAAATTTAGTTTGAAGATGTGGCCTACTTGGTGACCTGGTGAATATGGAGTGCAGACAATCTTCACATCACTATGGAGCTAGGTTTCCGTTCCTTGCTTTGAGTCTGGGACATGTGCTCATCCTAGCTTTCCAGCACTAACCTACAGAGGTCACCAGTGACATTACTCTGGGCCAATTGTCCGTCACTTTTCCTGCCCTGCCCCCAACCACCTCTCAGGAAATGTAACTCCTCTACTTGGTCAGAGGGAGGGTGGAGATGGATTCCAAGCTCGCAAAGAGGATTGCAGTGATGAAGAAAATGTAAGAAAGACAAATTTTAGCCCACCACCTTTTGGGCGTTCAAACTGATCCCATTAAGAGTCTTATAAACAGAAAGGACAAACTAAGAAAAACTGGAATTTTCCAGAATTTTCTAGGCAAGCCGCAAGCTCGCACCCCCACCTGGAGAGTAGCTAAAGACCTCCCTGTAGGGGAAAGGCTGTACCACCCATTCCACCAACCATCCCTCCGTCAACCACCATCACCATCAACACTGGGGGCCTCACAATTGGAACATTTTTAAAAAATATAACTTATCAAGTAAGTTGGTGAGAGGGTACCTCTACTGTGAAAAGACCCCCTCAATTATTTGCCACCCATTTCTAGTTGCTGGTCTTCGCAAACAAGAAGGCTTCTAATTGGCCTTCCAGCTTCTGAGAGCCAGTCTCCCACCCTCCCACCCTTTCTTTGAGCCTAGGGGCACCCCTAGGCAGATGTCACAGTGGGACTGTTTTGGGATGGTGATCCAGTAACAGGCCCTTCTCCTATTTTCCATCCTCAGGGTCTCATGGGAACACATTTCCTCACAGCTCAGATGTCATGTTCTCCAATGTTCAATACTCACTGGGACAGACTGGCCCAGAAAACCTTGTGGCTATTTTACCAGATGCCTGCCAATATAGAATCAACGGACACCACTAAAAGCTGGAAACCGTACTCCAAGGGTACATTTCTTTCTTACTGTCAGGGACAGTAATTTCGCAAAAGGTCAAGCAAATGAATTGCACGTGTTGAATTTATTGAGGTCAGCATTCTATCACCTGGGGATGGAGTATGTTTTCAGAGGTGGTCCCCTCATAATTGGGATGTCATTACACCACATGGACTACAGTGATTCAGCAATTCTAGTCAAGGAGGCAGTGTTCTGGGACAATGGGTAGTGTCCCGACCTCTGAGTCAGAAGACCTAGATCAAGTCCCAATTGCCATAAGACGTGTTATGAACAGATTGATTTAAAAACATCTATTTCTTAAATTCTGTGGATTTACTGTTTCAAAATTAACGGTTAAATGAATTCTGAAGCATGCATACTGTCTTTGATGCAGTTTGACGCATGAAATCCCACTTGAAATAAATACTCACCTTTTCTCTAATACATTTATATTTTAACAGACACCGAGTCCAGCTCTGACTCGGACTTTGAAGTCACCAAAGAAAGAGTTTCCCAAGGACAGCATAGCAAAGAAAAGTGAAATGCTAAACAGTGGCATTGCCGAGAAAATTGATATCACCTTTGTTCCAAAGACTGTAAGTACAGAATGCTCTGCAAAAACATTTTCTCTGCAGCAAATTGTAAATAACTCAAAGGTCTGAATGTTGGCAAAGTTTCGAAGAATTTCCTAAGAATAGCTCAGCATGCCATGGTGCCTGAATTCTACAGGAAGATTGCATGTAAATGGCATAATAAAAGTAAAGTCATTTCCTGTTCTTTGCTAACCTAATGGCCCATATCTTCCATTTTCCTGACATTCAGATACACACTTAAAGATACGCATTAAGACTTCTCGGATGTCCCAGATCACTGAGTCCATGGAATTGTCCAAGAAGCTTAGACATGTAATGAGCAATTCTCCAGCTCTCTGGGGACCCTACACAAATATTTCCAAATCTGTTAGAATTGAGCCTCAGTTGGCTAGACAGCTGGTTTGTGGTACAGAGTAAAACCAACAATGTGGGTTCAGTTCCTGCACCAGCTGAGATTACCATGCAGGGTTCTCCTTCTCAGTCTCTCCACTTGCCTCAGGTGATTGTCAGGTTAAACCACCTCCAGTTGTGTATCTCCCTCTGCCCCTCAAATGAAAGAGCACCCTCATAGTTGGACTGCAACTGCAGCAGGTCTGCAACTTTGCCTTTACAGTCAAAGACTTGGGAGACATATGACTTATTTACCTGGATTGTTACCTAGGAAATGTTTGTAGGTTAAAACTGTGTCCAACTTCTGGGTAATAACACCCCATTCAGCTCCTCACTGACCTCCAACACTCCAACATCCTGATGCTCTGACCTCAACCTCCCACCTGAACCCCAACCTCCAGTGTCCTTCCACTGACCTCCCTTCCATGATGTCCTGTCCAATCAATAAGCTTGGCTTTGTTTCAGGAAGCATTTGGACCCTACTTGATTTAAATTCCATCAGTAGCCATGTCACCACATGACTGCTGCATTCACCAATGCTCCACATTCTGGATGTCTTTCTAATGATCCAAAACTAATTCAAATTAGAGATAAAAGGTACTGCAGATGCTGGAGAATCCGAGATAACAAGCATGGGGCTGGATGAACACAGCAGGTCAAGCAGCATCATAGGAGCAGGAAAACTTGACGTTTCGGGCCTAAACCCTTCATCA
>JAHRHZ010000059.1:21924872-21987507 GCA_024137785.1 Ginglymostoma cirratum | reverse complement strand
GACTTGTCTGCCTCCTCTCCACCTATCCTCTCCTCTATCCATCCTCTATCCGCCTCCCCCTCTCTCCCTATTTATTTCAGAACCCTCTTCCCCTCCCCCATTTCTGATGAAGGGTTTAGGCCCGAAACGTCAAGTTTTCCTGCTCCTATGATGCTGCTTGACCTGCTGTGTTCATCCAGCCCCATGCTTGTTAATTCAAATTAGAGTAAGTTTTCATGTAGTCTTTAATATTTGATCGTTCCTGTCACCCTAGCATTAAACTCCCTGAATGTTATTCATCTCAACTACTTCCTGTAGTAAACATTTACGCATTAATTACCCTATAGTTGAAGTGGTTTCTCACAAATTATGCTTTGGATTTATTCATAACTACCTTACATTTTTGGCCTGCTAGTGCACATCTGTTTCCACAACTGGGAGTGACTAGGACTAGGAGATAGAGATTCAACCACTTGACAGAGGTGTGGAGAATGTTTTTTTTCTCAGAGAATCATGAGTCTTTGAAACTCTTTTCTCGAGAGCAGCAGAAGCAGAATCATTTAAATATTTGTAAGGCAAGGTTATCGAAGGTAGACTTGAATGTGGCATTAAGGGCACAATCAGGCACAATCTTATTGAATGGTGGAGTAGGCTGAGGGCTGAGTGACTTACTCCTATTCCTAATTTGTTTGTTAGTGAAGTTGTTCTATCAACCCCATTCATAACCTAAGAGATATCTATCAGGTCAATGCAGTCTTTTCTTTCTGATGAGAACACCTGTTCATTCTTTCCAATTGGGTGAAACATCCCAGTGTGAAGCCCATAGAAGGCCACTATATGTGAGTGACTTCAAAGAGTGTTATTTAAAGGATGCGCTCCATCTGATTACGAATATGAAAATATAGCCGATGCTTTCAATAACGCTGAACTTCATGGAATTCCTTCGGTGTGGAAGCAGACCATTTGGCCCATCGAATTCACACCAACCCTCTGAAGAGCACTCTACCTAGATCCACTCCATCCCTGTAACCCTGCATTTCCTGTGGCTAACCCAGATAACCTGCACATCCCTGGACACTATGGGCAATTTAGCATGGCCAATCCACCTAACCTGCACATCTTTGGATTGTGGGAGGAAACCAGAGCACCCAGAGGAAACTCACACAGATGCAGGAAGAAAGTGAAAACTCCATGCAGACAGTTACCCAAGGCTAACATCAAACCCAGGTCCCTGGCGTTGTGAGGCAGCAGTGCTAACAACTGGGGGACTGTGCCACCTCCTTCCCAACATCTCCTGAGTTAGAGAGACATGGTGTCATTTTATAATACCTGCACTTCCACAAGATGGTGCAAATACAGGTCATTTGAAGACACATTCACAACTTCTGTGTGTTACATGAATAGATCTTGCATATCCCTCATTCCAGTGCTGTGCAAACAGCACCACAACATTAACAGACCATGGAAACTGAATTATGTGCCTTGAAACCACATTCAGTCAAAGTGGTTCTGTAATTTAATCTGACTGTAACATATGGAGCTGTATCAGGGAGTTGGGAAGTTCACTGAACCAAAGACAGACTCCACAGTTCCTCTTCTCCAAATGTCACTGTTCCGTTGTGAGTTCCTGACGACTGATCTTTATCGGGATAACAGGTAAATTCAAAGCAACTTGTACTGTTTGTTTCTCGTTTCTATAAAGAGAAGGAAGGTGATAAACATGACCTTTCTCTGCACTGAAATAGTCAATTTTCACTGTACTATTTGAATTTCGTGTGGTTTAAGAGAATTTTACATTTTATTGCAGATATGGCCTAACCCACCAACAACCGAAGAGCTCATACAAAGGAGAGTACGAAACCGGGATAAATTCACCTACGAAGTGGATTTTAATGCTTACCTGACACCTTTCAAGCTAAACATCAAAAAGAAATTGGAAGAAATAAATAACTTGACTTCCAAATAGTCAGGACATTTGCAGCTGCAAATATTTGGGATACTTGCATTGATCAGAGAAATGTGAAGGAATAAAAGACACACACAACAGAATGGTTCTTTGTTACAATGGCCTTCAAACACTTATTACAAAATAGATTTGTGTCACTCTTAATATCCCAGTGGGAAAGGCTGCAAGATAGAAGGAGTTTTATAAAAAAAGTGATCCTGATTTAGTTAATGGTATTATATAAATTAATTAAACACAGAAACTTCTATATTTCTCTATTTTGACTTTTCTTACAGTGCACTTTGGACACTATGTTTCTTTAACTATAAAGGAAATGTTTTGCTAAATTCATTTTTAAGCAACTGACTGGTGAGACATAACAGAGAGACATAGAATTACATCGAAGTCAGAACAAAGAAACTGATTAATCTTCCAGCCAGGTACCATTGGCTGCTCCCTACAAAGGGCATAGCCCTAAGCATTAAAATCTGATGTTTTTCAACATTTTTGAGAGTACAAAGAAAGCTCAGCAAATTTGAAGACTTTTCCACCACTGGCAATGCAAAGGTAAGCATTGTGAGGAAGGTGGTGGACCGCAGCTGGCCTGAATCAGGGGATTGCAAGGCTCAGGATGGAACCTAAGAATGAGGAGAGTTTCAAGGTGAAGCTTTCAGCAAGGCTAGGGGATAGACATCAGGAAGGGTGGGTGTTGCTGGTCAGGCAAGAACGAGTGAAGATGAAAAGGCTGCCAAAGAGGCCAAAGAAATTGTGTTTTATGGTGGGAACAATGTCTTTACATCTCTTCATGGTAGAGTTTGGAAAATCAATGCTTCAAAGATAAGGTAACCAAACTTTGTGACGAAAGCTCAGCCGAGTTTGAAAACTGGCTTGCATAAGATTTGGAATCAGAGACTGGAATGGAAATGATATTGAGACAACTGATTTAACTTTGGATTTTGGAAACAGTGATTCAGAATCTGCTGTGAGCATCTAATCCAGTGTGGCATCCTCTACAGATAACAAGGTGTAGAGCTGGATGAACACAGCAAGCCGAGCAGCATCAGAGGAGCAGGAAAGCTGACGTTTCGGGCCTGGACTTTTCTTCAGAAATTTCTGAAGAAAGGTCTAGGCCCGAAACGTCAGCCTTCCTGCTCCTCTGATGCTGCTCGGCTTGCTGTGTTCATCCAGCTCTACACCTTGTTATCTCCGATTCTCCAGCATCTGCAGTTCCTACTATCTCTGGCATCCTCTACAAGGTATTTTTGGTACTGCAAGCAGGTGAACCAGCCAGCTGGGTTCTTCAAACCATCAAACATGCAACATAGAAAGTTAAAAGCAAAGGAAATATAAATTACACTTAAAATATTATATAGGAAGTGAAATGAGAGTGGCACAACACATTGGGCAAGAGAGAATAAAACAATAACTATGAATACAATTTTACAGCATTAATTTCCTTCTGAATGAATGAGAGTGCACATTTAAGTGCTTGGGACTGAAAAGGTTCGTCAGAAATTTTTTTCACTTATTATCCTGATAACAGCTCAGGTACTCCTTATTGCACAGGGCTTAAAATTGTCATCAGCTTGCAGTGTAAGACAGGTGTGTAATTATCATATTTTCATGTCATTTATAGTGATATTTGTGCAGATTCCAGCTGGTCTTACCACAGCTTTTCATAGATCATAGTGTTATTAGCAGCAATGCTTGGATCTCTGTTTATGCAAATATAGAAGCCAGACATTGGTGTCAGATTTTCCCTTTAATAACATTGAACATGGAAATACTACTCATGACACAACAAAATCAGGGCCATGGGCTTTATTCTTGCTGTTGCTTATTTGACGAATCCATAATCTTTTGACATCTCAAGCAGACATTACATCCTGTTAATTTGATGGCATTTGAGTGTCCTTTACTGTATTTTTTGTTCGCAGTAGGTGAATGTCTGGGAATGGGAAAGAAACAAGATTAGCTTGAGACTAACCATGAGCTAGGACCAGCCATCAAACTTCAGCATTCCTTGCTTACTCTCTTACAGCCTTTCTGCCTTGTTTTGCTTCTTAATAAGGAATGAGGTTGGAGATTGGAGATCCTCCAGATCACATTCCCTCCTCCTGTTGAGCCCATACATAACAGTGGTGGAAAGACACTTGCAAATACGAAGGGATCAATTCACAACAAAGTGTGATGTTAGAAAGATGCAGGTACGGTAGATGGAAAAATTTCTCCATGTGGACAGCAGTTGAAGATGTTACTGAAAAAGTGGAAGAGGGAAAATATATGAAATGTACCAGGTAACACAATAGAAATACAGTGAGAGAGAAGGATTTACATCATTCAGTCAATACATTTTTAAATAGAAAGGTACAGTTAGGTCTATATCTTGCTACAGCAGTGAAAGGTAATTTTAACTTTTTCTCTCCTCAGAGACCAGGTAATACTTAGGTTTCTTTATTTAAACATTATTTTCATGCATGCATAGGGATGTATACATCAACAAAATGGTGTATCGCTTAAATCACTATTACAGGAATGAAGATTTTATAACATGTTTGCAGATTGAATACTTTCACTTATACAGATAGCAATTTCCAATCAGACGGTGACACAGTTATTCACCCTTATCCCTTAAAATATCCAACCATATCATTATATGTTCATGTCTCTTAGCTGCAGTACACACTTTCAGAAAGCCTACTCCAGCCCATCAAACAGCTATTGTTTCCTGCTACCTCTTGCTACATTGTCATCACACATAAGAGAAATATTTGGGAAAGGTAGGAGCTTCCTCCTTTGCCAAACTGGGAAAACCAATGTATATAAAACCAACCCCAGAATTATTCACAGGCATTCTTAATGGTTTACAGCAGCACGTTAATGTCCATTGGCTAACATTTTGACCAGCTCATGGATAGCACTCGAACGAGAGGAGGACAAAGGAAGCATTTCAAAGACTCCCTGGAGGTTTCCCTCAAGATATGCAACATTGATATCAATGCATGGGAGACCGTCATTCAGAAGAAGCTGACTTAGAAGAACCTCCTGTCACAATTCTTTGAGAACACCTGTCAGCAAGAGTAAGTCCTGGAAAGGGATCGGAGAAAGGAGTGTTAGTGATCTCAAAGCCAAGGACCAATTCCACCTCCCAGTATCCCCTGCCAAATGTATGGTTGGAGATTTGGCTGTAGGATGAGGCTCATCAACCACTCAAGGACCCACAGAACCCATGACCAGTGACACAGAATTTCCTAAGAAGGCAGTCATATTCATCAGTAAGTGATTGCTAATGCTGCCAATGACTTCACCAATATTCCTAGAGAATTAGATTTCCAACTCACTAAGGGGCAAGCTACTAATCAGAGACTTTCATTGCACCCAATACTGCCCCACAATATATCAGCTGAAGCTGGGAGATACAGACAGGTTCAGCAACATCATTGTTCCACAAGCACAAACATTACACTGGATTTTGTGATTGTGAATGGATGTGGGAGGCGGGATGGATACTGAGAGGACGATTCACTCCCCCTCCCACATCAGCTCATCCAGTCAAGCATCAGATGGCCACTTAGTGACCATCCAATGGGGGAATGTGGCCAATTTAATGGGGGAGAGTGGCAGGAGCTCTGAGCCCAAGCAGCACTGCAGGCTGGTGCCAGGGTGAGGGGGAATGGGTGAGGTGGGAGAAGAGGTTAGTGCCACAAACAGCTCTCAGCAACAGGTTTAACATCACCTTGATCTCTGAATGTCTCTGTAATTTTAATCAAGGGCTTAAAAATAGAAGCTCAAAAATGAATTTCAGAAGAAACAGACAATGTTGCCACTTGCCCCACAGAATCCGCTGCTACTTTTGACCATGCTCCCAGTGACAGGGCCTGCTCCTCTGTTCTCGTGGCAGCTCACTCCAGGTACTGCTGTGTGGGAAATGCAGCAGGAAATTTCTGACGACTAGGTCATCAACAAAGACAAGTTCAGTCATCATCTCAAAATGGTGGTGGCAGCTGACGTCCGCAGCTGGGTCACTTCCTGTAATTTCGGAGACAGATATGTTGATGTAATGCTAATCTAATGTTTAAAATCCAATATGAAGCTTCTTCAGAACTTAATCGATTTTCTCTTTCTTTAGACTGGGTAAGTGCAGGAAGGATGTTCCAATGACCAGGGACTCCAGAACCAGGAGTCACAGTCAGTGGATCCAGGTTGGGCCATTTAGGGCCGAGATGAGGGGGAACTTCTTCACCAAGAGAGCGGTGACACTGTGGAATTCTCTGCCACAGAGATCAGCCGAGGCCAAAGCATTGAATGATTTTAAGAAGGAGATGAATGTATATCTTAGGTCTTGTGACAAATACTATGACTTTCAGATGTGCAGTTTTCCCTTATTTTTAATGAGACAGATGAGACAAGCAGTCTGCTTTAAAGCCCATAAAAGTAAATAGTTTGTGAGGTCTTCGGGATTTTTTCTAATGTTGGAACAATATAAGCAGCTTGAATGGGTGGGGTCAAGCTCCCACAGAACCAGGATTTTTAGTTTTAATTTTTCAGCGGTTGCTGCTGGGGTCTTGAAGCTGGGTTTGGAAGCTGCAGTACCTTACTCCCTGCTACTCTCTCTCTGTCGGAGTTTTCTCTTGATGCTTTTTTTTCCCCTGGACGGGAGAATTGCATGTGAGTCAGTCTATTTTACTGAAATTGCCTTTGCCAAGGACGTGTTTTGGGACATTACTATATTGGAACAGTTGCTGTTTAGTAGTTAAATAATCTCTTACTCTGTAAAGTTTTCCAGCAGTGTCAAGGTATTCCAAATTCTTCTTTGTTTCATTGTATTTTAATTCTATGTCTGAATAAAGTGTGTTTTCCTTCAAGACTGCTATTTTGACCAATCAAATTGCACCTGGAATGCAACACCTGGCACTTGCCTCTAAAATAAGGAAAAGTTAGGAACTAGGCTATCTTCTTAATATATTTTGAAGGGGTTTGGTCTGGTCCATAACAGGTCTAAAGGGAATCAAAGGATATGAGAAGATAGCAGGAACAGGGAACTGAGTAGGTGATCAACCTATGATTCATATTGAAGGACAGAATGGCCTACTCCTGCTCCTATTTGCCATATTTCTACACTCAAGATGAAGGATTGCATGTACATGTTTACTGCCAGTATCAGACAATGCCTGAGCTGCAAGGTTCAACTCTCAAGTAAGTGACTGTGAGGAGTTCAGAGGTGCCTTGCATTACATGGAAAGGGGAAGCCCATGGCAGCAAAGACCTATATATTTTGTTCCTGAGCTCTCCTGAATGCATAAGGAATGGTCTGGTGCCATGGTCTCTGCTGCCGGTCCTGGGGTAAACAGGAAATCCCGTATCTCGACCACTCAATCCAGTGGGACCTCTAGGGTCCTGCCCACAAATCAAGGCGACAATTTCCCTTTGTCTGGCAAGTTCAGGGCAAAGGTCCAGACTGACAGTGCTGATCTGTGTGCACAACAAGCCTTTAAAGATGTCACAGGCATAAGGGATGTTGGCGAATTCTGTGATATCTGTTGAGTGGTAAGATGTTCCATGTACTAAGACGGAGAAGAGATCATATGTGACAGAGGCCATGGGGCCTGGTAGTTAAATAATGAGATGAGTTTGATGAGAAATTGAGAGAGAACTCGCTGGGCCTCGCAAGAAACCTTCCCAAAACCTCAATGCAGCTCAGACCTAGCCAAAAAAATCTTAACAGTCCAGTCAGATGTCTTCATCCGAACACCCTACTCCTTGCAAGTGCCTGATATCTCTACTGAATTGAATTGAATTGAATTGAATTAGGATGATTGTCATACATACTCACACAAGTACAGTGAAAAGTTTGAAAGTCACCACTTAAGGCACCATCTTAGATACAAAGGTACCTACGTTCAGAATCTTGGTACGAAGCAGAAAAATAAAACAAAACAAAGTTAAGAAGTTAAACATTACAGTCCTTCTTACTAAAGAGTAAAAGAAGAAAGAAACACAGTTGACAATTCAACACCACGGCCCATATGTGCCTGGCCACGCTGTGCTCACTCTCCGTGTCTCACTAACTTGATTTAAGTTCTGTCCTTTTCAAAAGTTCAAATATATAAAGAAATTGGCGGTCCCCATGTTGCAAACACGTTCCGTTCTGGAGTCTGGTCCCTCTGATTCGGGCTCTGAATTGGGCGGCATGTACCAGACCACAGCCTGCCTTTTGAGTCTGGAGTGTCTTGGGAGAGTTCCTCGTCTTCTTCCGACAGTAACGGTATTGAGGCTGCAACCATCTCAGACCTTGATGCTCGCTTACACTAGACAAAGGGTGAGAACCTATGGTTTCCAACAGGCCTTCTAGCTGTTCTGAGGAGACAGGTATGTTTTGCTCCTGCCCCGTTTGTGAGGTAACAGCTTTCAGGTGATCCACATGTTTGTTCAGGACTGTATCACCTGCCCGAACTTTGTAGGTGACGGGACTTGACCTCACGTCAAACTCACCTCATACCCATACAGGGCCATTTCCATGGCTCCAGCACCAAACTTCATCCCCGAATTAAATTGTCTCCCTTGCTCAGAGGAGGCATGCGGCTGGCATTGGAGTTCCTGCAGCAGTATCACCACACCAACCCCTTACCCTCCAGGTCTGGGAATAGCAGGTTTAACCTGATGTGGAGCCTACTCCCCATCAGCAACTCTGCTGGCACTATCCCTGGTGGCACGATGGCTCAGTGGTTAGCACTGCTGCCTCACAGTGCCGGGGAGCCCGGGTTTGATTCCACCCTTGGGCAACTGCCTATGGGGAATTTGCACATTCTCCCTGTGTCAGCGTGGGTTTCCTCCGGGTGCTCCGGTTTCCTCCCACAGTCCAAAGCTGTGCAGGTTAGGGTGGATTGGCCATGCTAAATTGCCCGTAGGGTTCAGGGGTGTGCAGATTAGGTGGGTTATAGGGGGATGGGCCTGGGTGGGATGCTCTGTGGTTCCGTGTGGACTTGTTGGGTCGAAGGGCCTGTTTCCACGCTGTAGGGATTCTCTGAATCTTCTCTGTTGTTGCGTGAAGGGTGGTCCTATAATCGAACAGGAACTGGGACAGTTTGATATCAGCTGACACTGTTGGCTGCTTTTTTAAACCTGCCTTCAACATTTGGACTGCTCTTTCCACTAGACCATTGGACAATGGATGGTATGGAGCTATCCTTATGTGCTGAATGTCATTTGACTTTAGGAAATATTCGAATTCCCTGCTGGTAAATGACATCCCATTGTCCATGACCAGTAATTCCAGGAGTTCATATACTGCGAATGATGCTCGCAGTTTTTCAATCACCATCCTTGAGTTTGCCAAATGCACTTTTATGCACGTCCAACCACTTTGAATGAGTGCCCACCATGACCAGGAATATTGAGCCCATGAACGGATTGGCACAGTCGATGTGCAACTGAACCCAGGGCTTTCCCGGCCATTCCCACAAATATGGGGGTGCTGCTGGCGGCAATTTTTGTCCTAGTTGGTGCTCTGGGCACTGCCCCACCAACGCAGCTATGTTGGCATCGAACCCCAGCCACCAAACATTGTTTCTTTCCAGCATCTTCATCTTGGAAAACCCCTGGATGACCCTGGTGGAGTTCAGCCAGTATCTGGTGGTGACTTTCGCTTGGGGCAAGCACACTTGCTCCCCATAGTAATATGCTGTCCTCTATGGTGATCTGGTCTTGCCAGGTCCAAAAAGGTTACAGTCTGGGTTACGATGACCCTAACCCTAATCCTAACCACCACCACCAGCTGTTTCAGTTTTGTTAGGACAGGACCTTTTTGTGCCCACAGTTAGTTATTGTCAGCAGTGACTGGAAGTGTCCAGGAAGTTCAAAACCAAAACAAACTGGAGTGTCTGCCAGTGGGAGGTGGCTGAACGGATCCATATTAGCGACTTCGCTTCCTGAACAGTGTTCTAATTTATACTTGTATGCGCTGAGAATAATGGCCCAACTCTGAATTCTACCAGAAGCTATGGGCGACACTGCCTTATCTTCCTTCAATAGCCCTAGCAGGGGTTTGTGATCTGTTACTGGGACAAATCCCTGTTCATAAAGGTACTGGTGGAACTTCCTCACATCAAAGATGACCGCCAAACCTTCCTTTTCTATCTGGGCATATTTGTGTTTGGCATCAGCCGAAGTCCAGGAAACATATGCTATTGGGTGGTCCTCTCCATTGGGCCACTGGTGAGCCAGCACTATCCTGATACTGTATTGGGAAGCATCGCATGTCAGCACTACCTCTCGCTTTGGATTGTAGTGGGCCAACACATTAAATGATAATAGCTGCTTTTTCACTTCCCTAAAGGCTACATGACTATTTCCAAGGCTGACCCTTTTTCAATAGTAGGCGTCAAGGTACCAGATGGAGGCCAGGTTATGTATGAATTTTCTGTAATATTTCACTAACCCAAGGAAAGGCCTGGTACAGATGTGGGAGCTATGGCTTTAATCTCCAAAGGGTGTAACCCATTTTTGTCAATTCTGTAACCCAAGTGAAGGGCTTAGGCCCGAAATGTCAAGTTTTCCTGCTCCTATGATGCTGCTTTACCTGCTGTGTTCATCCAGCCCCATGCTTGTTATCTCGGATTCTCCAGCATCTGCAGTACCTTTTATCTCTAGGTCACTTGGGGTGCTTGGAGCACATATTTTTCCACTCAAAGGCTTATGCCTGCCTGGGAGAAACATTTAAGCACTATGTCCAAGTTCTCCAAGTGCTCTTTATTGGTATTCCCCATTATTAGTATGTCATCCTGGGGTAGCCCTTGTTAAACGTTCTCCATGATCCACTGGAAATGGGCGCATACCCCAAATGGCAGTCTTGTATATTGAGATAAACCCTTACGTGTACTAATTGTAGTGTACTTCTGGGACTCCAGTCACACTTGCAGGTAGGCGTTGCTCATATTCAGCTTCACAAAGGACAGACCCCACCAACTTTGCTTACAAGTCCTCAATGTGAGGGATTAGGTATTTATCCAGCTGCGAGAAGCAGTTTCCCATTTGTTTAAAATCCCCACAAAGGTGAACTGAGCCGTCAGCCTTCATAATCGGTACAACCGTTGCAGCTCATTCTGCATCCTGCACTGGTTTTATGAGTTCTTCACTCTCCAGCTCCTGATTTCCACATCTACTTTTGCCCGCAAGGCAAATGGCACTGTGCAGGCCTTTCAAAATCTTAGAATTACTTCCTGGTCAACATGGAAAGAGGCTTTGGCCCCTTTGATAGTCCCAAGTTCTTCTTGAAAATCTCATGGGTAGTTCACTAGGTTTTCACGGAGGTATCCATTTTCTAATCAAAAAATGTTGAGCCAATCAAGCCAAATCATTTTCAACCAAATCCTTCCCCAGTAGGCTTGGGCCCAAGCGTTTTACTATCCTCAGTGGTAACTGCACCAGCTGCTTCTCATAGGAGATCAGAACTGAAGTCATACTCATAATCTACAACAGTTCCCCAGTGGGTGTTCTCAGTCTGGCTGGGGTCTTAGGCAAATTTAAGGGTTGTAGTCCCGAGTGAATTTTGTTAATGACAGATTCTATAATCACAGATGCAGCTCCACCGGTATCAAACTGCATAGGAATTGGGCGACCATTTAACCAAACAATAATTTTAATTTGTTCTGATTTGGGTGTCACTAAGCAATTTAATTGTTCCAACCCACATGAAGCGGGTGCTTTCCAGGGTGTGCACTCTCCTGGAAACTGGCCTACGAGACTTCTTACTCAAGTCAGGCCTTGTAGGACTCCTTTGATGTTTCGAGTCTGCATACCGGTAGCAACTACTGTGGCTCACTGGCCCAGATCCTGAAGAACTTTTTAGCCACTTGGCTGAGGCTTGGCTTCTTTATGGGATTCTGCTATAGGCTGGCCTAGGGTCCCTCTGCTCAGGATATGCCCTGTGTGAGACTCTGAAATTGCCTGCACTCAAGTGGTGTTCCCCAATCTCAGTCGGAGAGGTGAGGGAGTCAACTTCCATCAGGGCACCCTGCAGCTCCCATGTTCCACTTGCCGCATTTTCTAATGACAACAGCAGTTGTAATGCCTGTTTGGAGTCCAGTTGAGCTTCAGCTAGTCGGCGCTTCTGCACAGTTACATCATTAATCCCACATACCAAATGGTCTCTCAGTATCTTATTCAGCATTAACCCAAAATCATATGCGTCTGCCAGCCATCTCAACCTCGTCAAAATTCCCAATACAGATTTCCCTGGTTCTCTAACAGCTGAATAAAACCGATAGTGTCTCAGATTTAGAGCAGGTTTGGAGTTGTAATATTCCTTCACAAACTCTAACAACGCTTCGAAGGTTTTAGTGTCTGCTGCCTCTGTGAAAGTTAAGCCCCTTATAACTGAGAACACTGCGGGTCCACAAGCAGTCAGGAAGATTACTTCTCGCTCTTCATCTTCCCCAGTGTCATTTCCCAGAAAGGATTTCACATTCTTTCCACATACTGGGCCCAGTCTTTGACAGCAGGATCAAATGAGTAAAGCTTCCCAAATAAAGGCATGATGCTAGAAATGCTTACCCCAACTCAAAAATGACTGTTGCAAGTGAAGGTTCTTCAGGCACATCCTGTTTCTCCTGACACCACTGAAATAACTGCACCGAGGCCAGTATCCAGTCACCGAGTCACCTTTTATTTATTAGTGCATACTACACTGGCTGTGGCCCAGCCAGCTCAGAGTCAGTTGCCTGAACTGAGGAAATTCTAAACTCCTGGTTATTATTGGTCAGCCAGGGTTTTCCTAATTAGCCCAGGTTAACAACCCCAATCAAGAACCTCATAGTCAAAGAGATCAACCTGGTTCCAATCACTACAACAATGCAGGACTATATAAAGGAGCCATTTGTAGGTACAGGCAATGTTGTATGTCAAATCTTTAAAATTATGCCCCTGATGGATTTACATTCGTAAGTGTGAGTGTACATAAGTCAGATGTTCATAAATTGGGGTGTCCCTGTACAGTATAAGTGTCCACTCAATATTATAAATTAATATTTGGATCACCCATCTTCATAATAGTATTGAATGGAACAAAAGAAAATACTTTTATTTTATGTAGGCTGAGATCAGTTAGAATTCAGCTGCATATGGTTGTATTTTTGGGACAGCAGGTGTTACCTGTCAATAATCAAATCTATGGTGACTGGCATATCTTCTGCCAGTACCCAGTTCCACTGGTGTTTAATATACATTCACTTTAGAACAGGTGGAACTTTGGTGTAGATAATTTGCAAGTCAAAATCAAACCCTATAGTTTGGAACATCACCAACTTTGCCTCAGAAAGAAAGGAATTATGTGTTTTCAGTTTATCTTTAGTAGTACTCTGCATTTAATGAAAAAGATATATAATCAACTGCTGTGGTTGTATGCAGATAGCACCATCTACTGGATGCCACTGATAGGAAAATATGTATGCTGTGGAAAATTTGATTGGATTTGATTTATTATTGTCACATGTACCTAAGTACAGTGCAAAGTTTTGTTTTAAGTGCAGTACAAGCGTATCGTAACATATAAAGCTTATAGGGTGATTGAATAGTGCTAGGAATACGAAGTTACAGCTGCAAAGAAAGTGCACAAAAAGCAAGATCAACGTTAAATTTGAAATTTGAGAGGTCCATTCAGAAGTCTAATAAAAGCAGGGACGAAGCTGTTCTTGAACTCGTTGGCATGTGTGTTTAAGCTTTTGTATCTTCTGCCCTTCAGAATAGGTTGGAAGGGATTATAGCCAGAGTCTTTGATAATATTAGCTGTCTTTCCAAGGTATCGAGTTGTATAGATGGAGTCTTTTGATAATTTGAGATCTGTATTTAGACTATGTGAGGTTTTGCAAGTGACTGCTGGCTGGGAATTATCAGAGGCAACTTCTAGTTTGGGCATGGATGGAATACCTGACACTTGCATTCATCCTATCTCGTCAATAACAGGTTAATAAGCTGGTAGTACAATGAGTAAGGCCATAACACCGTAGGAACAGGAGTAGGTCATTTGGCCCTCGAGTTTGCTCTACCATTCAATAGGATCACAGCTGATCTGACCCTCTGCATTTTCCCTGTGAACCTTGATTCCCTGACTGATCAAGAATCTATCTCAGCATTAAACACACAAAAGGACTCTGCCCCCACTGCTCTCCGTGGCAAAGAACTCAACTGGCAAGCACCAACTTCATGGCCATGCCCAAAATAAGAATGTCCCTCATAGTCTGCCAATCTGAATAACCTCTATGTATGCATAAATACACATGCGACATTTCACTCCATGGTGGCTCTGGGCTGCTTTATTAATGTCGCAGAGGATGGGTGTCAGCCTTCCCATCTTGATAATATTAAAACTATTATTTTCAGGATTACAAGGTGCCTCTAATGCCCAACAGAATACTTGCATTGCACTGAACATATGCTCCATATGAGGTCATTGCAAAATACTGTAAAAAAGGAGTACCATGATTGAGGGTTGCAGACTGGCACATTCTGAGGTCAAGGACTAGTTGCTGAGAATCACAGTAAAGTTTGGTGCAGCAACCACAAATGTGCATTGGGGTTGCTGCTCAAAACCTTTCAGACACAGTGCACTGTGAGGCTGGAAAGCATATAGAACCCCTTGGGGTGTATATTTATTATAGAATGTATTTGGTCAATATCACATGTGTCCCAGTTGTATTGAAGCACCTCAGAATCTATGAGAAAAGTTGAATTGCACTTCCTGTAATGTCCAATCTGAAATGTTTTGGAATGTACTTCTACAATTTACATTTTGTGAATGAAGTATATTTTTTGAGAAAATGTAGTTATGAAGCAGCTTTGTATTGCTTTGATATATAGCTGGTCAAACTGATGCTCGTGTAAACTGCATTCCTCTAAGACTCTGCTGCCCATATTTTAACTCCCACTACATCCCATTCATCTTCCACGTCTAAGCTGGCTGACCAACGTTGGTTTGTCGTCAGTCAATTTTAAAATTCTAATCTTTGGTTTTGAGTCCTTCCAGCGCCATCTTACTAAAGGTAAAATCGCCATAATCCAAGGAGGCATAGGGCTGCTCTTTCATTGGAGTGAGACAACTGGTAGTGAGTTTAACCTGACAGCCTCAGGTGAGGGGTGAGGTTGAGAAGGCAGGAAATTCATGGTGACCTCAGCAGGTATAGGAATTGAACCCACACTGTTGACATGACTGTATATTGTAAACCAGCCATCCGGCTGACTGAGATAACCAGCTGCCACATTACCACCCAACTAAATTCCCTCCCTCTGCTGTGATATGGCCATGACAGCTCACTCTGCTGTATGAGCCCATGATGAAGATTTTCTGTCACAATCTTCTTTTATTGTAGGAAACTACTGGGTCTGCTTGGTCTAGAGTGATAGAATCATAGAATCCCTACAGTGTAGGTAGAGGTCATTTGGCCAATTGAGTCTGCTCTGACTGTCCAAAGAGACAACAATTCAATCCATTGGTTTTTCACTGTAAACCTGCACCTACAATGCTAAGCACCTAGCCTGTACCTCCCTGGATACTACAGGACAATTTAGCATGGCCAATCCACCTAAATTGCACATCTTTGGACTGTGGGAGGAAACCAGAGCACCTGAAGGAAACCCACCTAGATACAGGGAGAACATGCAAACTCCACAAAGACAGTCACCCAAGGGTGGAATTGAACTCAGGTCCCTGGCACTGGGAGGCAGCAGTGCTAACTACTGAGCCATTGCAGTGGTAGAGGAAAACCATGTCCTGTTCAAACTAAACAAGTCACTTGTAGTTAACAAGATTCAGTTTATTACATGTTAGTAACTTGTTTTTCACCTCATGATGGTTGTGGGGAATCTTGGTTGAGGTGGTCCTTGAAGTGCTCTCTGCCCAATGGGCATTAACTGCTTTTCAGTCTTGACAAATGATTCTCCATTGATGGCTCTCAGTGGAGTACATTCCTGGGCACTCAGACCATAGATAGCTTTGATGACACTGAAAAAGTCATGCATGTTGTGACAACAAGACTCCTAAGACCACTAGGAATCATGGTGGCACACAAGCCCACAGCCACTCTCCGACAAACACTCACAAGGATTAAAGACCCATTCCCACAACATGCAGAACCAAGGTGGTTTACAAAATACCATGCAACGACTGCCACAAACATTACATTGGACAGACAGGAAGGAAACTAGCCATCAGAAGACATGAACATCAGCTAGCAGCAGAACGACATGATGAACTTTCCCTAATATCAGTACATTCGGACAATGAAGGCCATCAGTTTAACTGGGACAAGGTAACCATAGTAGTCCAAGCCAAACATAGACACGCATGGGAATTCCTAGAGGCACGGCTCTCAACCCGTAATGCAATCAACAAACATATAGAGTTGGATCCCATACATAAACCCACACAGATCAAAACCGGAAATGACACTACTCACCATAATGGACTGGACAATCACATCGCTTCATCGGAGGCCTCAATGCTGATGTTACCTAGCATGGTGATGAAACGTCTGATTGAAAACAAGCCAACTCAGCGAGCAAGTCAACAACCTCATACCCTTTTCTCTTGTAGTATAAATTTTGGTGATCACTTGAAATGCGGCATTCTTGTTTGGCAAGCTTTGACAAGGTCTCTCTTTTCTGAAATATTCTAATAAAATTTTATCTCATTGAATACACACACAGGTCTATGCATTTTGGGTTGTTTTTCTACATTAAAAGCTCTGTATAACTTCATGTTGCTATTGTTTACGTTAGTTTCTCTTTGTTTTTCATTCAATGCTACTCAGGAAGCATTGTGCTAAGAGCACTGTGGGAGTATCTAAACTACACAGGATGCAGTGGTTAGAAATGACAGCTTGCCTCCACATTCTCAAGGGAAATTAATGATGGACAATACTGCTGGCCTTGCTCATGACACCCTCATCCCATGAATTAATAAATGAATCTTTAAAAAGAACCTGAATTACTAACAATTGGGAAACAATTACATGGACAGACCACAGCTCACAGAATAATTAGAAATCAATCTCTGTTCTGTAGAAAATAGGAGCAGATGCAGATCTTTTGGCATTTTGAGTCTGCTTCACCATTCAATATGATCATGAACTAAATATTTTGACTTCTGTATTGCGTGAACTTTCTATGAATCAAAAGCTATTCTATGAAGTTATACAAGGCATATGTAAATATGATGCAATTCTTAATTTTACAATGAAAATTATTCATACTGCTCTGTCAGAACTTTAATCTTTATTAAATTTCCTTTGATATTTTCTGCATATCTTTGGTAGAATGTCAGCTAAACAATTTTCTGCATGCACATTTATGATTGAATTATATGAGCAGGATATTATGGTTTGACATGAGTGAGAATTGAATTGTTGACAATTATTGTGTTTGGAGGTGAACTAATTGATTTTATCACTTTTGGTACATTTCTGCAACATGGTTTTCTGACAATTCCAAAATCTGCATTGTTAACATGTTATCAACATGATTACACATATATTTCATGCTGTAGTTATCAGGCTATAGTTATCCCCAAGTTCCTATATACTTCAGGGTTTTGAACAAATTACAGCAGGCACCTCAAAGTACTGGAGAATTACTATCTGCAGTGTCTTTGCAAGATCCACCAAATCCAGTGATAAGAAAGGATACTGATAAAATTATTAGTACTGAAACCTATCAAATCCCTCAATGGATTCCATTCTAGGGTTACTGTGTTTTTATGTGCATTGGTTTTACTTTTTCCAAAAATCCCTAGATTATTGAAAAAGTCCCATACAGATTGCAAAATAGTGAATGCCATTCTTCTATTCAAGAAAGGAGGGAGACAGAAAGCAGGAATCTACAATGAGTTAGCCTACCATCCATCATAGCGAAAATGTTGGAATCGATTATTAAGGGGATTATAGTGAGGCACTTAGAAACTTTCGGTGCCATTAGGCAGAGGCAAAATGGCTTGGTGAAAGTCAAATTATCTTTGATTAATTCATCGCAGCTCTTTGAGGAAGTAACAAGCAGCAAAGGTAAATAGAAAGCAGTCTATGCACTGTACTAATTTTCCAGAAGGCATTTGATGAAATGCCACAACAAAGTAAACAGGTAAAATAAGAGCTCATGGTGTAGGGAGTAACATGTTAGCATGAATAGAGATTGGTTTGTTCATAAGAAGCAGAATGTGGGTATAAATGGGATACTTTCAGGTTGGCAGGATGTAACGGGATGAGTATTGGGGCTTCCAATATTTACAATCAATACAAATTTGAGGAAGGGACTGAATGTACGGTTGCTAAAATTGCTAATGATATGATAGCTTGGAAAGCAAATTATGAAGAAGTATTGGCCATGGAGGGAGTGCAGCGTAGGTTACGAGAATGATACCTGGTCTTCAGGGTTAAGCTATGAGGTGAGATTATACAAATCAGGCCTGTTCTCTTTAGAATTCAGAAGGTTAAGGGGAAGTGGTGGAGGCTCGTACAATTACAACATTTAAAAGGCATTGGATGGTAAAATGAATAGGAAGGGTTTAGAGGGATATGGGCCAAATACCGGCAAATGGCACGAGATTAATTTAGGATGTCTGGTCGGCATGAACGTGTTGAACCAAAAAGCCTGTTTCTGAGTTGTACAACTCCATGACTCTATCTCATGAACTAGTTCCACTGGTTGGGTATTCTAGAACTAGGGGCCATGATCCACGAATTAGGGTCAGACCATTCAGGAGAGATGTTAGGAAGCACTTCTACACACAAAGGATGGTAGATGTTTGGAACATTCTTCAACAAATAGTAGTGGATGTTGGATCAATTGTTAATTTTAAATCTGAGATAGATAAATTTTAGTTAAGCAAAGGTATTAAAGTATGTGGAGACAGGTCACAGAGCTCATTGAATGGTGGAACTTGAGGTGCTGAATGGCCTACTCCTGTTCCTATGACATATGGATCCTGAAAAGGTATACAGATAGGTTAAGTGAGTGGACAAAAATTTGGGAAAATTTGAAATTGTTCATTTTGACAGACAGAAAAGTAACCTTTCAGTTAATTGGAAAGGGATTACAAAACTTGAAGACACAGAGAGATTTGTGAGGGCTGGTATATAAATTACAAAAATCTAGATGGCAGATACAGCATGTGATTAGGAAAGCAAATGAAACACTGTTGTTTATCACAAAGGGAATGGAATTTAAAAGTATGTATGTTTTGCTGCATTTTGTAGGCTATTAGTGAGGCCATATCTGGAGGAGTACTGGGTACAGCTTTAGGTCGATTATTTGGGAAAAGCTAAAGGCACATTTTGGTGCAGTTCAGAAAAAGTCCATGACTAATTTCTGGTCTGAGGGGATTATCATATGAAAAAAGGGCATACTAGGGCAGCATGGTGGCACAGTGGTTAGCACTGATGCCTCACAGCACTAGGGACCAATGTTTGATTCCAGCCTTGGCTGACTGTCTGTGTGGAGTTTGCACATTCTTCCTAAGTGCTCTGGTTTCCTCCCACAGTCCAAAAATGTGCAGATTAGATGGATTATCCATACTAAATTGCACATTGTATCCAGGGAGGTGCAGGCTAGGTGGATTAGCCACAGGAAATAAAGGGATAGGGTGGGACAGTAAGTCTAGGTGGAATGCTTTTTGGCGGGTCGGCGTGGACTCAATGGGCCAAAAGGCATGTTTCCACACTGTAGGGATTCTATGAAAGGTTGGACAGTCTGAGACTATATCCATTGGAATTTAGAGGTATGAGAGGTAGCCTTGTTGAAACTGAGGGGGCGTGACTGGGTGGATGCTGAAAAGATGTTTCTGCATGTGGGAAAAACTGGAACTAAAAAGTACAACGTTTGGAATTAAAAGAGTCTCCTCTTTAAGACCAAAAATGAGGAATTTTTTTCCCTCTCAGAGATTCATGAGTCTTTGGAGGCAGGGTCATTGAATATTTTTAAGATAAAGGCAGATAGAATTGGACTAACAAGGTAGTCAATAGTTATTGGGGTAGAGGGGTATGTGGACTGGAGATCAGCCATGATCTTGTTGAATACATGGAGCAGGCTACAGGGGTCAAATGCCCTCTACTGCTCCAAATAGGCATGAGTGAGTGTGAGACAGGTGGTCCAACAATAGCATCCCTTACTAAGCCAACTTGCCCAGCATCAAGGTGATCATCACCTAAAGCCAGCTCCAGTAGACAGGAAATGCTGTTTGCATGGCTGACATAAGATTCTGTTTTGTTTAAAGCTCAGTCAAGACAGGAAGACACCCAGTGGGTCAAACAAATGTTCTCAAAGCATCCTTAAAGAAATCAAACAACACCTCTGACTCATAGGAGTCTTTGATTTTTGACTGACTTTAAAAAAGTATTTATTAGAATTCCTTAGCTTGGTCTCCAGCCATAACACTACTGGAAAATGTTGACATCGTCATCCAACATCAACCCCCTGTTTGGGTTCATCTGCATTCACAAGGGATCACTTAGTCATGTCTTGACATCAAATCACAAATGTCATCATTAGTGAGAAAATGCTCAATAGGACATGATACGAAGCTCAAACAATGTTGGGTTTGATAATTTAGCAGATTTAAGTGCTCAGAAGGCATTTACTTATATTAAAAGTGATTAAAGGGCCTGTTTGTGAGGAAAAGCTCTACAGGTCAAGCGATCACAGAAAGTGGAATTTTTCTCTTCCTGGCATGGCGTGGCAATGGTGAGAAAGTTGGGAAAGTATAGTGAGAATGGAAAAATTGGAATCTTAACAGCATGGAAAATTTTTTCTAACTTTTCCCTTAAGCTTTAAACGTTGTTGAGTGGTAATGATCTCATTTCCATGTATTTACATCACATTAAAGACCCAACTTGACTTAGTTATGCACCACTTCCAATTCTCCTGCTCGTTCCTGAGAAACTACATGGTGCAAATTCCCAACATACAAGTCAGAGAAAGTACCTGGGAAATGCAGCTCACTGATTGCTTGTTCTAGCTGTAGAGATTGTAACAAGGTCAGCCAAGTGGGCCTCATAGAATATGAGTTCCCTGATTGGGACTGTTAACGTGGTCCATTTAGGGACCCCTGGCTAACAAATATAAACAGGAGTGTTGGAGGTTTGTTCACTCTGAAAGCTGGATCTGATGGAGCTGGATCAGTTTCAAGAATTTTCCATTTGTGAATAAAGGGTGACTTGGTTACGGGATATTGGCCTCTGGGGAGCTATTTCAGTGGTGATGAGAATGGGATTAATGATGTAACCATGCAAAATCGTCCACTAGCTGAAGCCTTACTGGACTTCAGATACTACAACTGGCTTTATCATTGGAAAATGCAGAAAGTGGAGCATACAAGTTGTAGGGTATTCCAATAGAAGTGGGCACCCTCACCAGTCCGTCTGAGCTTGGGAAACACCACTTGAGTGAAGGAAATTGTATAGCCTCACTCACGACATATCCTGAACAGAGGCCCTGTACGTCATCCCACAGCAAAACCCCAAAACAAAGCTAAGCCCCAGCCAAATGATTACAATTTTCTTCAGGATTCAGGCCAGCAAACCGTTGTAGTTGCTGCCGGCATGCAGACTTGAGACAAGAAAAGAGTCCCACTAGACCTAACACTGAGTCCAAGGACGTAGACCAATTCTTTTATTTTGTAGCTTCTCCTGGGACATTTTAGCACCAGGTCAGGTTCCGCCAACTCTGACACTGATATGGGCATGTGTAACGTAGCTCGTCTCTTGTGCCCAGAGCATCTTGGAAGAAATTTATTCTCCTCTTCAGGTGGCAAAGGCATCAAGGTGGCAAGATTCACCATGTCTACCTCAGATCACGAGGCATCTTGAAAATTCTTGACCGAAAAGGAGAACCCATGCATTCTGGAACTGTTGGAAAAGCAGTCGAGGAACAGGGAACATTTTGTTCCCACATTGTTTGCAAGTTTGCAGCTTTCATATGGTCCATGTGCTTCTTCAGGACCATTGCACCTACTCAAATTTTATATGTCACCGGACCTGACCTTTAGGCTATTGCTGTGATTCCTACACCAAACTTCATCCCTGAAGCAAACTGCCTCTCTTGCTTAGCGGAGTCCTCTGTCTGGCCTTGGTGCTCCTGATGCCATTTCACAAGCCATCCTCCAACTGTGTCTTCATCACAATTGCCCTGAATGCGCCATGGACACTATCATCCTTGCAAGTTGACAAAAACAAACTACCAAATTTCATCACATCAGCTAGCTCTTCCTGGTCCAACTCCCACATTATTCACCCTTTCAATGTTTTTCTTTGGAGGTCTTTTGACAGGCTGCTAAGCGCACAGCAACACATACAAGTCTCATGCATCTGCATATGATGCACCTTGTGGTTCTTAGCTTGCTTTCTTGGCACTCATTCACTTTATATATATTTGGAGGCTGTCAGTTGATGTGGCTTGCATTGCCTTTTAATGAAGAGGAAGAGGCAAATATCTTGTCACCATGAGGACATGAATCTTTGACCGTTTCTCTTGTTGTCTCATTTTCTACTGGATTTTCCTTGACTTCTTTGGGCAACCCCACTTTCAAGTATCAAAACATTAGATGTCCTACTGTCTATTAGGTAAAAAAGCAGCAGAGAGGTGGTGCATGAACATGGCACAGCGCTAAGGTTAGATAGCCCTTAGGGCTTCAGTCAGCATGGCATATCTGAATGCTTTGCTCTCATGATTGTGAGCAGGTTGACAGACTCCTGAAGCATTTCATTTTGATCCTCCCATCATCAATAACCTTTCAAATAAAGACAAATTACTGCGGATGTTGGAAATCAGAAACAAACGCAGAGAATATTCAAGAAACTCAGAAAGTCTGACAGCATCTGTGGACAGAGAAATGAGTTAATGTTTTGAGTCCTGTAGAACTTTTCTTCAGAATTGAGGAGCAGAGTTAATATTTCCGTTAATGTTAATGTCAATGCCGTCGGACAGACAGTTGCATCCATTCCACGAGTTGCTATCTCTGAAGCCTTTAGATTACTACACCAGTGTCAATATGATTGTTACATAATACTGTAAGGCTTGAGAGAGTTAATGCTGAGGAATGCCTTAAACAAAGACCAATATGTCTTGCTGAACTAGGAAGGTGGAACAGCTCAGTTTCTTGAAGGAGGCAGAATTACCAGCTTCATAATAACCGAAAGAACTGTGGGTGCTGTAAATCAGGAACAAAAGTTGCTGGGAAAGCTCAACAGGTCTGGCAGCATCTGTGAAGAAAAAATCAGAGTTAATGTTTCGGGTCCGGCGACTCTTCCTCGGAACTGAGACCCACCAGCTTGGTCTTCTTCATTGTGTTTGTAACAAGGTCTATTGCAACTGCATAACTTGCAACACATGGAAAATGCACGCTAAACTTTGCCAAATTTGGGAAGTGTCTGAATGATTAAAAGCTGGTTATGGGCCATCTAAGGAAATTAGCTACACGAGAAACGTTTTGCAGGTTAACAAGAACTGAAAGAGATGGTTTTCACGCCCGTAAGGGTGATTGGAGCTATAAAATCCCGAGGTTCTGTGTTCCTCCGAGATGTTGCTACAAGGCGGCATGCCCCATTGTTATGAATGAGACACGAGCTCACCGGAGCTCCCGGGAAACATTCCATTCTCTCAGGCAATTCTGACCCCGCCCATTCCACCGCGCCCCCAGCCACGCCCCCTACCGCTATGGCCCGCCCATTGCATCCCGGAACCGCCCACCGCTCGTCTTATACCAATCCAAGACCCCCAACCTTGACACGTCAATCCTCCAGACCACGTACGCACGTGCACAACTTTTTCCCGCTCCCCGGGCCCAGACGCCCGCCCGTTTCCCCGCCCCACGTGGCTCTACCCCGCCCCACGTGGCTCTACCCCGCCCCTCGTGCCCAAACTGCCCCCGCCCTCCAGTACACCGGCGACGATCATTGCTCTCCCGCCTCGTCCGTCACCTGAATGGCCCCACCCTCCGCCTCCTTAGCCCGACACTTCGCGTGTTTGTCCCCGCCCCTCATTGTAGCTCCGCCTCCACAGCGCGCGTGCCGCCCTGCCCCGCCCCCGCCCTTAATTTTACGACCGCCCCGCCCCTGACCCGTCCCCGATTCCGGGTGAGACCGCCCATCGACCGGATTGCCCCACCTTCCGCGTGCCTGGCCCCGCCCTTCCCGCTCCCCGGATGTGGCCGCCGCTCCGCCGGCCGTGGATGGGTAACATGGCGTCGTCGGTGGAGTAACGGGAGGGGGAAAGCCGGCTATCGTCAGTTCAGACAGACACATCATTATTTTGCTGCAGCTGTAATTGATGAAGGCTCGGATAAGGTAAGATTGATTCGCGCATTGGGGATGAGGTAAATGTCAGTGACATTGTGTCGATGATGCTTCAATCTGACGGCTAGCGATGAGAAAACGGTTGAAGCGAACCCTGACAGCAGCTTTTTGTTTTGTTCTGAGAGAGGGCAGCGGTCTTAACTTTACTCCTCAGCTTCGCAGACAAAGAACGCGGTGCTGAAATTAGCCTCGACGGGTATCCTTTCGGATCTGCCTCTCTGGTAGGAAACAGGTGCAATGTTGAGAACCGACGATCTCTTACAAACCAGTGCCGGATTGTCTCTCTCTCCGCAGGAAATGTCAGTTTTATTTTCCCCTTACAATTTAAACGACACTTGGGGTCGTTTCCCTCCCCCCAGTTCCATCACAAACAAAAGGCGCTCTCTTCCTCTCCTTCCCCTTTTCGTGTCAGCGTTGTCACACGTTTGCTGCTTGGTTCGTTCTTCCACTTGAATGAATGACCATTTGAATCGAGGTTTCCCTTTCTTTGGCATTCCCTTTATCCAGTACCCTCCAGATTTGTACATCATATTCCGTACTACAATGCTTTCAAGGGTTTGAAGTGGAAAAGTTTTGTTTATCTGTCAACATTGCATGGACGAACGACGTGTATAACCGTATATGAAAGTTTTCATAACAGATTAGGAAATGCGTATCTTAAAAATTTGGAAGAGTATCTTCGAAGAACCTAATGGTGGTTGACTCGACAAATAAAATGTCATTTCTTTCGAATGATCATATGGTTTCTGGAAAAGATCTGTGTTGGTTTTATTTTCTATATATGCTTCTTGCTATTGTACTGAGTACAAAGTAAAATTACTCTTAATTTGATATTTCCATCTGTAGTTGGTAACATTTGTATTTTAACAGAACTTTCTAATTTGGTAGTTTTTAAAATACTTGTTATATTACAGATTCAGCTATATTTGCTTCTTGAATGGTGGGATATATTGCACACACTTACAAAGTAAACACATTCGGCTGTTATTCGTACTTTGAGTTTTGTGAATCGCAAATTGGTTTTATCTGTTGAGACATTGTTATGATCAGACTCCAGGTGATGCTCTTCAAGTCATTATGGTTTCAGATGGGATACCCCAACTTGTTGAGCTTGAATGAAAAAGACAAACTGGTTCTTTTGTAGATATCTATCTTCTACAATAAATTAACTTATGTTTTAGAGCCAGTTTAAAGAGACTTTCTTGAGTATCAAAAGAGTGAGTTTATTAATGACTAGGAGAAGAAATAATAATGCAATGCACACAGAGATTAGCAATAAGAAGTGAGCCCAAACACACGGGTTTCAAAGAATAGTTAGTCTTTGAGTGCTTCATGAAGCGTAGGAAGTAGAACATTGCAGCCATTGCAGTGGTTGTTAACGATAGCGTCAACATTGGTAATTGGATCATTTGTTTTTAATGTTTTTAGCTTTGCAAATTGATTTAAAATTTTCCTAGTCCCCGTTGAAAACAATGCTTGCTGACTGGCAGCACTCGGAGTGGGACAGAATGTTTTCTTTCTTTACCTGTAGTGCTGGAGTATTTAATGTCTTTTCTCAAAACTGGGGCCTTTGCAGCACACTGGTCCACACAATAGGTCGTCTGACCACTACCACGTGTGTGTGCTCACACACACACACGGTTGAAGCTCACTATGAAACCATGTCCATGTGTATCCTTTAAAGAGGAAAAAACAAATATGCCTCTGAAATAACTACATAGAGACTGCTATCCCATCACTAAGTCATTCTTTATTTCGATGTGCACAGTTCATGGGCTCTGACCAGTCATCTCGGAGCCAGTCCCTTGAATAAGGAACTCTCTGAATCCCCTGTTTATATCTGTCAGCCACCAGGACTGGCCCAGGTTAAAAACCCTAATCAAGGATCTCATAGTCAAGGAGACTAACCTGGCCCTCGTTCCAATTGCTACATCAACCTCTCTTCCAGCTTGGTGTTTTTGTTTTAACCGTCGTATTCGCAATCTGAGATGCCCATAGGGAATGGGAGTGCAGGTTTTTAAATTCCTTCTTGAGGATGTGGGCATCACTGATGGAACTAGTGATTATTGGTAATCTCTAGCTGTCCTTGAGAAGGTGGTGGTGAGTTGTCTTAAACTGTTACAGTCCATTTGGTGTAGGTATCCCCAACAATTCTGTTAGGGTGGGAATTCCAGGAATTTTGCCCTGAAACAGTTAAGGAACAGCAATAAAGATTCAAGTCAGGATGGGGTGTAGTTTGGAGAGGAATTTGCAGGTGGTGGTGTTCCATGCATTTTTATCCTTGTCTTTCTAGATGGTAGTGGTCATGAGTTTGGAAGGTGCTGCCTAAAGAGCCTTGGTGAACTTCTGCAATGCATCTTTCACATGGCACACATTGCTGCTACCTAGTGTTGGTGGTCAAGGCAAGTTGGAGTGCACTCATCCAGGCAAGTGGCAAAAATTGCATCATATTCTTGACTTGTTCCTTGTAAGTGGTGGACAAGCTCTGGGAGTCTGGAGGTGAGTTAATTGCTATAATGTTCTGAGCCTCTGACCTGCTCTTGTTGTCACTACACTTACATGGCTAGTGGAATTCAGTTTCTGGCCAATGGTAATCACCAGGATGTTGATAGTGGGAGTTTTTGTGGTGATAATGTCATTGAATTGCAAGGCACGTTGATTAGACTTTCTTTTATTGGAGATGTATATTGCTTGGCAATTGTGTTATGAAAATGTTACTTGCCACTTGTCAGCCAAAACCTAGATACAGTTCTTGCTGCATTTGGATTTTGACTGTTTCAGTGGCTGAGGGAGTTGCATATTATGCTGAACATTGAGTACTCACCAGCAAAAATCCCCACTTCTGACCTTATGAAAGAAGGAAGACGTTTTCTGAAGCAGCCAAAGGTAGATTAGCTTAGGACAGTAACCTGAGGAATATCTGCAGAGATGTCCTGGAACTGAGCTGCCTAAAACCACAATCGTCACCCTTTTTGCTGGATATGACTCCAACCAGCTGAGAGTTTTATTCCTGATTTCCAATAACACTACTTTTTCTAGGCCTCTTCAATCTCTCACTTGGTCACGCTGGCCTTAATATCAAGGGCAGGTAGATGCATGTCTCCTTTGCAATTCAGCTCTTTTGTCCATGTTTGAATTTAGGTTGTATTGAGGTCAGGAGTTGACTGGCCTGGGTGGAACCCAAACTGAGTGTCATGAGCAGCTTACTTCCAAACACGTGCTACTTGATGGTACTGTTGATGACCCCTTCTATTACTTTTTTGATGATTGAGAGTAAACTGACGCAATGGTTCGATTTGTCCTGCTTTGATGTCCAGTCCATATCTGGGCAATTTACCACATTGTCACATAGATGCCGCTATTGGAACTGCACTGGAACAGCTTGGCTGTGGATGCTGTAAGTACGATTGCTGCAATATTATCAGGGCTGATAGACTTTGTAGCATACAGTTCTTCTGGCTGTTTCTTGATGTCACATGGAGGGAATGGAATTTGCTGAAGGTTAGCATTTGTAATGTTGTGGACCTCTGGAGGAAACCAAGATGGATGAATCACTTGGTACGTCTGGCAAAAAAATTGTAAATACTTCAGCCTTATCGTTTGCCCTGATGTACTCAGCTCTATCGTAGTTGAGAATAGGAATATTTGTGGAACTTCCCCACATCTGTTCATTGTTTAATTGTCCACCACCATGCAAAGCTATAGAACTTAGATCTGATCTTTTGGCTTTGAAATCACTGAGCCCTGTCAGTTACTTTTTGCTTCACCAGATTGACATCTCATTTTTGATTATGCCTTGTGTTGCTCCTGAAATAATCAAATGTTCATACATGGAACAGTAAATGCTGTATTGAACAATGTAAACATTTGAAATAGGCTTTAGTGAATAAAGAATTAGGACTCCCTCCCATTGCGTTTGTACCTACGCAATACAGACTGCAGCGGTTAAAGAAGGCTGCCCACTGCACCTTTTCAGTGTCAATTAGGGGTGGGCAAAAAAGGCTGGCCCATCATCTGAATTAATGAAAAAAAATCCCAATATGATAGAAACTGATTTAATGCACCATGAAATCATTAGTTGATGTAATTGTTTTAATGGAGGAGCTAACCTTTACACATTCCGCACATGTTTTATTTGATTGCATGTAACTATAATATTAAGAGATTTGAATGGCATATTTTTGCATATAAACTTTTTGAAAAATAAATAAATAATATATCATGCGTAAAATTGGAACCATGTAAAGATGGATCCATTTAATAGCCTAAAATATTTTTTAACCTGTCATGTCATCCTGACTAACCCATCAAAATTCACACAGACTCTCCTGTGAGGTTTGTTCCAGTGAGTAACTGAGCTAAAGTCATTGTACTCCCAGAGGACCATAGAGCTGTTCTCTCATTAAGGAGAGAAAAGAGCAACTGAGCTATGGCAGTGAAAATCTCATTAATAGAGTGACTGATTATGTCCTACTAGTTGAGAAAGCAAAAAAAATTGGGCAGGTTCTGACTTTGTATAATCCTTAAATAATCTCTGCACATGTGGATGTTGGATAGCGATAAGAACAGATATGATTACTATTGCCTGTTAAATACTGTACAAGATTTCTTGGTTTCTAAAGCTGATAAGTAATTTTTTTCCAGCATCTATATGTGGGCCTCACTGGCAAGACCAACATTTATCATCAATCCTCCAATATCATTGTGTTGATGGGATCTGCAGACAATGCTGTAAAAGTGCTACAACAATCTTGTTAGTGAGGAAGTCCTATGATTGTCATGCAGAAATGACACTATATGTTCAATTGAAGTGTGTGTGAATTGGAGGTTATAGTGTTCTCTTACATCTCCTGCCCTTGTCTTTGTGAGTGATGGAGATTGCTGATTTGGGAGGTGAGTTGAGTGGTACATCATTTGAATAGGATAAGCTGCAGCAATGTATACAGAGTGCAAAGGGAATGGACATTTAAGTCAGTGATGAAATATCGATTAAAAAGGATGGTTTTGTCTTGGATGTGTCAAACTTTTAGTTGTTAGAGTTGTACCCAACTAAACTTGTGGATAATATTTCATCACAGTCATGAATGTGCCTTGTTAGTTCATAGACTATTAGTTCATGGAATCCCTACAGTGTGGAAGCAGGCCATTCAGCCCATCAAGTCCACACTGACCCTCCAAAAAGCATCCCACCCAGACCCACTCCCTACCCTGTCCCTGCATTTCCCACCCTAGACACTATGGGCAATTTAGCATGGCCAATCCACCTAACCTACATGTCTTTGGACTGGAGGAGGAAACCCGCACAGACACAGGGACAATGTGCAGACTCCACACAGACAGTCACCCGAGGCTAGAATCAAACCTGGGGGTTTCTGGCGCTTTGCAGCAGTGCTTACCACTGAGGTACCGTGCCTTCTAGGGGCTGGGAGGTGACCCACTTGCAGTAGAATACCCAGCTTCTTACACCTTTCCTTGTTGCTTTTTAGACTATCTGATGAATTGTGACTGGAACTAATAGAGTCATACTACACAGAGGTTGTTTGGTCCATGGAGTCTGCACTGCCAGCTTTTGGTCCATAGCCTTAAATGTTATGACATTTCAAGTGCTTGTCTGTGTACTTTTTAAAGGTTGTGAGGTTTTCTGCCTCTACTACCCTCCCAGGCAGCATAATCCAGATTCCCACTACCCCTTAAGTGAAAACATTTTCCTCAAATCCCCTTTTAACCTGCTGCCCTTACCTGAAAATTAAGGCACCTCATTATTGAGCTTCAATAACGGTGAACAAGTGCTTCCTATCTACACTAGCTGTGTGCCTCATCATTTTATACACTGCAATCAGGTTTTCCCTGAGCATTCTCTGTTCTATTTAAACAAAAAACAGAGGCAATCCAGCCTCTCTTCATAACTAAAATGTTCTATCCCCTGTAACGTCCTGGTAAATTTCCTCTGCATCCCCTCCAGTGCGATCACCTCTTTCTTATAGTAAGGTGACCAGACTGTATACAGTACTCCAGCTGCGGCCGAGCCAAAGTTTTGTACAGCTCCAACGTGCTCTTATAATCTATAGAGGCTGATAAAGACAAGTGTCCCGTATTTGAAAACTCCCTGTTAACTTCTCCTGCCACTTTCAGGATCTGTGGACAAGCACTCCAAGATCCCTCTGTTCCTGTGAGCTTCCTAGGTTCTGCAATTCATTGAATATTCCCGTGTCTTGTTACTTCTTCCAAAGTGCATCACCTTACACTTTTTTGGGTTAACTTCCATCTGACCAACCTGTCTATACCCTCCATTGACCAAAGAACTTTTCCCTCACTGTTAACTACTCAGTCAACCACCAATCTTGTGTCAACTTCAAATTGGCTTATCATTTCACACCCACCAAACATTCTCATCTATATTGTTTATATACATCACAAACAATAAGACACCAGCACTGATCCCTGGATATTGACTCTCTTCTGACAAACAGCCATCTACCTCCGCCCTCTATCTCCTACCGAGAAGCCAATTTTGGATCCATTTTGCCAAGTTACTCTGGATCCTATATGCTTTTACTGTCTCTATCAATCTCACATGTGTGGTTTTGTCAAAGGCTTTGCTGAAATTCGTATAAACTGCAATGCCCTCATCTGCACACTTGATCGCCTCTTTAAAATTTCTATCAAATTTGTTAGGCATGACCTCCCTCTGACAAAGCCATGCTAACGATCCCTGATCAAATCTTGTCTCTCCAAGCGGAGATTAATTCTTTCCCTCGGAATTTTCTCCCATAGTTTCTCTACCACTGATGTGAGACTCACTAAGAATTTATTTGCAAGAGCAGGAATGCTTGCTGCAATTATAGAGGGCTTTACTGATGTCACATCCGGAATACAGTGTACGATTTTGGTCTCCTCTTCTGGGTAGGATATTCTTGCTAAAGAGGGTTTGCAGTGAAGGTTTACTAGACTAATTCCTGTGATGGCAGGACTGATGTAAGTGGGAAGGTTGAATTAGTTGGGATTATATTTGCTGGAGTGCAGAAGAGTGAGAGGGGATCTTAAGAGAAACCTAGACGCAGGACAGATGTTCCCGATGTTGGGGGAGTCCAGAACCAGAAGTCACAGTCTAAGGATATGGGGTAAACCATTTAGTAATGAGATGAGAAGAAATTTCTTCACCAGGAGAGTAGTGGGCTTGTAAACTTTGGTACCACAGAAAGCAGTTGAGGTCAAAACATTGAACAAAAACAAAGTTGCTGGAAAAGCTCAGCAGGTCTGGCAGCATCTGGGAAGAAAAAAATCGGAATTAATGTTTTGTGGCTGGTCAGCATCAAAATATTGTATGGTTTCAAGAAGGAGTTGGATAAAGCACATAGATCTAAAAGGATCAAAGGATACGGAGGAAAAGCTAGAACAGGCTATCGAGTCAGATGAACAGCTACGATCACAATGGCAGAGGAGGCGTGAAGGACTGAATTGCTGTCTCCTGCTTCTACTTTCTGTTTGTGTTTCTATAATTCTCTGGTTTATCTCTACCAACCTTCTTGAAAAGTGTCTTGGAGGTAACGGTGGATTGTGCTTTTTGGGTATCCACTTCTTTTGAAGACTCCATATAGGTGCTCCTGTTCTGCTGGGCGTAGTTCAGTGCTGCTGCAATGCGTTGTGGCTCGTTTAAATAGTGGCCTGATGCAGTTCAGTTTGTGGGGATTGGGGCAGTTGCTAGTGTAATCGAGTAACTGGTCCGTATGTGTGATCATTTTAATATATGCTAGTCTGGAGCTCCCCAATTCTTCAAAAGGAACGTATACCCGAAGAGCACAATCCGCTGTTACCTCCAAGACAAACCACAACAGGAAGACACAACACGACCAGACTCACTAATCATCCTACCAAACATCAAAGACATTTCAGAGGTGACCACAAGACTATTCAGACTCCTAGGTATCCGAGTAGCCCATTAACCGACAACCACCCTACTGCTGACAAACGTAAAGGATCCGAAACCAGCAAAACTGGGGTATTATGCAAAATACCATGCAAGGACTGTGAGAAACATTGCGTAGGCCAAACCGGAAGAAAATTGACAATATGGATACATGAACACCAACTAGCCACCAAGAGACACGACCAATTCTCACTTGTCTCACTCTACACAGACAATGAGGGACACGAATTCGACTGGGACAACACATCGATAATCACATAAGTCAAATAGAGACATGCCAGGGAATTCCTGGAGGCCTGGTATTCCAACCGGAACTCCATGAACAAACATATTGAATTGGGTGGTGTACAAACCACTGAGAAACTGAACCGGAAGTAATACCAACCATCCCACTAAACCGAGGCATTTAAATAACAAGCAGGACAGAACACTGATGCTTCACTGGAGGCGCACTGATGATATTACCTAGCAAGGTGAAGAAACATTTGCAATCAAACCCACCAGCTCGGCAAGCATGTCTACAACCTCAAAGGCACTTATTTTTAGACTGCAGACTAAAAATGGGAAGAGATATTGCTTTTAGCCAACAAAACTGCGGAAGAAAATGTTTGGAGTTTTAAAAATGAGTTATTTACTGGAACACATTGTGAGTTGTATATACAAAATGTTGCACTGTGTGTGTTCAGGAAAGTTGTGCCCAGAGATAGCCTTTTGATTGGTTTCACAATCAGCCAGTTGTGTGGATCAAGAATACTCAGCATAACAACTTCATAACTGGTTGCTAGGCAGATGGCTACACCCTTACATGTGGACAATAGAGCAGAAACATTAGTCTGTGAAGGGAAAATACCTAAATCTCTCTCTCTCTCTCTTGCCTCATAGAGAAATTACAGAAAATTTGCTGGTAACTGTTCTCACTCTTTTCTGAGAACAGCTCTCTCTGCAAAACCCTACTGAAAGGGTGAAGCTTTAAACAGTAAGTGAAAAAAGCAAGACTTGGCCTACCCACAAGCTTGTGTTACCATCAGAGTTGAAGACAGGTGAAAGGAACTGAAAGAAAACAAATCATTAACCTTTGTGATCCCAACTGGTGATAAACCTGTATATTTGTGCCTTTTGTTTCCCTTCCTAACCCACAATACTAGTTTTTATATTGGTTTGTATTTGTATGGGAATTTTAAAAATGGTTAAATTTTAAATTATATTTATAAATTAGCCATGTTTCTTTTTTGTCATTCATTAAAAAATTAATTACAACAAATAGTGATTTTCTTTTTCTTCATGAAACATGGTGTACTTATTCTTTTAACCGGAGGTAAACAGTTAAGTAAATTTTAGGCAATTTGATAATTTAATCGAACGTCCACATTTGTGGGGCTTCATTTCCAGCGCACTACTCCAGAGGGTCGTGACATTAAATGCTGTCTTAGTTGTGACCTTGTTGAGATTAAGTTATTGATGAAGAAACTGAAGCTTGTTGGACTTGGAATGTAGCTGAGAGGAATTCTTGTAGTCATGTCCCAGGCTGAGATAATTGGTCTTAACATTATGGTCTTGAGGGACACCAGTAAACGTTTAGAAATTCTTACTCCCAGTTCATAGGTGAGATAATTATATTGGAAGGCTTCACCTATTAAAAATTAAGACCTTTACAAGAGTTAAAGGAAGTACTATAACTTAACACTTTACTTGCCAAGCTTTCGTATTTTAAATTCAAAGATCTCAACAGGGCATTCCCCATTCTCCTGTTATTTCTACCAAGAGTATACCTATATTTAGAGTTTTCCTTTATATTTCATTGGACCTTGGGATTGCTTCACTTCTCAGGACCAAACCACCGTGTGCCACGGTTCTCCGGAATTCACTTAGATTTTTCATAGTGTTTCAGCTATTCCATGAGGTATGAAATTTCTTAGGATTGCTCTGCAATTATCTATTTAGATGACTCTCTAATTCTTCCTTGACACCTTGTGACTATTAACACTAAGCTTATGTACATGCTTCATTGCTTTTTTGCTCAGTGACTCCAATATGGTCTACAGCTCCTGGCAATTTTTTTTCTCTCTGTTTCTTGATGTTGCTGCCAGGATTTAACTGACTGCTTCTGCGAATAATCCCACAGATAAAAAAGAACCCCAAAAAACCTCCCAGCAATATATCCTGACAACGATGTGTTATGCCTGAAATGTCCCAGATTGAGATTCAAGCTAATTATTTACAATTTCCAAATCTTCCTTTTAGTTTTGGAACCATATGAATAAATTATACCCTTTATTTTATCTCCATCACTGTTAGTATTCTACCACTTCCAACTCTGATCTTATTAAACAATGTGAACTACCTATTGAATGACAGTTTTGCGGTTTCTCGCTAGGGCTTTTCATTCATTTTACATTTAACAATCTATACCAAAACTAAAATTTCAAGTCTAAATCGTACAAATCACGATATTAGACATTTTCACAATAATACCCAACTCCTTTTGTCAAGGTATGATTCCATTCATGGAAGAATGTTCCTGCTGATCCTGATTAACTTTATTTTTTATTTGCATTGTAGAGGAAGTGGAGAAGATGCAAAAACAAAAATTCACAAGAATATTCCAGAACTGAGAAGTTTAACTTACCTAAAAGCTGAAGAGGCTGGAAATCTTTTACCAACAAGATAATAGGATGGGGCTGTTACAATAAAGAATTTCTGTTTGTTGTAAGGGTAGATGAAAATGTTTTTCACTGATGAAAGAGTCTAAACTGAGAGATAAGTATTAGATAGTCATTAATAAATCCGGGAGGGAAGTCAAGCGTAATCTCTGCCCAAATACTGGTATGAATGTAGAACTTGCCAATGCAGGGAGTAATTAAGACCAGTACTATAAATAACATTTAATGGGAGGCTTGATTAATAATTTGAGGGAGAAAGGAGCAGAGAGTTATGTTGTGGTTAGGTGAAGAAAGATAGAAAGAGTTGGCATAGACCAGTACATAGTTATGTTATATACCCAGGAGCCACCTTTCTTAAAAAAACCTGTAATTAAAAAAAAACTTTTCCATGTCTGAAAGTGATTTTTTTCCCTGCATGTTGCAGCATTATAGTGCAATAATTGGTTTGTAACAAAAAGTCCCAATTTGAGAAGAATGCCAGTTGTAACTTGCTGAGATGTAACAATTGCAATACATATTTTGTCCATTGGTAGCACTGCAGCATTCCTCTCAGTTGTTTAAAAGTATTTTCTAATTGTCAGAATGTGTCTTTCAGTTAACAAAACATATTGCTTGTCTTCTGTGTGTACCTCTGTGAAACATAAAGTTTATTTTTGGAAATGGTCATGAGCTCTGATGGTTGCTGTCACAGAAATAAATAAATAGATGCCTTCCCCCGACAAGCTGGCCCTGCTTCAAAAATTTGTTAAAAGATCCTTGCCTGGACTTCTGCAGACATGTGAGCTTTTTTTTTTAAATTAATCCTTGTATCAAAGCGGTATGACCATAAGACAGGAGCAGAAATTAGGCCATTCAGCCCGGGGAGTCTGCTCCACCATTCCATCATGGCTGATAAGTTTTTCAACCCCATTCTCCCACTTCCCCCCAGGAACCCTTGATTCCCCTTGACAATCAAGAACCTATCTGTCTCCATCTTAAATATACTCAATGACTCGGCCTCTACAGTCTTCTGTGGCAGTGAATTCCGTAGATTTGCCACTCTCTGACTGAAGAAGTTTCTACTTATCTCCAATCTTAAAAAGTCTTCCCTTTACTCTAAGGCTGTGCCCTCCAGTCCTAGTCTCTCCTACCAATGGAAACATCTTCCCAATATCCATTCTGTCCAAGACTTTCAGTATTCTATAAATTTCAATTAGATCCCCTCTCATCCTTCTAAACTCCATCAAGTATAGACCCAGAGTCTTCAAATGTTCACCCTATGTTAAGCTTTTCATTCCTGGGACCATTCTCATGAACCTCCTCTGAAGCCACTCCAGGGCCACTACATCTTTCCTGAGATATGGGGCCCGAAACTGCACACAATACTCCAAATGTGGCCTGACCAGAGTCTTATAGAACCTCAGAAGTACATCCCTGCTTTTATATTCAAGTCCTCTCAAAATAAATGCCAAAGTTGCACTTGCCTTACTAACTACTGACTCAACCTGCAAGTTTACCTTGAGCCAATCTGGACTAGAACTCGCAAGTCTCTTTGTACTTCAGACTTCTGAATTTTCTCCCTATTTAGAAAATAATCCACGTTTCAATTCTTACCAAAGTGCATGACCTCACACTTTCCCACGTTGTACTCCATCTGCCACTTCTTTGCCCACTCTCCTAACCTGTCCAAATCCTTTTGCAGCTTCCCCACCTCCTCAATACTACCCGTCCCTCCACCTATCTTTGTATCATCTGCGAACTTAGCTAGAATGCCCTCAGTTCCTTCATCTAGATCATTAATGTACAAAGTGAAAAGTTGTGGTCCCAACACTGCCCCTTGTGGAATACCACTTGTTACCAGCTGTCATCCTGAGAAATACCCTTTTAACCCCACTCTGATTTCTGCCAAAGAGCCAATCTTCTATCCATGCTAGTACCTTGCCTCTATCTTACTTAGCAGCCTTCTGTGCAGCACCTTGACAAAGGCCTTCTCGAAGACCAAGTAGATAACATCTTTTGGCTCTCCTTGGTCTAACCTGGTTGTTACTTCTTCAGAATTCTAACAGATTTATCAGGCATGACCTCCCCTTGATGAACCCATACTGACTTTGCCCTATTTTACCGTGCACTTCCAAGTATTCAGAAATCTCATCCTTTACAATGGACTCTCAAGTCTTACCCACGACCGAGGTTAGGCTAATCGGCCTGTAATTTTCAGTTTTTTGCCTTATTCCCTTTTTAAGTAGGGGTGTCATGTTCGTTATTTTCCAATCCTCTGGGACCCTTCCTGACTCAGGCAATTCCTGAAAGATCACCACTAACACCTCCACTATCTCTTAGCTGTGTCCTTAACAACTCTGGGTTGTAGTCCATCTGGTCCTGGTGATTTATCTACCTTCAGGCCATTCAGTTTTTCCAGCACCTTCTCCTTGGTGATAGCCATCATACTCAGCTCTGTCCCCTGACTCTCTTGAATTTTTGGGATATTACTTGTGTCTTCCACTGTGGAGACTGATGCACAGTAATTAAAGTTGCTCAGCCATTTCCTTGTTCCCCACTACTGTGTCTCCAGTGTCATTTTCCAGTGGTCCAATGTCCTTGCCTCTCTTTTGCCCTTTATATGTCTAAAGAAATTCTTACAGTCCTCCTTTATATTACTGGCTAGCTTACCCTCATATTTAATCTTTGCCCTCCTTTTTTTTTGTTGCCCTCTGTTGGTCTTTGTAAGCTTCCCAATCTTCTGGTTTCCCACTGCCCTTCGCCACATTATATGCTTTCTCTTTTGCTTTTATACTATCCCTGACTTCCCTAGTCAGCCATGGTTGCCTCATCTTCCCTGTACCATGCTGCTTTTCCCTAGGGATGAATTTTTGCTGTGTCTCCTGAATTACTCCTAGAAACTCCTGCCATTGCTGTTCCACTGTCTTTCCTGCTAGGCTCCTTTCCCAGTCAATTCTGCCCATCCCCTCCCTCATGCCTCTGTAATTGTGTTTATTCAGCTGTAATACCATTACCTCTGATTCTATCTACTCCCTCTCAAATTGCAGAATAAATTCAAATCATATTATGATCACTGCCTCCTAAGGGTTCCTTCACCTTAAGCTCCTTTACCAAGTCTGTCTCATTGCACAACACTAAATCCAGTATTGCCTGTTCCCTAGTGGGCTCCACCACAATCTGCTCCAAAAAGCCATTCCAGAAGTTCCTTTTCTTGCAAACCACTACCAACCTGATTTTCCCAGCCCTCCTGCATATTGAAATCCCCCATGATCACTGTAACTTTGCCTTTCTTACACACCTTTTCTATCTCCTGATACATCTTGCACCCCAGCTCCTGACTACTATTTGGAGGCCGGTACGTAATTCCAACTATAGTCTTTTTTTAACCTCTGCGATTCCTCAACTCTACCCACACAGATTCCATTCCACCTGACCCCACTTTATTTCTTACTATTGATTTAATTTCATTTCTTACAAATAAAGCAACCTCCCCCCTCTCCCCACCTGCTTATCCTTTTGAAAGAATTTATATCTTTGGATATTCAGCTCCCAATCCTGATCCTCTAGCAGCCATGTTTCCATGATATCCACCATGTCATATCTGCCAATTTTGATCTGCACTACAAGCTCATTTACCTTCTTTCTTATACTGCGTGCATTCAGATATGACACCTTCAGTCCTGTATTAACTGTTCCTCTTCTCATTATCATTCATTTATCCAGTGTGCTTGAAGTTCGATTCCTCACCCTTTCCAAACACCCTGTCCTTTTTGTGCCTGTGCTGGAGACTTTAATAGCTTCTCCTGAGTTCTCCTTTTCCATTTTTTTTTTCCACAGTTTTCCACGCAGTGGGATCTACCCTGACAGATGTTAACCTTTGTTCCCAACCAGGGGAAGTTTTACTCTTCCCGCCCCCACTTTCTAGTTTAAAGTCCTGTTGACCAGCCTATGTACCATTTTCGCTAGAACATTGGCCCCCCAGCTCAGTTCAGGTGGAGACTGTGTCCCAGCGGTACAGATCCTTCCTGTTCCAATACTGATGCCAGTGCCCCATAAGAGTCCCTTTTTCCCACACTGCTCTTTTAGCCATGTGTTCACTTCCCTTATTCTCTTGTCCCTATGTCAATTTGCACGTGGCTCAGGCAGTAATCCGGAGATATAACCCTTGAGGACCTGCTCTTCAATTTTGTTCCTGGCTCCTGATAATCCCTGAACAACCCCTCTTTCCTAGTCTTGCCTATGTTGTTTGTTCTGTTGTGGACCACAACAACTGGATCCCCCCCAATATCCTGTCAAGCCAGTCAGAGATATCCCTTACCCTGGCACTGGGCAGTCAACGCATCATGCGGGACTGTCGATCCTGCTTACAAAGGATACAATCTATCCCCCTGATAATAGAATCGCCTACAACTACCACTTGTCTTTTGCGTCCCCCCCCCCCCCCAGGTTGAATGGCCTCCTGTGCCACAGTGCAGTGGTCAGTTGGCTCATCCTCCCCTCAGCTCTCTTCCTCATCCACACAGGGAGCAAGTACCTCGTACTTGTTGGACAAGGTCAAGAGCTGAGGCTCCTCTGTTTCTGAATGCAGGATCCCTCTCTGCCTCATTTGCAGTCACCCCCTGCTGTCCCTGGCCACTGACTAAATTCGAAGTACTTAATCTACCAGGTGTGACTGCCTCCTGAAACACAGCGTCCGGGTACTTCTCCCCCTCCCGGATGTGCCGCAGCGATTGAAGTTCAGATTCCAGCTCATCAACTCTGAGCTGAAGTTCCTTGAGCAAGCATCACTTGCTGCGGATGTGGTCACCACCGGTTGCATTAGGATCAGCCAGCTCCCGCATCATACAGCTACGACACATCATGTGTTCAGCCATTTCTACTTAATTACTTTGTGGAGTTAACTAAATTTATTGATACTTCTTTGCTGTGTTCTTTTTCAAATTTAGTGCTGATTTCCTACCAGCGAATCGGGTCTCAGCCTCCCTGTGACATCACTCCAGCTTTTTCTCGCAGCTACAATGTGCCCCAAGCTCTGGTAGGTTTATACTCTCTCTGCTGCCGCTGCTGCTGTTTGTGGCACGGACGGAGTCTTGCTGAGATCCTCCTGCTGTTGGTGACTGCACTAATGCAAATCTTCGCCCTAACTGCCAATCAGTGTTGTCGCTGCTGTCTGTTGGACCCCTTGCTGCTTTGCCTGAGAACACATCAAACCTTGTGTCATACAACTTAATATTGTCCTTTGCTTGGTGCCAAACTTTACAATGCCCCAATATCTTGGAATATGTTACTACATGAAAATGCAAATTGTTAATGCTCACATGAAAGAAACAAATGCCTCCCATTTTTGGAAAAAAAAGGCATTGCACAACTCTGGGAATTTCTTTTATCTCCTTGAATTTTGTATCACAATGGTCCTTTTGGCCACATTTTCCCATCTGAGTCACAAACTTGTGGATTCAATTCCTGCACCAAGACTTGAACATAGTATGGACCAACATTGTGGAGTACTCGAACTACATCGTCATAAGTGACATTTCAGATGAGACACACAGGCTGTTTGCCCTTTTGGGTGAACAAATGGTGTTATTTTAAGGAGGAGCATGATTTTATTCCCAATGTTGTAAGCAGTATTGATCACCGAAAGGCATTGCTTCAAAATATTTGGCCATTATCTCATTGTGGGAATGGTGTAGCAATAATCACCAATGATTTTGATTTACGTATAGATTGAGTGTATCAGTTTGGCAACATAGCCTGGAAGATGAGTTCTTGGCAGGTTCTCAGGACAATTTCTAAACATTTAGATTCAACTAGAGAACAGGCTTTTCGAGATTAGGTCATGTGCAAGGAGACAGGATTAATTAGCTTCATACTAAAGGCAAGGGGATCATAACATTGTTTGAATTTCACATTCAGTTAGAGAGGAGTGGATATAAGGCTGGTGTTCTAAACTTGAATGAGGGCAGTTGTGAAAGCATGAAGACAAGAGATGGCAAATGAGAACTGGACCATAAAGGGATAGGACAGTAGAGATTCAGTGGCAGCCATTCAAGGAGATATTTCATAACACTCAGCAAGGTGCCACATTAAAAGTTACTATGTAAAATAAGAGCCCACAGTGTAAAGGGTAACAGTAGCATGGCTAGATGATTGGTCAGCCAGTGGTAAATGGATGTAGGTTAAGTGTGTAATTTTTATGTTACATTTTGCAATGAGTAGAGTGTCACAGGGATCAGTGCTGGGTCCTCAATTATTTACAATCTATATTAATGATTTGGATGAATGGACTGATTGCATGTTTGGTAAATGTGCTGATGATACTTGGGATGTGGGCTTGGCTGGCTGGTCAGCATTTATTGCTCATCCCTAGCTGCCCTTGAGAAGGTGGTGGTAGTGCTGGAGGTGGATCCACAATGCCATAAGGGAGGAAATTCCAAGACTTTGACCCAGTGACATTGAAGGAATGGTGATATATTTCCAGGTTAGGTTGGAGATTGGCTTGGAGGGGAACTTGCAGATTGTGGTGTTCCCATGTATCTGCTGCTCCTGTCCTTCTGGATGGAAATGGTCATAGGATTGAAAGGTGCTGTCTCAGGGTCTTTGAATTTCTGTAGTGCATCTTGTAGTTAGTAGCATCAGTGTGTAGAGAATGTTGGTAGTGGATATGGTGCCAATTAAGCAGCTGCTTTGTCCTAGATGGTGTCAAGCTTCTTGATTGTTATTGGAGCTGCACTCCTGCAGGCAAGTAGGGAGTATTCCATCACACTCCTGACTTTTGCCTTGTAGACAGTGGACAGACTCTAGGGAGTCAGGAGGTGAGTTACTCACTGCAGTATTCCTTGCCTCTGACTTGCTCTTAATACCATATCCAGTTGAGTTTCTGGTCAATGGTAACCCCCAGCATGTTGATTGTGGGGAATTCAGTGACGGTAACACCATTGAATGTCAAGGGGAGGTGATTAAATAATCTCTTATTGGCGATTGTCATTGTCATTGTCTGCCATTTGTGTGGTGTAAATTTACCCACCATTTGACAGCCCAAGCCTGGATATTGTCCAAATTTTGTTGCTTTTGAACACGACTGTTTCAGCATCTGAAGAGTAATGAATAGTGTTGAACATTGCACAATCGTCAATGAGCATCCCCTCTTCTGACCTTATGGTGGAGGAAAGGTCATTGATGAAGCAGTTGAAGATGGTTTGGGGCGTAGGATGCTAGGTCCTGAGGAACTGCTGCAGGAATATTCTGCAGCTGAGATGACTGACCTGCAACAAGCACAGCCATCTTTCTATACACCGGATAAGACTTCAATCAGCAGAGAGTTTTCTCCGATACCCATTAATTCTAGTTTTGCTAGGATGCCTTGACACCAAACTTGGTCAAATGCTGCCATGATGCCAAGGGCTGTCACTACCACCTCAAGTTGTGAAGAGATCATGTATATGGATTTGTTGTTAATGGGCTAGAAAGTTGGCAGGCAGACAATAATATAGGAAAATTTGATCTTATCCACTTTGGTAAGGTAAGTAAAAAAGATTATTTAAATAGAAAGAGGTTACAGAACTGGTATATGAATTGCAATAAGTTAGTATATATGTACAGCAAATGAATAGGAAATCAATTGAAATGTTGTCATTTATTTCAAAAGTAGGGAATGCTTTATGTATAGTTGTATAAAGTTGCCATATTCCTACTGACTGTTGTGCTGCGCCTTCATTAGAGGGAGACACCCTTGTGGTGGTTTAACCTGAGGGTCACCATGTCTCAGGCGAGGGAAGCGCTTGAGAAAAAATCCTAATTTGTATATGCCATATAACAGTGAGGACTCCTTTAAAATACTTTGGAGAATTTCCGTAAAGAATCATCTCAAGATATTTTATCAATAGGAATAAAGAAACACGTGGAACAAGGAAAGTGACACTGACTTCATATAGTGTAGTGGGATATTTTATATCTACTCATACAGACAGGCTGGACTTCTGATTTCCATCTTATCCAATAATGCAGCATTTTTTCAGTCCTTTGTTGAAGTTTTAAATTTCTTGCATGGGGGTTAAACTTATGACTTTCCAATCTAGAAAATATAGTTCTACAACTAAGCCAATGATGATTAGGATATTAGTAACAAAGATTTGTTTGTTGAATGATGGATGATGAAAGATCAGTGAAGTATTGAGTTTAGAGCTGACAAAGCATAAATGTTTCAGTGCCAGTGAGGCTATGATACGGAAGGAAGTTGAAAATTTTTAATATGGCAGAAATAAATGATCTCTAGTGATGGATAGGATGTGGTGTGACACCTTTGAACTGATAGTCTGTTGGAACTGAAATGGAGTTTGTTAATAATCTGAAAACATTTTGCAAAGTCGGGTGATGCAAACTGATTTTATTTCAAATTGAACCATATAGTTTGCACATCTTCAGTACTACAAATCTCCTCCTGCATGGTTCGGATAGCGTGCAACTCTCACTGAAACAACTTTAGTGCAAATTGAACAGATGTAAGTACCAAACAAACATCACAGTCATGCCTTGAGGCAAGTATAGAAACCCACAAGTCTGAGTGGCTAATTTTACAGTGGTATGTTTGACCTGCAAAGAACTACTTTCTTAATATTAAAAAACGTCGTATCCTAAGTTGAAGTTTCTAGGATTCATTGGGCACTTTTAAGTTGTGGATTTGTACAGACTGGAATCATAATGCCCAATGAGAATTGAATATACGTTTCACTCCCTTTTGGCCAAGGCCCCACACCTCTTGGCTTTAGTGTGCTCCAGAATCGAGTTTGGAATCTGATTCCCGAGATGTTAAGAATTAACTGTATTTTTATAGTACTTTTAACAAACGGAAAACCTTCCACACCATTTCACAGCAAAATATTTTTGAACAGTAGGTAATAGTCAAGGTAGGAAAAGTAGCTGCAATCATCTAAAAACAGAAAGGAAATCTACCATTGGTAGTCTGTTTTGAAATGTTGATCGAGGAGTAAATAGAATTCTCTAAATAGACTTACCCCTGCCTCTAGGTGCCTGTTTGGGACTCCTGGAAAGCCCTCCTGTTATCCGGATATTCCTTCTGAACTTCTAACTCTGCTTGAGAGACCAGATAAGATTGGTTTAATGCTTGATCTGAAAACTGGCATCTCCAACATTGTAGTATTTCCTCAGTGTCACACTAACATGCCATAGGCTTTAAGCACTGACTTTCTTGACTCCAATGCAAGGCTGATGTCTGTGCTCTTGTATCTCTGGTTTGGAAATTACATTTCCGTTGTTCAACAGACAAGTAACAATGATGTTGAATTTTATTCCTAGGTTTATGAAGTAACTTGGAGGGATCTGTGATATTCCCCCTTAATCATTTTGATATTGACTTTGATCAGTTTCACCGTATGCTAGTAACGTACTGCAACATAAAGGAAAAGTAGTGGTGGGACCATGTTGCTTTGCAGGATGAAATGGGGTTTAGCGAATGTATGATGTGAGTGGAAGTGGTGTAATATGAGAATGACAAGGACCAAAACGTGAAGCACTTTCAAAAGTAGTCAGACATAACGGGAATACCTTTGCATTTCAAATCAAAAAAACTTGATACTAAAATTAGGCACAGCAATTTCTATATGAATGGAGATGTACCATGATTATGTATTACTTTGTTTCGGCTCGAATCCACCTTGTTACTTAATTAGCATGAATGAAGTGTTTTGGATATGATAGACTTCTATTTTAACATTTATGCAGTCATTTTTGAACTAGTACAGACATCTAAATTGCAAATTAAATGTTAAAGCTTAAATATTTGTAAACAATCTAAGCAAAAGGTTTTTAAATGAAGAATACTTTTTTCTGTATGTCATGCTGGTTTTATAGTTGGTAGTTTTGAAAAACTATTAACTAGTTATGCTAACTAGTTTTTCCATGGGTAGCAACTGGATACATCCAGAGGGGAATCTCCTAACTACTCTTTGGCCAATTAAAAAATAATGTTGATTAAAGAAGTCCAAAGATGTGCAGTTTACGTGGATTGGCCATGCTAAATTGCCCCTGGTGTCCAGGGATGTGCAGACTAGGTGGATTACTAACGGGAAGTACAGGGTTATAGGGTAAGGGTGGGGTGGGTGTCTGATTGAGATGCTCTTCGGAGGGTCAGTGTGGACTCAATGGGCGAAATGGCCTGCTTTCACTCTTAGGGATTCCTTGATTCTATGATTCTTAAAAAAAAATAGCTGTCATTGGAAGCAAAGCCCTCTTTCTTTGGAATTGGAAATACATCCCAGGATCGCTGTCTTTATATTGTAAATCATTGTCATTCTTGTTTGTATGATGCTTATTGAAACTACATTTCTGTTTGACTGAATATACTAAACATCTTGTTGATGTACATGAGGTGAGTCAAGGTAATAATGATTTGTTAGTTCTGCAAATAGACCTCTTCCCACTCACTAACAAGATTCTCGTGTTGCCGTTAAAATCTTGGGTGCAAAATCGAAATCCCTTTCTCAACATTGAGAATCTCATTTTTGTGTTCTCACCATGTGTTACCACCTGACTTGCAATTGACAAACTTCAGGGTTGGGAAGAATCTTCCAGTTATATCTATGTCGTCTAAATTGAAACACAGTACTTCAATTGGCTACATTCCTACATTGGTAAATAAATGTAGTTTTCCTTCTGAAGTGTTCTTAATAAAACATTCAAAAAGCTTGCATTAATAAATTTGCCCAACTTGTTATCACACCCCATTTTTGATTCTCTGACTGCTCTCCACTTTTAAAAAAACGTAAAATCCATGTTGGTAAATAGAACTGAGATCCAGAGTTCATTAATGAAATCATATAAGTCAGGAGTGTGATGGAGTACTCCCACTTACCTAGATGAGTGCAACTCCAAAAACACTCAAGAAGTTTGACACCATTGACAAAGCAGCCAGCTTGATTGGTACCGCATCCACTCCTCCTCCACTGACCCTCGGTGTGTATTGTCTACAAGATGCACTGCAGAAATTCACCAAGAGCTGTAGCACAAGTTGACAGGTAAAGCACGGAAAATTTATCCTTTGATGTCTGAGGAGGCTTCGAGGGATTATGACACTTCTTTTAAAAAGAAAATTAGGATTATTCCTCAGAGCATACAAAAGTTTCAGAACTTAAGGAAACAGCCTGGGAAAACCTATGCTGAATTTGAAAGAATTAAGCAAAACAATTTTGACATGTAAATGCAAGTATTGCATAAGCAATAAGGATTTGAAGCTGTGTATGAAGTTCTTGAAGAGATCTTGGAAGAATCTAAAAACTCAAAATCTTTGTAATAAAAATCCATTTTGAAGATCAAAGACCTGCAAGTGTTACATGGGCAGCAGCAGTATTGTCTGACATTTATGAGCTGATCCATAAAACTTGACCTTATTTTCATCATCCCTGTAAATTCTAGAAGGTCAGAGGATGGGAGAGTCCTAGAAAAGAACATAGCCATGGCAAAGAGAAGTCAGCTGAGAATGCCACAGGATCTCCCCATGAGATTAGAAAAGTAAGTTCTGAGGGAAGTGGTTAAAATCGAAAGTCTCAGTGTTTACATTGTACTAAAGTGGGACACCTTAGTTCTTGATGATGGAAGTTGTGAAGGAAACCCATGGGACTAAGTCAGGTTTGTAAGAGCAATCCCAAAAAGGGAACTTAAAATGAAAATACTACAGATCAAATTATGTTATTAACTACAACCAGGAAACTGGATGTAAAAATTGCTATGAGCAAAGGAGAGTTGAATAGAGTAAAGGGGAGTTCAAAAGGGAAGGTAATTTTGTTTGTTTCCAATGGTGCAGCTAAACCCCTAGCTATATTTAAGGTCATAGGAGCTACTCAAATTCTTATGTTGAAGAATTATTTAGTTTTCTTTCCAGAGCATGTGATGAAATCCATGTGTTAACGACAAATGGAGAGTATATCCTGGTTCTATGTCCAAAATATAACTGGAGTTTGACTTGACAATCAGATTGCTGGTGGTAGTAGCAATAAAAGTAGTAGTAATGAAATTATCATTGGATGGAGTGGATATATTCTCAGTTTATAATTTGGCTGGAGTGAAAGTTGTAGCTTCATCCAAGGGAGGTTAAAAAGATCAGATGGCTATAACACAGGTTCCAGGTATTTTTCCATCTTATGTGGTGACCAGAGCAATGGCTAAACAAATTTGTACCACAGGCAGATGTTAGAGTAAACAAAATGTTTCTTAATGACGAGGATAATTCAAAGGAAGTATTGACATGTCTTCATTAATTAAGACACAGAAAACAGATCCTGAGTTTTACAAGTTACTACTGACAGTACACGCTGAAGCTGAGGCTGAAGGAGTCTTTGATTGCGTTCAGAATGAATTTCTGGTGAGATAGTTGAGAGGCCGTCACAGACCTGTGGAAGAAGAATGGATGGTTGTTCATCAAATAGTAGTGCCTCTTAGAAATCATGAGGAGACAGTCCATATAGCAATGTCTTCTTATGGCAGGACATGTAGGAATATGGAAAACTTGTGTATCGACAAATAGGTATTTTACCCTGCCAAGACTTTATATGGATGTATTGCAGTAATGTAAACATGTTATACCTTTTCAGGTAGTAGGCAAACCTCAACATGTAATTAGGCTGACACTTGTTTTTGAATAACTATTCATCAGGGTGTAAGTCAATACAGAGAAAATCTTTAATTGAGATAAAGAAATTACGGTGCTATTTGAAGTATGGGTATAAAACCTGAAGCCCTGATCCAGGAATGTGAATTGCATAACCTGTCATAACTAAAGATGGACACTAAAAGTGCATTCAGTTAGTAAAATATAAAACAACTGTTCAGTGTTCTGTAGGAGATTCATCTACACCACCAGGTAAACCGTTCGCTGCTTTTGCAAGCTCTGGCTCTATTTGCTGGCACACTCTTAAGATTGTAGTCACTGTCCTTTCTTGCCAGACCTTGATTATTATCCTTTTTGCTATCGTGATCTCTTGCCTTGTCATTTCCATATAATTTATTTTCCTACGTGATCTCTTCCTGATTCGATTTAGTATAAAGCCGTCTCTGTTTCCTGGTGATATAACTGCTAGAACACAGGCCTGAGCAGAGTTCAGATGAACTCCATCCCAACAGTACTGACCAACTGCCACAGGAAACAGTTCCCTCATGTTTATGCGTTGAAAATGCTACAAAATATTGAACACTTTTGTTTAATCCCCTCTTAACCTTGTTTGCTCAAAAGAGAAAATCCCAGTCTTTCTAATCTCCCCAAATAATGGACTCCACAACCTAAGAATTCTCCTAAGTCTCATTCTGCACTCTCTGTTATCTGGATATAAATGTCTGCTGTAAACTGCATTCTGAGGCCCCATGCTGACACATTTATTTTTGGTTCTTGAGGTCACTGTTGGGGAGGGCAACCTTGTTCTGCAAAATCCAGTGAGAGCTTACCTTGGCTTATCTCAGAGAATAGACAGGACCTCTGTTTAAACTGTGATGGAAGGTAGCATATTTGACAATGCAGCAGCCTGTCAGTACGGCACAGAACGGTCACCTGAGATTATACTCAAAAGTCTGGACAAAGAATTCTGCCAGCTGATCCAAGGCAGACATTTTGTGCTACTGCTTTTGTGATCACCTCTTGTATTTTTATCACAGATTCAGTGGCATCTTTATTGTAAGCTGCAATCAGTGTTAATTTTGAATAACAATTGCCAGTAATTACTCATTAATGTTCTCATTCATGATTGGACATGACTTCAAAAGCAAAATCTTATTAAAATTTAAAGATTGATGTTAGATTATCCAGCATGTTAATCCTTCAATATATCTATTCTCATCTAATTCTGACGTCTTGAATTTAATTGCTCAACCATTGCTGCCCTTACCTTCCATTGTATAGGCCCAAAGCACTTGGAATTTCCTCCTTCAACCCTTCCACCTCTCAACTTCACTTTCCTCCTTTCAGGTATTCCCTAATTTCTACATTTTTTGATCAAGCTTTAGGCCATCTAATACCTCCTTGTGCAACTCGGTGGCAGTTTTTTCTTTTATATCTCTTCTGTGTAGTGTTCTTGAACCTTATGTATTATCATAAATGTGCTAAACAAATATGAATTGTAATATGTCATATGTAAGTAGCGTATAATGTCAAATGCACTGTCAGGCTTAATTTGAATTCAATAAAAATGGGAAAACATTAATTCTGAAGAATTGTTGCTGTCTGGAGGAGATTTGTTCATGTTTAGTGGAATGAAGCTAATGATCGTATTGCTTAGCATGATGGAAGGTATATTTAGCAGTGATATTTTTAAATATTGTAATGTAAAGCTTGCTGCCCAGTATAACCCAGTTAACTATAATCCTTGGTGTTGATATGTGCATCAAAGAAATTTGAACCATGTTTACTGCAAGTGTGGTACTCCATAAAACAAACTTTGATATGAAGCTAAAAAAAACTTACCTTCGACATCTTATGGCTCACTGTTTGAGGAAGAATATGGGTAGATGATATGAAATAAATGGCTCAGTTCTGAAGAACAGGGTGACCTGAATGTATATGTGCACAGTTCAGTGGAGAGGGAAGCTAATAATACATAGTGTCCTTGGCTTTATAAACAGGGGCATTGAATGCTGTAGCAAAGTGGCTGTGTTGAACTTGTACAGGATGCTAGTTCGGTCTCAGCTGGAATGTTGTGTCCAATTCTGAGCACACGCTTTATATAAGCTGTGAAGGCATTAGGAAGAATTTAGAAGAGGAAATGGTTCAAGGATGATGAAATTCAGTTATGAAGATAGATTGGAGAAGTAAGGACTGTTTTCTTTGAGAGAAAAATGGTTGGGGAGACTTGATAAAGGCACTGAAAGTGATGAAAGACATGGGCAGAGTAAACAGGGAGAAACTGTTCCCCAAGATGAGAGGGCACAGATTTAAAATTGAGTTAAAGAAGCAAAAGCGATTTGAGGAAAAATTATTTCATCCAGTAAGTAGTTAGGTTCTGGAGTGCACTGCCTGAAAGTGTGGTGAGGACAGGTCCAATTGAAATATTCAAAGGAAATTAGACTGTTATCTGAACAATGGTGAATGTGCACCATTATGAAGAGATGATGCGAGAATGGCACTAAGAGAATTGCTCATTTCGAGAGCTGACGCTGACACTGACACAATGGGCTGAAAGACATCTTTCTATAGTTTAATTATTCTGTGATCTTTGAGGTTTTGCTGATTAACAGGTCAAATTATCAATTAATTACTTGCACACTTTGATAAGGTTTAGCTAGGGATTCTGTGAGGAAATAATGTGATGGAAGTTAGATTTCTCATTTTGATTTTGTGGGAAAAATACAGTTGCTATACTGAATTACCATACTCGCTTGTTGATTTTGAAATGTGCCAGGTTTCAATCAGAAATTTGAAATTGGGTACTGTTGGGTATAATTAAATGCCCCAGTATTTGAAGCGTAAGTGAGAAAAATGAAGACCTTTTAGATCAACAATTGGAGAATGTTGCATGTAATTTTGCAAAATGAAACCTCATAAAATTAAATAAAATACCTTTTGAGCTCAGAGGAGAAAATGGGGTCAATAATTTAGATTAAATGAGAGCATTCTAAGAGTAGGCCTAACAAAATTGTTAATGGTTCCTTTGTCTTATGAGGAACATTAACTGTTTGAAAGGTACCTTAATAGAACTGTGTGAACCAAGAAGAAACAAATGGCTGTTTATTTTTCTTCTTTACGCATGTGGTGCTGCCATTTCTAAGTAACTGAGAGCCTTCCTTGACTGTTCATGTTTACCTTCCATATTTTCTTCATAATATGTTAGACAACATACAGTACAGAGAAGCTGACCAACTTAAGAATAAGGAGACGTTTACGTAAGCAATGAGATGAGAAAAACTCAAAGACAGTGATTGTTATAACCCAGTGTAAGCCCTGTGGAGTGCCATATGCTGTCTGTTCAAAATGTGAACAAATGAGTTGTGAATTTGTGCTGTTCATTCATAATGCTATCCATGATTGTTGCATAATAGAATATAAACTAGCAAGCTTTTTTTGGAACATTCATGCTTGAGTTTTATTGTGCATTGTTGTTAGCACCAGTGTTATATTGCATAGAGAAACAATTTCTCACTTGCTTTGGTACACAGTGCAGCTGGAAATTATTTAGTTAATAAACAGCTATAGAATTTTGAAGGTAGCAGTTTTTTTTTGTTTAATAGCACACTGCAGTCCTTGTTGAGGATTAGCTGTTCTCATGATTTGCATGTCTACAAATTTTGTCATGATGCTGTACATCAAAACTGCATTATAGCCATCAAAAACTAGGGATCAGTTTTCCAAGGAGGTTTGTATTTCTCAGAGATACCTATAATCCTGGTGGATTCAAAACATCATTTTCTGCATATATGCCCATTTGATACTTTAGTGAATACGGTTCGCCTGGGTTCAATGAAATGGCAGCACAATTTGCATTTATCTAAACTCTTTAATATAGTAGATGACCAAAAGTCGAACTACATAGTTGAATAAAATAATTGCTTTGAAAGTGAAGGTTACCATAGATCTGGAGCGACAAACACTGTGCTGTCGTTTCAGTCAGATAACTGGTGTGAATTTAACCTGACAGTCACCATGCCTTATCAGGGGACGAGGTTGTGATCGTGACTTTAGCCAGTGCAGGAATTGAACATGTGCTGTTGATGTTCTTCTGCATTGCAAACCAGCTGACCATCCAACTGAGCTAACTGAACCCTTGAGGTATCTAGTTCATTCCCATACCTAAAAAATGTCTATAATAAAACATCTCTGGGCACTTCACTGCAGCAATATCAAACTAACTTTGACACCAAATCACTGCAGAAGTAGTAGGGATTCACCAGGTTTACCCCACTGGCTGAAGAAATTCCTGCTTATCTCAGATCTAAAGGGCTGTCCCTTCAATCTGAGGTGGTTCCCTCAGGTCCTAGTCTGTACTACTGGTGGAAATATTTTCTCTACATCCACTCCACCCAGACCTCTCAGCATTCTGTAATTTTCCATGAGATTCTCATCCTTCTAAATTTCATTGAGTACAGACTCAGAATCCTCAATCGCTCTTAATGTGATAAGCCTTTCATTTTTGGCATCATTCTCCATTCTCCTTTGGACCTCCTCCAAGGCCAGCACATCCATCCATAGATATGGGGCCCAAAATTGCTCATAAAATCTTAACTGCTGTCTGACTCCGATGATTCCTGGAAGAATAACACCAATACCTCTATCAGTCTCCTCAGCTTTCTCCCTCAGAACCCTGGGGTGTAGTCCGTCTGGTCCGAGTGATTTATCTAGCTATCTTTTAGCTTCCACAATATCATCTCCTCAGTGACGACCACATTACTCACTCCTGCCACTTGACTTTCTTGAAGTTCTGGTATGCTACTGATGCAAAGTACCTATTCAGTTTCTCTGTCATTTCTTTGTTCCTCATTACTATGTTCCTCTTTTACCAGTGGTCCAATATCTACTCTTACCTCTCTCTTACTCTTTATATATCTAAAGAAACTCTTCCAATTTTCTTATGTATTATATGTTAACTTACTCTTGTATTTCAGCATTTTCCCCTTATTGCTTTTTTAGTAGTCCTCTAGTTTTTAAAGGCTTCCCAATTCTCTGGCTTCACACTAATCTTCACCACATTGTATGCTTTATCTTTTGCTTTTCTGCTGTCTCTGCTTTGCTTATCAGCCATGGTTACCTCGTCCTCCTCTTAATATATTTCTTTTTCCTTGAAATGAATTTCTGCTGTAATGAGTATTGGGTGAACAGAATTTGGTGCGAGTTATGATGTAGTTGATAGTTCTTAAGTTTATGAAAAATGAAAGGTGGGAAACCGGCCAGGGGAGGGTTGGAACAGTCAAGTCAACAGATTATGATGACAACAAATGAGGCTTTCAGCAGTCGATGAATTAAATAGGAATGGAATCTGGTGATGTTATAGATGTGAAAGTAGACGGTTTGGTAATGGCACAGAAAAATAGTCTCACTTTAGGTGTTGACCATGACATCAAGATTGAGACAGTCTAGTCCAGTCGCAGAACTGCTCTGGAAAGGATTCAAGTTTGTGGTGAGGGAATGAATTTTGTCCTGGGAACAGATTGTCATGGCTTCAGATTTCCCAATATTTAATTGAGGGAAAATCCTGCTCATGTAATACTGCATATTGATAATCAGTCTGACAAGGTAAAAGGTAGAGTTGAAAGAGGTGGAGACGAGGTAAAACTGGATGTCGTCTGGGCACATGTGGAATCTGACATTCTTTTTCAGATGATGTTGCCAAAAGAGATCAGCTACGTTCAAGGTTGCATACAGGTCGAGGTGGGATAGTTTAACAGCTACATTCATGTTGGATGTCATTTGTGACTTTGAGGGATGCTTCAGCACTAGTCAAGGCAGAACCTTGATTGGAGTGACTCAGGCTGACCAGCACGCAGAGAAACTCTGTGGAAGGCCATGTACCTGTTTTGTCACTAGAATATCGAACTATTTCTCTCCAGAGATCTGTGAGTACCATTCGGAACTCTGTTTTAATTGTTTTGTTGTTCTGTGGTTTAAAAGAAAATTGTATTATGTTTTGCACGTGCTGTCATATTAGTATTTTTTAAAATCAAAAATATGTTGGTTTATTTTATCGGTAAGGTTGATTGACAAATAATAAAATATCCCTTATATAGGCACCTGCTCTTGCAGTGTAAGCATTCATGTATTGGGAGAAGTATGCTTTCAGTTGAACTTTGAAGGACTCAGTCTGACACTGATCATACATTTTTAAAATCTTGAGTAAAATATTTATGTCAAATGTAATTTTATTTCTCAAATAATTAATAAACTGTAGACACTATAAATATATCCTTAGTTTCTTTAGTTCTGTGCATACTTTTACACTTGATGTGATAATAAAGATGTGAACTTCCTTAAAATCTCTGCCAATAAAAAAAAATTGAGCTTAAGCCGTGCGCAAGTTCAAAATGGTCAGCAATGAAATTTTTTTTTATTGTGCTTAGAGTTTGGCATTACTGTCATTTTCTTTGCGCAAGCTACAACAAGCTCTCAGCAAAAGCCATTATAAACTTAAAAACAGAAAAGCTAATTTTGCGATCACGTAGCCTGTTCATCAGGTTAATTATCCCTAACTTACAGCTTCTTCTTTGAACTGAAATGGGTTCTACCTACCAAAATACAAACATCTCTCTGTAATGCCATTACAATAGTGATTGCATATATCATGTCTCCAGTTCCTTAGCTAAATGAACTCATTTGTTTTATAGCTCTATCTCTTCTTTCCGATGTTATTACACATATACTCTGCCTTTTGAACCATATTTCTTTAGGTGTTCTGGCAATCTCTAAAGACCTGTAAACTAATTTTCTTACCTTTACAACTAACCCTAACTTTAATCTTCACAGCACTAAAATTTATCTCTAAAATATTGACATAAACCATAAACTAGTTATTTGCAACAATCTGCAAATCTAAAATGTTTTTGAAAATAACGGGGAAGTTGAGGTTAACACATCAGTCAGTATAAATGGACCAGCCAGCTTTTGATATTTTTAACTCATGACGTAGTTCTGAATTCCCTGAATTTGCTGGCTTTAATTGTACTGTATATGTTTCAACAGCTGATCTATGTCCTAATTTTAAATCTGAAGTCCGTATTTAATAAACTGGCAGGAGTGGGAAACCCAGCTGCTGGTTAGTAATCTGTACCTCCTGGAGATATGGAAAAACAAATAAATCAAACTCCATTGTTACTTATCCATAATCTTGTCATTGCAGTCAGACATCTGTGCAATGTCAACAATCCTTCCTGGTGACTGTAAATGCCAGTTGTTGCGCTTAATTATAGCAGCTCTAACTGCTGGAAGTTCCTTTAGCAATCGGGGATGCTGACTTGACCAACTGTCATTTCTAAAGTGAGTAAACTTGTACAGAGAGAACAAAAAAGTCTGTTTCCATTAGAAGTATATCTGTAATCTCTTCCAGTCTTGCAGACCTCTGAAATGTCATGGCTTCTCTAATTTTGGCTTTTTGTCTTGAGATTCCTGATTTATTTTTTAAATTGCTCCAACATCTCTTTGTCTTCAATTGCCAAGGTCTAGAATTTCCTCCTAAAATTTCTTCATGCTACTGTATCTCTTTCTTCCTTTACGAGGCCCTGTAAAACTTACCTCTGTCCAAGCAATTGTTCATTTGTCTGAGTATCTCCTTTTGTGCCACAGTAACAAACTTTACTCTTTGACATACTTGTCAAGTGCCTTGGAATGCTTATTACATTAAAAGTCATATAGATATAATGTGCCGACAAATCTAACCCTTCAGGTCTTACTAATAAGTCACATTTTTATTAATTGTTTATGAAGTTATTTTTCTGTAATGCTGTTAGGATGTCGTCTTATTGGACCCCTAAAGTACAGTTATGTGTATTTTGCCAGTTTATGTACTGACTCCATTAACTAATGAGGCTTTGTGAAATCAAATGTTCTCTGTGTAAATGTGACTTGAAGATTCCATAAACACAGATGAGGATTGTAGTAACCATATTACTTGGTTAATTACAAATAATTTTGCGTTATAATTGAGATACTTTATATGTGAGAATCTGATTACTATATTGTACTTAAAATACAGTCACGATTGCACCCTTGGAATGGACTATATCACCTTTATTTGTTCTACTTTGATTTTGTTAAAAAATCAAAGCAACGATGCAATTTTAAGCAAATTTTTGGGTGGCGTGATTTCACAGAATCAGGTGGAACACTGATCTACACTGTACAACGTTTAGCCTGTCCAGATGATCGGGAAATCAATGGGATTGAGTACAATGTTGATTTTTCCATCCCATCTGATTATATCCCCTGTTGAAGTCTGAGTAACTTGATGGTGTAAAATTAGTGTTCCATTTGTCAGACAGGAAACCACAAGGAACAAGTTTGGATAGGAGGCCTGGGTTCAAGTGCCACCTGCTCCAGGGTTGTGTAGTAGCATCTCTGAACAGGTTAACTAGAAGATATCTAAAATTGTTTCCTAAAGCTCTGAAAGCAGATCCTTATCTGAAGCTTGGAAGAGGTTATCCGAAACTCTTAACAACCAAAAGATTATAATTCTGTACAGAATCAAACTGGGTTTTGTGCTTAATTTTCTTTATCTGAGTCAATTTCTACACTTACACAAGCTTCTATGCATAACAAAAACACTCGCAATGGCAGGAATGCATAGTGGCAACCCACATAATTTGCCTTTTGGAAGGCCATAGCAACATTTCAGCTCATCAGCACAGCATTATTGAAGGCCACCTTAGATTACTTTCTGATGTGGAGTATGTACTCCAATTAACCTAAGCTCACAGAATCAGATGCAATTAGGAGAGTCTGGACCTGGACCCAGATCTGGACCAGACCTTCACTTTATCTATCATTGAAGCCCTCGCCTATGCCTTTGATATGTCTAGTCTCAATACTTCCAATACTCCAGACTACCATTTTCTGCTTAAGCTTGTGCTAATGACAACTCTGTTTCCTCTGTCTTAACTTGCACTCAGGTGATTGTCCCAATCACCCCGATGCACCTGATGCAGTGACAAAACCATTTTAAACTCTCATCCTTGTTTGCAGATCTATCCATCGTCTCAATTTCCTTAAGTCTGTAAGCTCCACCTGCCTGATCACTCTTCAGGATATTTGTACTCATCCGATTCTGGGCTTTTGCTTGGCTTTCTGTACATACCATCCTTCAGTTGCCTAAGGCTCTGTGCTATAGAATTTACCTCTTTTTAAACCTGCTCATCTTCTTGCTTTCCCTATCCTCCTTTTGATGCTTCTTAAAATTGATTTCATTGAGCTTTTAGTTATCTGCCTAAATGGGCTGGATTTTATGACCCCTTCTGATGGCCAGATATGATATTGACTGGGAAGTACATAAAATGGAACGGGTGGCTAGCCCATCCCCTATCCAGTCCCATAATATGGCAGGTGGGTAGGTACTGAAACCAGTAGCCAGTTCATCATTCTAAAACAATTAGGCAGATCAGCTGTTACCAAACTAACTAGTGCAAATATTATACTGACTATGCCGTAATGTAATTGTCATGGGAAATTGAACAGAAGTGAAAAGGTTGTTTCTTTATCAACTTTGTGGAAAAGGCAGGGAGGAAGTGATGGCATAGTATTTGTTGGATACTCTATGTGGATTAGGAAAGCCCTTCCACCGGATATTACTCCCATCTTCGACCTGCTTTGTTCCTCCTTGCGTGGCCTGCAAAATTCACCTCCTTTGTTCCATAATCCCTCCCTATTCATGACTCTGGACTTATCAGGGTCCAGATGCTATAGCTGTCTTTATCTCAAGGACAACTGGCAGTCCGAGCAGTGTCCACTATTGTTATTCTGCGGGCCTATTGGATTAGCCTTCAATTTTCTCAGGTAGGACTTCCTCCCACTGAGGGGTGAAAGTCTTACTCTCGCTTCTTTGACCCAATGATAGTGTTTAGCAGCTGGCATTCAACTTCTGCAATGGGGGAGTAGGGCAGGGTGCGGTCAGGTGAACAATGTGTTGCTTGGTGTCAGTTTTTTGAGTGTTTCAATAAAGCACTTATTTTGAAAATGCAATATTAATTTGAATTGTTATTGTTTATAATTTGTTTAATCTCAAATGCCTTGAAATTAACCAGCAGGTAATATCATCTTTTATGATGTGTTACTAGTAACAGAGATTTAGCTGCCAATGTACACTAGTCATTTTAAAATCAAGGAAATTTTTTCACTCGAGCATTGTTCAGATCTTAATCTTGTTACCCCCATGATGTTGTCAGTTGAAACTTTCGCAGTTCAGAAGTGTTTTGACGCACCTCTGGAGCAGCTTGGACTTAAACATGGCTCTTCCAGCCCCGAGCTAGAGACATAATCACAATGCCAAACGAGCACTTGATTTTCATAGTTGAGAATGATTTTATTTTTGGGTAAGTGTAATGAGATTCTGGTAATTGTAGTTAAGATGCAGATAAGTCACAATCTTGCTGAATTATCCAACTGGCTTGAGGGGATACATGGTCTATTCAGAGTCCTGTATTCTTCTCTCTGCAAATGCTTTTAGGGTCCTGAATAAGTTACTATTGCAGGAGTACTGCTAGTGGCAAAGTGATTGGATAGTATTAGACAGTAGGTAAATGAGGATTCTTAATGTTGTTTTCTCTGTAATTTATGAGCTTTTATTTTAGTCCCCAGAAATGCTATCTCACACAACTGAGCGACTTTCCCACCACTAAAATCACTGACTTTTTTTGTTTTCTCTTCCTTTTTAAACACTAACCACCATGTAGCCAGTTAAATATTTACGTAGAAAGATATGAACCATTTTGAAACATCATGTAAATTGAATTATGTATACTAATTAAAAGGAATGTGGAAAAAAACTTGCAGTTCATTTAACAAGAAATGTTGACTCCTCCATGAAACAAGCTTACTGATGGACTAAATCAGCTGGGAAGTTGAACTCTCAGTACTCCAATCCATATATGGTGCTTCTTATAAGGTCATGGCCCAGTGTGCTTCAAAAGTAATAATTAATTCATTTTGAGTCGTAACCGATTCAATAAACTGTTCTATTATTTAGTTTTCTCTAGAATTAATTTAAATAACGTGTGTTTGATATTTGGCCTAATTATTTTGCCATATATTAATTAGCGATGCTGAAACAAATGGAAATTAAGAATCTGGTTTAGTTAACTGAATTCATGTTCGATTTGTCTTCCATTTAGAAACACAGAATGCTGGTGAATGTTTAGTTATCTTTTATCATTGTTAGAATTGCATATCATTTTTGAGATTTTTGTTTTTTTTGAGCTGTTGTATTGGTTTGTAGTAAACTGGGGAAAGGCAGTGGAAATACTGGAGCAAGATTGTCACTGGGGAGTGAGTTTACTGGTAGTAGCATTAAGACAGAAATGAACCTATGGATTGTGAGTAATCTTGGAAAAGGAACTATACATTAAGAAGGGAGAGATATAAATTAAAATATACTGTGTTTTGATGGCAGAGAACATTAGGCTGAGGAAGGGCAAGGAAGTTTTAATGGTTGAGCTGCAGATGATTCTGATAGATCTAAATTTGAATCTAAAGGCAATTTACAGATATTCCAGAATATAGATTCCCTGCAAGAGTCTGTCATTTTAATGTTCGTTTTCAATAGAGATCCCCGATTATATAAAAAAACTGCATAGCATACAGCATCTAGTAAGTCTCTTGTGGCACGGTGGTAGCGTCCCTATTTCTGAACCAGGAGACCTGATTTCAAGTCCCACATGCTCCAGGAGTGTGTTGTAGTGTCTCTGAACAGTTTGATTAAAAATATCTACATAGCTTCTGTTGGCTGGTATCTCATCAAACATAAAGTGTACATAACTCTTAACCAGAAAATGTTACTTCATGCTGTAAGTTTCAGATAAGAGGTAAAATGAAAGACGTCTATTTTTCCTTTCATAACCACGGAGGTTTCAAAGCTTTACAGCCAATGAAGCACTTTTTAAAGTGTATTTACTGTTGTGATAGAGTCTTAGACTTACAGCGTAGAAACGGGTTCTTCGGCTGACTACGTCTGTGCTGACCAACAAATTCCAAACTGCACGAATCCTATTTATCTCTACTTTGGTCAGTAGCCTATTATGCCTGAAGTTTTAAATGCTCATCCAGATGCTGCTTAAATGTTGTGAGAGTACCTGCCTTTACCACTCTCTTAGGCAGCATGTTCCATATTTCTACCATCCTCTGGGTGAAAAATGTTTTCTCAGATCTCCTCTAAATCACTTTACTCCTCATTTTAAACTTATGCCATCTGGTCTTAGATGTAACTGCCATGAGGAGAAGATTCTCATGATCATCTGTCTTTGCCTCAATTTTGCCCACCTAAATCTGATCCTCCCCTCAGCCTCCTGTACGCCAGGAAAAACAAACCCAGCCCATCCTGTCTTTTAGCATAAATGAGACTTTTCATCCCAGGCATCATCCTGTTGAATCTGCTGTGTACCTTCTCCAGTGCAGTCAAGACTTCTGATCATGTGACAACCAGAACTGCACACTGTATTCCATCTGTCGTCTAATCAGTGTGTTATAAAGTTGTGACAAGACCCCCTTGCTCCTGTATGAATGCCACAGCTAATGAAGGCAAGCATCCTGTATGCATTCTTCACCACCCTGTCTCCTGTGCAATGCCTTCAGTGATCTATGGATTTGAATCCAAAGGTCCCTTTCTTGCCCTGCACTCCCTGTGGACCTATCATTCATTGTGTATGTTCCTTCCCTCCTTAAACCTCCCAAAATGGGTGGCACAGTGGCTCATGGTTAGCACTGCTGCCTCCCAGTGCCAGGAACCCGTGTTCGATTTCACCCTTGGGTGACTGTCTGTGTGGAGTTTGCACATTCTCCCTGTGTCTGCGTGGATTTCCTCTGGTGCTCCATTGTGTCCAGGAATGTGCAGGCTAGGTGAATTAGCCGTGGGAAATGCAGGGCTACTGGGATAGGGTGGGTCTGGGTGGAATGCTGTTCAGAGGGTCAGTGTAGACATGATGGGCCGACTGGCCTGACTCCACTGTAGAGATTCTATGATTCTCTGAAAATGCATAACCTTGCAGTTATCAAGATTAAATTCCATCTGCCACTGCTCTGCCCAATTGACCAATCAATATCAGACTATAGCCCAAGGTCATCCTATCAACACCACCAACAATTTTTGCGTCATCTGCAAACTTACTAATTGTACCTGCTTTATTCACATCCAAGTCGTTAGTGTACATAACAAACAGCAAGTAATCCAGCACTGATTCCTGCAGTACATTGCTGATCTCGAGCTTCCAATCATATAAGCATCCCTCCACCATTACTCCTTGCCTCCTATTTGCGAGCCTATTTTGGATCCAGTTTATCGACTTGACTTGGATCCCATGGGCTCTTAACTTTTGAACCAAAATGTCAAAGGCTGCTGAGATCCAAATAAAGCACAGGAACTGCACTACCCTCAATATATTTACTTACCTTTTCAAAAAACATAACTAAATTAATCAGGCAGGATCGCCCTCTAACAAATCCATACCATCTATCCCTGATCAATTCCTGCTGTTCCAAGTGTTGTCAGAGAAACTGGTCTATAACTATGGCCTATCTGTGCTGGCCTTCTTGAATAAAAGAGCCATATTATCATAAGATTTGTAGCAGAATTAGGCCATTTGGCCCATCAAGTCTGCTTCACCATTCAATATAGCTGACATTTTCTTAACACCATTCTCCTGCCTTTGCCCCATAACCATTAATCCCCTTATTAATCAAGAACTTATCTATCACTGTCTTAAAGGCACTCAATGACTTGGCCTCCACAACCTTCTGTGGTACTGTGTTTCGCAGAATAACCGTCCACTGGCTAAAGAAGTTCCTCCTCCTCTCTATTCTAAACGGTTGTCCCTTCAGTCTGAGGCTGTGCCTCGGGTGCTACTCTGTCCGACTGATGGAAATATCTTCTCCACATCAACTCCATCCAGACCTCTCAGTATTCTGTAAATTTCAATCAGGTCCTCCCTCATTCTTCTCAACCGCTGCTCATATTCGGGATCATTCTTGTAAACCTCCTCTGGACACCCTCCAACACCAACACATCCATCCTTAGGTAGGGGGCACGAAACTGCTTATAGTATTCCAGATGCAGTCTGACCAGAGCCTTATACATCCTCAGCCGTACATCTCTGCTCTTGTGTATTCTAGGCCTGTTGAAATGAATACTAACATTTCATTTGCTTTCCTGACTCCCAACTGAACCTGCACGTTAATCTTAAGAAAATCCTGAACTGGGACTCCTAAGTCCCTTTGTGCTTCAGATTCCCAAAGCCTTTCCCCACTTAGAAAATAGTCTATGCCTCTCTTTTTCCTAGTAAAGTGCATAACTTCATACTTTATCACATTGTATTCCATCTGTCACTTTGTCCGCTCACCTAGCCTGCCCAAGTCTTTCTGCAGCCTCCCCACTTCCTCAACACTACCTGTACCTCCACTAATCTTTGTGTCATCTGCAAACTTTTCAACAAGGTCCTCAGTTCCTTTGTCGAGATCGTTAATCTATACTGTGAATAGTTTGGTCCCAACAGTGACCCCTGTTGAACTCCGCTACTCACCAGTTGCCATCCTGAAAAAGACCCCTTTTTCCCGACTCACTGCCTTCTGCCATTCAGCCAATCCTCTATCTGAATCAGTACTTTGCCCCTAACACCATGGGCTCTTTTTATCAGAGATAAATGGTACTGCAGATACTGGAGAATCCGAGATAACAAGCATGGGGCTGGATGAACACAGCAGGTCAAGCAGCATCATAGGAGCAGGAAAACTTGACGTTTCGGGCCTAAACCCTTCTTCAGAAATGGGGGAGGGGAAGAGGGTTCTGAAATAAATAGGGAGAGAGGGGGAGGCGGATAGGGGATGGATAGAGGAGAGGATAGGTGGAGAGGAGGCAGACAAGTCGAAGAGGCGGGGATGGAGCCAGTAAAGGTGAGTGTAGGTAGGGGGGTAGGGAGGAGATAGGTCAGTCCAGGGAGGACGGACAGGTCAAGAGGGCGGGATGATGTTAGTAGATAGGAGATGGGGGTGTGGCTTGAGGTGGGAGGAGGGGATAGGTGAGAGGAAAAACCGGTTAGGGAGGTGGAGATGAGCTGGGCTGGTTTTGGGATGCGGTTGGGGGAGGGGAGATTTTGAAGCTTGTGAAATCCACATTGATGCCATTGGGCTGCAGGGTTCCCAGTC
>JAHRHZ010000059.1:21861650-21924472 GCA_024137785.1 Ginglymostoma cirratum | reverse complement strand
ACTGGCCCCATCCCCGCCTCTTCGACTTGTCTGCCTCCTCTCCACCTATCCTCTCCTCTATCCATCCCCTATCCGCCTCCCCCTCTCTCCCTATTTATTTCAGAACCCTCTTCCCCTCCCCCATTTCTGATGAAGGGTCTAGGCCCGAAACGTCAAGTTTTCCTGCTCCTATGATGCTGCTTGACCTGCTGTGTTCATCCAGCCCCATGCTTGTTACCATGGGCTCTTGTCTTATTTTACAGCCTCCTATGCAGAACCTTGTCAAAAGGCTTCTGGAAATCCAAGTCAATCACATCTGCTGGCTCTGCTTTGGCTAACTATCTCCTCAAAGAATTCTAACAAATTTGTCAGGCATAACTTCCCCTTGACAAAGCAGTGCTGGCACATTCCTATTTTACCGTGCACTTCCAAGTACTCTGAAATCTTAATTTCATAATGAACTCTAAAGTCTTACCAGTGAGGTTAGTCTAACTGGCTATAATTTCCTATCTTCTGCCTCCCTCTCTTCCTAAACAGGAGTGTTACATTAGCCATATCTAGTCATTTACGACCCTCCCAGACTCCAGTGATTCCTGAAAGATCAGCCCCCTAATGCCTCTACAATCTCCTCAGTTATCTCTTTCAGAATTCTGGGTGTAGTCTATCTAGGCTGAGTGATTTATCCACCTCCAGATCTTACAGCTTCCCCAGCACATTCTCCTTAGTGATGGCCAATAGACTCCCTTCTGCCCCCAACTCTCTCGAAGTTCTGGTAATCTACTAGTGCCTTCCACTGTGCAAACTGATGTAAAATAGCAGTTGAGTTCCTCCACCATTTCTTTATTCCCCATTACTATTTCTCCAGCAGTCCAACATCCACTGTTACCCCTCTCTCACCTTATATATATTGTAAAAAATTATTTTGCGGTGTTCTTTTATATTCATAGTTTGATTACCCTCTTATTTAATCTTCTCCCTTTATTGGTTTTCTTTAGCTATTATCCATCCTGCAGTCATTTGGCGTTTCACCTATGGCCAGCAAAGTATTAAATATCTCTGTCAGGACCTCAACAATCCCCTCCCTTGTCTTCCAAAGCAGTCTGGGATACATCTCATCAGCTCCTGGGAATGTATGCATCTTTATGCCCGCAAAAAACAACTATTACCACCTCATTAATCATAATGTTCTAGAACCTCACCATCACAACTGTAATTCCCGGGACTATAACTATTTTCTCTTCTATGAGGAGAGGAGACGAGAAATATTCATTTAAGACCTCACCCGTGTCTGCTGGTTCTACGCACAGATTGCCCCTTTGGTGTCAAATAGGTCCACACTTTCCTGGTGATAACAAGATGCGGAGCTGGATGAACACAGCAGGCCAAGTAGCATCAGAGGAGCAGGAAAGCTGATGTTTCGAGTCTAGACCCTTCTTCAGAAATGGGGGAGGGGAGTGGGGTTTCTGAAATAAATAGGGAGGGGGGAGGCAGATAGAAGATGAATAAAGGAGAAGATAGGTGGAGAGGAGACAGACAGGTCAAAGAGGCGGGGTTGGAGCCAGTAAAGGTGAGTGTAGGTGGGGAGTTATGGAGGGGATAGGTGGGTCCAGGGAAGACGGACAGATCAAGGAGGCGGGATGAGGCTAGTAGGTAGGAGGTGGGGGTGGGACTTGAGGTGGGATGAGTGAATAGGTGGGAGGAAGGACAGGTTAGGGAGGCGGGGACAAGCTGGGCTGGTATTGTAGATTAGCCAGGTCACCTTAAGGTTGGGGTGGAAGGTGTTAGTGAAGTGGATGAACTGTTCAAGCTCCTTGTGGGAGTACGAGGCGCGCCGATACAGTCATCGATGTAATGGAGGAAGAGGTGGGGGATAGGGCCAGTGTAGCTTTGGAAGAGGGATTGTTCCACATATCCTACAAAGAGGCAGGCGTAGCTTGGGCCCGTGCTGCCACCAATGGCCACCCACTTTGTCTGTAGAAAGTGGGAGGAATTGAAGGAGAAGTTGTTAAGGGTGAGGACGAGTTCAGCTAAGCGGATGAGGGTGTCAGTGGAGGGGGACTGGTCGGGCCTGCGGGACAGGAAGAAGCAGAGGGCCTTTAGGCCATCTACATGGGGAATGCAAGTGTATAGGGACTGGATGTCCATGGTAAAGATGAGGTGTTGGGGACCAGGGAATCAGAAGTTTTGGAGGAGGTGGAGGGTGTGGGTGGTGTCACGGACGTAGGTGGGGAGATCCTGGACCAAGGGGGAGAAAATGGAGTCGAGATAAGTGGAGATGAGTTCGGTGGGGCAGGAACAAGCAGAGACAATGGGTCGACCAGGGCAGTCAGGTTTGTGGATTTTGGGAAGGAAATAGAAATGGGCGGTGCGGGGTTGGGGAACAATGAGGTTGGAGGCTGTGGGTGGGAGGTCACCTGAAGTGATGAGGTTGTGGATGGTTTTGGGAGATGGTGATTTCTTTCACTTTCCTGGTAATCCTTTTACTCCTAATACTTATGAAATGCCTTTGGGTTTTCCCTGATCCTACCTGCCAAACATATTTCATGCATCCCCTTTGCCTTCCTAATTTCTTTCTTGAGCAACCCCCTACACTATCTGAGAAATAGTAAGAACTGCCAATGCTGGAGTCTGAAATAACACAGTGTGGAGCTGGAGGAACACAGCAGGCCAGCCAGCATCAGAGGAGCAGGAAAGCCCACATTTCAGGTCAGAACCTCAGAAATGGGGGAGGGGAAGGGGGCTCTGAAATAAATAGAGAGAAGGGGGGCAGTGATAGCAGGTAGATAGTGGAGCGGATAGATGGGAGAGAAGACAGATAGGTCAAGGAGGCAGGAATGAAGCTGGTAAAGGTGAGTGTAGCGAGGTTCTGGTGAGGATTGGTTAACCTTGACCTGTCTGTCTTCAATCCCACCTATCCGCTCCACTATCTACCTGCTATCACTGCCCCCTCTCTCTATTTATTTCAGAGCCCTCTTCCCCTCCCCCTCCCCCTCCCCCATTTCTGAGGAAGGGTCCCGATCCGAAACGTCAGCTTTCCTGCTCCTCTGATGCTGCCTGGCCTGCTGTGTTCCTCCAGCTCCACACTGTGTTACCCCTACACTATCAGTACTTTTTAAGGGTCTCCTGTGTTTTCAGTGCTCTGTAGCTTGCGTGTGCTTTCTTTGTTTTAAAAGAAATCAAACTCTCTATCCCTTGTCGTACAGGGTTCAATGGATTTGCTGCCCTTGCCCTTCAATCTTAGAGGAACACTAGTGAGCCTGAACTCTCGCTATGCTACTTTAAAAAGACTCCCACTTTCCAAATGTAGACTTACCTGCAAGAAGCTGTTCCCAGTCTATTTTTGTCTGATCCTGTTTAATGATACTGAAATTAGCCTTCCCCGATTTAGACACTTAACGTTAGCACTACCTTATCCCATTCCGTAATAGGTTTGAAACTTAATGAGTTATGGTCACTATCCCCACTGAAACTTCAGACACTTGATCAGCTTCATTCCTTCGCATTAGATCTAGTGCTGCCCATCTCTAGAAGGACTATCTACATACTGGCTGAGAAAAAAACCTCTCCGACATGAGCTTTTAAAAATTCCACCCGGTCGAATCCTTTCACACTAAGTTGATCTCAGTTAATGTTAGCAAAGTTGAAATCCCCTCCAACTATAACTCTGAGTCTCTCACATCTTTTCTGTGATATGCTACGTCTTTTAGTAGTGAGGGAGGATGTACTGTTGGGTTGAGGGATAAGTATTAGCCAGGACCATGGGATAGCTCTCCTACTCCTCTTTCAAACAGTGCCATTTAACCCTTTACGTGCATCTGAGGAGGCAAGTTGGACCTCACTTTAATGCTTATAAATAAGAACCTATGAATTCGGAGTAGGTGTATGCTATTCAGCCTCTTAAGCATGCTTCACCATTCAATAATATCATAACTGATTTGATTATGGTGCTAACTCCACTTTCCTGTCTCCCCGCTTGCTGCTCAAATAGGTATCTAACTCAGTCTTGAATATATTCAATGACCCAGCCTCCACTAATCTCTGGGGCAGACAATTCTAGTCAATAATCCTTTGAGTAAAAAAATTCTCCTTATCTCAGTCTTAAGTGTGAGCTCCCTCATTTATAAACTGTGTCTTGTGGTTTTAGAAGTCTTCACAAGGGAACAATCTGAGAATTGGCACTTTTTAAGAGTGCCATCTTTAAGTGAATGTGAGGTCCAAGCTTTTTTTTTAATTCACTCATGGAATGTGTGTGTTGCTGGCTATGCCAGATTATTGCCCATTCCCAGAGGGCAGTTAAGAGTCAGCTACGTTACTGTGGGTCTGGAGTCACACGTAGGCCAGACCAGGGAAGGAAGGCAGTTTCCTTCCTTTGGGGCATTACTGCTCCAATTGGGTTTTTTCAACAATCGCCAATGGTTATCATGGGTCATCATTAGACACTTGGTTCTAGGTTTTTATTAAATTCCAATTCTACCAATTGCCATGGTGGGATTTGAACCCAGATACCCAGAACATTACGTGGGTCTTTGAATTACTTGTCCAGTGTCAACATCACTAAACTATCGCCTTCCCATGTTGCATAAAAGTGATGCACATCAGTGACTCTGTGATCCAACCACCCTGCTAGAATTTTAATGAAGTGTTTCAATCTGAGCAAGTCTCCACCTTGTGACAGTTAAAATTCATTGTGACATCACCTTTCATAAACATTGCCCAGTAAGTAGGCCCTCATTGCCCCTCATGACCATCTTTGCTCAGTTAAAATGCAGCCAGGCAAGAAGTAATTGCAAGCACAGAATGTACCCTCAACTACCGTTTTAATGACATGCCAGCTCTGTTTACATTGGCCAGGATGAATTAAATCAATTTTGTGAACTCTAAACAGAAGCGTAAATGGTGTAGCCTCAATCTGATCAAGCATCCTGGTGATTCAGCATCAATCTCAAAGGACACAGAACTTTAAATCAAAACACTTATCTAATTTTTATTACCCTGCAGAGAATAACTCATTACACCAAGCATTATATGTATTCTTATGTCACATCATTTAGCTTATACTTTGGTAATTTCAGGTATATACGATTGAGACAGAGTTCAGAGCAATTATTGACAGTACATGTTGCTGAGCAGTAGTTTTAGCGGTAATTTCACCGTCTCTTGCTGCCAAACTGTAGGTCCATGCTCACAAGATCGAAGTACCAGGGCTATTAAAAATAATTTACCTCCAGCAATATGAGATCTTGGATTTATTTACATCTTTTCATCACAGCAGAAGGAAACAAATAAATACAAGTCACTCGAAGATGAACCCAACTGTTACCTGATCATGGGGATTCCTGAGGACAGCATTATTCAAAAGGATTAGAACTGAAATGAAAAGTTAACTGCAATGTGTGAGAGTATTGTATAACATTGTGCAAACATAAAACATTTAACAAATATAAGGCAAATAATATTATAACTATAAAATAAAATTATGACAGACTAATTGCTGTACTTTACCAAAATTTGCAAAATAAAAAGGCAAAAAAGAGTTTTGCTGGAAAATGTTTTATTTGGTGATTGTGCAAAGTAGACTTTAAATGTGAAAATTGCAAATAATAAGAGCTGATTAAGGAAATCTATATCATTATATAAAAAAAGCAAAAGTCTAAAAAATTTTATGAAGGATAATGCTTGAGATAAATTTCTAATATAATTATGTTTTCCGTAATAAAGTTAAAATTGACTAAGCAGAGTTGAGTGATCTGGTTATACCATGTGGTTCACAAAAATTCTAAATTGCTTTTATGAACATATACTAACAAATATGAGAAAAGAAACTCCCAACTGCTTCAAACGAATGCCAAGCAAATGACACACTCCTTCTCGGACTTTGGTTTAAATCTAAGCAAGGCCACTGCAATGGCAGTTTCACAATTTGTCATTAACCTATTTTACCTTTGTTGTGATGGTAGTGGTGTACATTCTGTCACAATGGCGTTTTTTTTAGAAAAATGATTAGATTAGAAAGTCTTAATTTAAAACTTATTGGAAAATGTACTTAGGTTCACATGTATAAACAAAGGCTTACGTTTTGCTTATTACAGTTTGAAATGATCCCTCAAGTTCAGTCCATTTGAAAAGATTGAAAATTGGAAGTTTATTACTTCATGTTCACGCATCTTCAGGTTCAAAGTACCAGGTGTACAGTTATGAAGGGCTCCATACCTTTTATGGAACATCATATTGGATATTCCACCATTATCTCTTTGCACTCTATTTGGTTCACTCCTGTGCAAAGTACTGGACCATATAAACACATTTTTAAGGTGCTTTTTTACTTTGATTTCCTTCTGAGAGGACAGGTAGATGACCAGGCTCAGGCCTCAGAGTAGTGGAAATTAGTCAGGCACCAAGAGGCAGATGGAAAAGACTTAATAATACTGTTCCATTGAAGACTATTATTCCTCTTTGCAATTTTTGTTTTCAGATTCCCAATCTGCAGGTATATTATTGGCATATAATGCCTTAATGGTCTGGGGTCTTCCCAGAGATCTTCAAAGCCAATTACTTTCTTTAAAGCATAGTTCCCATGATTCCTCTCAAGACTGTTAAATTTATGATGTGGTCCAGTTAGGGGCCAGTAATATTTCTTGTTTATCTCTAAACAAAGTTTAAAATCCAAGTACTTACTAAGAAAATGAAGTCACTGTTTTGAGCAAATTATATAAACTGTACTATACAAAGTTGCAGTATTAAACTATTGACAATGTATAACTTATTCAGAATAAGCATGAGGTAACTATGGGTTAATAGACAAACTGGTGGAGCACTCCACAGATTGCACTTTAAATGCTCAATGTTGTCAAGAAGGCTGTACCCATGCTTTGCGTCAGTAAACCTCATTAAAACATTGTCTCCTTTACTGATGGTTACAATTCTTCACTTTCAAAGAGCTGGCTTTCGGAGTCCCTCAAAAGCCTCTGCAACTTTGACTCCCTCAACGATTGCTTGCGTCTTGGTAATTCAATCTCTTCACCCGAGACAGAATGCCACAGGGCTCCTGAGACTCCTAAGTGTCTAGTTATCAGCATAATTTAAACTTTTATCAAACAGCTAGCTTCCACAGCTGCAGCTGAATTTCTGAAGTTTCAATCTTTCTCGCTCTCTTAAGCAAATTATTTATTTAAATATTTAATTTATTTAATTACTTTCTTAGTTAACATCGCGAAACCACAGCCTTTCAAGCATATTTGACTTCAAGGTGCTTCAATTGCATTTGTCCTATTTTCTGCTGTTAATTTTAACTCATAAAACCTAAGCAAATGAACAATGAATGAGACTTTCGTCACAGAGTTGCTGTGTTCTAGGCAAAGACTAGCCAAATTGTGCACAGCAAAAACTTACAAACAGCCATGAAAGGAATCAGTTATTTTGTTTGCACATACGTGCCTGGTCACTGCCTCAAAAAAGTCTATCAAATTTGTCAGACATTGCTTCCCTCTGACAAAGCATGCTGACTATCCCTGATCAAACCTTGCCGCTCCAAATTGAGATTTATTCTGTCCGTCAGAATTTTTTTCAATGGTTTCCCTACCATGATGTAAGTCTCAGTGGTCTGTAATTCCCTGGTTTACCTCTTGCACCCTTCTTGAAAAATTGAATCACATTAGCTGTCCTCCAGTCCTCTGCCATCTCCCCTGTGGCCAGAGTGGAATTTAAAATTTGGGTCACAGCCCTTGTAATTTCCTTTTCCCACAGAAAGATATATCTCATCTGAACTGGGGTTTTACCCACTTTTAAGCCAGCCAAATCCTCCAATACCTTCTCACTCTGCTATCCTGACAGCAGTCTACATAACACCCCATGCAGATGTGAAGAATGCCCCAGACGAGATTTACACCAGCACAAACACTCTAGTGACAAAATTCACCAACGCCCTATTTATTGTGGTCGGCGACTTCAATCAAGCCAACCTCAAGCGGGTGATGCCAAAGTACTAGCAACACATCTCCGGTCCCACCAGGGGACTGAACATTCTAGACTACTGCTACACAACCATCAAAGACAACTACCACTCGATCACCCGCCCTCACTTTGGAAATCATTTCACGGCGGTGTGTTCCTCCTCCCAGAAAGTCTCTGGGACTTCTTGGAATTGGTGGACTGGACCGTGTTCAAGTATTCAATGGAAAACCTAGACGAGTACGCCACCACAGTCAAGGACTTCATTAGCAAATGTGTGGAGGACTGTGTACCAAAGAAGTCAGTTCGAGTGTTCCCTAACCATAAATCTTGGATGAACCAGGAAGTCCCACTCCCTACTGAAGACCAGACGTGCAGCATTCAAGTTGGGTGACCTGGATCAACTCGGAGAAATCCAATATGACCTCCGCAAAGCCACCAGGGATACCAAGAGGCAGTATCGCACGAAATTAGAGGCCGAAACCTACCAACCTGATTCCCATTGCCTATGGCAAAGCCTAAACAACATTACAGGATATAAAATGAAGCAGTGCAAGATAACAGCCAGAGACACATCCCTCCCTGACACGCTCACTGCTTTCTATGCGTGGTTTGAGCAGAATGTCAGCAGCTCAGTCATGCCTACCCCAACAGCCCCAGACACACCTGTTCCCTCCGTCACTGTTTCAGTCATCAGATTTCTCTTTCTGTAGTCAACCCAAGGATAGCAATAGGCCTCGACAGTGTCCTTGGCCGAGCACTCAGATCCTGTGCAGACCAAATGGCGGAGGTATTCACCGACATCTTCAACCTCTCCCTCCTACGAGCCAAAGTCCCCACCTGCTTCAAGAAGACCACCATCGTCCCCATACCTAAGAAAGCACATGCAGTGTGCCTTTATGACTATCGCCCAATGACTCTAACCTCAATAATCAAGAAATACTTCCAGAGGCTGGTCATGGCCCACATCAGCTCCAGTCTCCCAGCCCGCCTTGATCCCCTACAATTTGTCTGCCGACATAACAGATCCACAGATGATGCCATATCCCTAGGCCTGTGCTCATCCCTGGAACATCTGGACATCAAAGACACCCATGTCAGACTTGAGCTAGTTGATTACAGCTCCGCCTTCAACACCATTATCCTCTACAGACTGATCTCAAAACTCCGTGACCTTGAGCGCACCTCCTCTACAATAACACTCAATACTGGAGCCTTCCAAGAATGCTTCCTCAGCCCCCTACAGTACTCCCTTTACACCTAATTCCAAATGAACAATATCTACAAGTACATTGACAACACCATCTAGTGGGTAGGTTACCTAACAACAACGAGTCAAACTACAGAAGGGAGATAGAGGCCTTGGTGACATGCAATGAAAACAATCCGTCTCTCAACATCGGCAAAACTAAAGAACTGATCACTGACTTCAGAAAGAAAGGAGAAGAACACACCCCCATCTACATCAATGGAACTGAGGTTGAGAGGTTGAAGAGCATCAAGTTTCTTGGAGTGACAATAACTGACAACCTGTCCTGGACTTCCTGCGTAGATGCAACAGTTAAGGCACAACAATGCCTTCCTCAGGCAGCTCAGGAAAATTTGGCATGTCTGTAAGGTCCTTCACCAACTTCTACAGATGCACCATTGAAAGTATACTGTTCAGGTGTATAACTGCCTGGTATGGCAACTGCTCTGACCAGGACCGTAAGAAACTACAGAAGGTGGTGTGCTTAGCCCATTACAGAAGCCAACCTTCCATCCATGGACTCCATTTATATGGCTTGCTGTCACTGCAAGGCTGCGAATATCATCAAAGATCCATCGTGCCTCGGTAATGATCTCCTATAACCTCTTCCATCAGGCAGAAGATACAGAAGCCTGAACACACGCACAAGCAGATTCAGGAACCGCTTCTTCCCAGTTGTTATCAGACTGATGCATGGAGTCTCTGGCCTCAAATAATGCTGATCTTGCTAACATTGATCTTGCCTAGTGCATGCCCAGTGTAATGTAACCTGTATGCCTCTGTCTAAGTCTTTTTGATCTGTACATCCTTTGCTTACTGTGATCTGCCTGTGCGATTCATGAACAAAGCTTTTAACTGTATTTTGGTACATGTGACAATCAATCCATCACTCCTTATGTCAAAATGCTCAAGAAGCTCACATTTCCTGTTTTCCGAATTCTGTACCTACATCCTCCATTTCCAAAGTGATTTTTTTTTTGTAACACCCAACCACTGTCCTCCAGCTCCACATACAGATTGGCTCCCTTGGTCCCTAATCAGTCCTAACCTTTCTCAGGTTATCCTCTTCCCCTTGATATACTTATAGAATATCTTAGGATTTTCCCAATTTCTTCCCTCCTGTTTGCTTTCCTAATTGCTGTCTTAAGCTCCCCATTACACTTTCTTTACTCTGGTGATTTGCTACGTTTGTACCTGTTAAAAGCCTCCCTTTTCCTCCTTATCCAGTCCCGAAATTCCTAGAAATCCAGGGTTCTCTGGGTTTGTTGCTCTTATATTTCAGCCTAAGGGTAACATGTTGGGCCCACACTCTGGCCAGTTCCATTTTGAACCTGCCGCCTCCCCCACCACCACCACCACTGTCAACTGTAGGCTTACCCAGAATTAGATGTTCCCAGTCTACTTTGGCCAGATCATGCCTTATTTTAATAAAATCTGCTTTCCCCCAATCCGGAACCCTTTTTGTGCCAGGTTTCTCGTTTTCCATAACAATCTTAAAATGTCCACAACCACTTTCAACCCAGGATTCCCTAGCACCATAGTTGACAGGGCCCTCTGCCATGTATGACCCATCTCCCACACTTCAGCCCTCACTCCCTGTCTTCCCTCCAACAATAGTGATAGGGTCCCCCTTGTCCTCACCTACCATCCCACCAGTGTTCACATCCAAAGGATCATTAGCCACCGCTTCCACCAGCTCCATCACCAGACACGTATTCCCCTCCTCTCCATTATCAGCCTTCCACAGGGACTGCTCCATCTGGGACACTCTAGTCCACTCCTGCTTCATTCCCAACATTTCTGCACAGTCCCCCAGCACCTTCTCCTGCAATCACAGAAGGTATAATATCTGCCCATCTATTTCCTCCCACCCTCCCTCACCACCAAGGCTGCAAACACCTGCAATTAGCGAGTTTTGGTATCACACTCCCATTTATTTTCATCTGAAAATCAGAAGCATGTTGGTGAAAGTAAGAACCAAGGCCATGTAACACAGACCCCTGATTTGCTGTTACTTATTTAATATTTTACAATTTAACAAACTGCCCCCATGACACAATAAAATTATATGATTTAGTAAAGGAACACCTTAACAGAATGTATGGATATTTGTTGACGCTCATTAAATATTTTGTTTGCATTTTATGTACCTCTGGAAAATGTTTGGGGAAAACTGGAATTGTCTTTCAAGGTCAATTGCAGCTCCATAAGGACTTGTTTGAATTGTTTTGCCAACCCATCAAAAGTGAGAACAGAGAGTCGTCTAATATTCTTTTAACAAGGTTTAGTTGAAAGTTGTAGCACCAATCAATCCATTTCTCTAATTTGTAGAATTACTGATAGGAAAAGTAGAGCCAGAAGGTCCACAATCAGTATTTTAATCGTACAAATAAAATTAATTTAAAAATGTAAGTAAATATGCAACCTTTGATTCAATATTAGATTTAGATTGAACACTGAGTGAGCCATTATGCAGGCTTCTGAAGAATGATTTACTTGGACATGTATTTATTGGAATAGTTTCAATGAAAGTGCAGTGCAATCTTTCAAAGCTTTATCTGTTATGCTTTAAAGAACTGTTAACTTCAAAGGAGTATTAAATTTGTTTGAATCAGAAACTGAGCTATCTCAGCTATGTAAAAAATAGTTCTAAAGTACAACTGAACAGTATACACTGCATATTGTTGAAATATTGCTGAAAAATATAATAATTAGCATATACAAACATACCAAAAAACACTAACACTCTAAACAATCAGGACAAAACATTAATCCTTGCTGAGCTTGAATCTTTTTTCTGCTATAGTGTTTTCAAATAAAGCAGAAATCGTTATGAATTGAATTTGCTGATGTGTACGATAAAGTCCTTTCAAATAGCAAAATAAAATCAAACTTGCCCTGCAGCAAAGTTAAGCAGGATCACTACTTTCGCTTATGTTAACAGTAGCAATTAGATAACGGTTTAAACTGAGTGCTGTAACAGCAAAAATCTGCATTTAATTGTTTGAAAGTTTTACACAAATATTGCATGTTACTTTGTTTCCTATTAATTACAATTCTGTCATTATTGAACATGTACCTGCAACAAAAAACATGATAGTAGCCAGTTGTGTGGAATTGTACTTTTTGACTACCCACATTTTTGGCAATTACACATTTGCTTTTCAAAAAGGTCGAGTACTAAAATGTTCACTTTATTCAAAATGCTAAAGCAACTTGCCAAATTCTATAAGTGAAGCACCCGGTATTGCCTTGGTGACACATCACCAGTTCAGTGTATTCATGCCATTCAAGTTGCTGAAGAGTAGGAGGCCTGTAGTTTTCACTTAAAGGTGAACTACCATCACATTTCACATTCTTTTCTTTATGCACTTGAGATAGCCAAGTTCATACTTTCATTCTTAGCAAACGAGAGGACCAGCAAGAGCAGGAAAAGACACTACTAAGATCTTGCATGCCATTAGGTCCTGCCACTGAGTGACACATCGCTAATATTTTTAACTTGTCCCCAAGGATTACCTAATAGTTCCTAGTAGAGAATGAAGCCTAAATATGCCTTCCTGAACTTGTGCATCAACCATTTGGGTTTATATTATTACTTGTAGCTCAAACCTCCAATTAACTTAAGTGTCAAGAAATTTGCAAATCTTGTTTTCCCTCACACTTGGATGATATGTTCTTACATCTAGAGACGAAAGTTTACCTAAGGTATATTTAGTTTGAAAAAGACAATAGAGATAGACTTGCAATTTATAAATGAAGCATATTTCAGTAACTTGCTTTTATACAGGACAGAGAAAAAGTAAGGTGGATAATAGCAAGGATACTAGATGCTCTTATTTCCCTGCCTGTGTTTTATAACACAAAAAGCCACTACCCTGTGAAAAAGCAACTTTGAACAAAGATCATTCAATGAAACCTCAAGATCTACCAACTTGTCCAGTATCTTCAGCAGTGGCAAACAGCTAAATAGTCAAGACTGGGGTTTAAAATTTAACACAGTGATGCTAAGAAGTTTATACTACAACTGCCTTTACATTCTTGTTTAAATGGACGCCTCTCCTTTTTCAGCTTATTACCTGTGTTTGATAACACATTTTTGTCATTTTTCAGGTGGTAGAGCGAGGTGGTAGAAATATTACCTAAAAATCTTGTAGTTAAGTGTCTCCTTCGTTGTGATCTCATTAGTTACATTTTAATTGAAGTATGATAACTGCATGCTAAAAGAGAACAATTCTTCCATACTTGCCCTGCTTTGTTTTCATAAATATTGTTTAATGACATCAGTTTCACTTTTTGCCACATGTACCATCATGATATGGTAACAAAATTCTTTTGGATAGCTGGCTCCGTTCCGTCTTCATCTCCTTGGACCAGAAAATGTGGCAGGTGAAGGAATTTTGAAAGGAGATGGGTCTGTCAGGTCAGAAAGCTTTTTGACTTGACCGTGCTACCTCCTCCATAAAAACCTAGGCTTTTGTGTTAATACAACATAGAGACATTGGGCTCACCTTATTTGTCTCTTTCTAACACCTTTGGACTAAGTCTTCCTCTACAGATTGAATTTGATGTTTTAGTTAAAAACAAAGATACACCAGGATGTTACAAAACACGGGTCAGTATATGTTCATGAAAGGATAACGGTCAAATCCTTAACTTCTCATTCTGAGTTCTTTGCATAATCTATGTCTAAGAGAGAATGATGCCTGAATTTGGATTGCCAAACTGTCATACATCAAATAGTTTAGATTATTTTAGCATTTATACAACCATTCTCCAATTTGCTCACACTGATGATGAACAAATTAACCTTTGACAAATCATGAAAAGGTGGAAAATCAAGTCAAGAACTAACAATTTGTTATGAAGCTTATGCTTGTAATTAGCAATACTTAACATTGTGCAATCCTTTAGTAGTTTGGGGTTAATTGATGGAAAGAATAATGCAGGCTATACAGATCCAATTCAGCTACGTCACAGTAATTTAGCATCATCTGTGTTGCTGATAATAAATTTACAGTTAAGATCAGTGCCTGAAAATAATAAAACTTCCACCATTTAATTCTGATTAGATACCGCAGGTAGCTTACAGTTTATCAACAATAAGCATCTGTTGGTTAGATCAAAGTTTACATCACAGTTACCAATATTTTCAGAATTTATACAGCCTCAACCTAATGAATTGGGAAAGCTTCCTTATTGTCTTCAGTGATGATGGTGTTAAATGTAGAGGTCATTTGCATGATAAATCTGATTAGAGATAATATCTCTTCCTGTTGCATCTTCTGATGGGTAAATGTACATAACATGCTGCTAGTCACATCTGAATGTATGGCTTAATTTTCATCTGATATGTGATTAATGTATACATTTAAATACACTTTCATGTACCCACTTGACACGGGCATAGAATTTCAATTTCTGTAATATGTCGTTCACCTCTTTTTTAATACTGTTTCTCTTGGGAAAATGAGGGTTAACTGGCTAAAAATATACTTCTCTTTTACAGGGAAACCCTTCAATAAATTTGCGTCTCCCACCGTTGTGAAATTCATTCTACCACGTGAAGGCAGTTAAGATTTGTGTGAGAACTTCTGCAACTGTGAACTTATTAATGTCAAGTAGAATGTTAAAATCTTGACTTTTCAAAGAACATTCTAATTTTATCAAACCAATCTGAGTGACACATTAGAAAAAATTACCCCTTTAGTTGTCAAGATACCTCAAACAGCCATGTTATTTTCTCCCATGATGTTGGATTAACAGAATATCCCGAGGCAGTTCTTTCACCTATGTAATTTCTGAATTTTCTTTTTAACTCAGAGTCTTAAACAATTTAAAATAAGCAATGACACAATTACATCTTGTGCATTGGTTAAGTATTCATAGGATAAAACACCAATTCAGGATCTATACTGTCTATGTTGGAACAGTTGGCATGGAACCATGATGTGGTATTGAATAGCTGAGGAAAGGAGGAGACTGGAAAGTTAACCACTTCATTCAGTCTCTCACAGGACACTATAAATATTTGGCTAGTACAAACTTATTAGTGTCAAACATTGTCTTTTCCTTGATTTTCTAAGAAAGTGCTTAATTTTATCAAGTACATGATCAAAAAAGGTGGTACAATGTTTTTTGTCTGCTTTACCAGAAAAGTACTGAAAGATTAAATATTCATGCTGCATGTGAATGTAAGTATTGAGATCAAACACTCATATCTTTTAACGTTTAAATTATCCACGTCTACATTCCCGTATTGGTTTTCATATTGGCCAAAACCACACTAAAACACACCTTAGGGGGATATTTTGGCTGCACAAGTTTGTGTTTGTAGAACCTATAGTCTCCTTGGGCCAAATATTTTATTATGCAGTTCTGTCCGATGTGGAAGTTATTGTCACTTCTGCTTGGAGTAGGTTGGCTTTTCTACTGAGGTTATGCAGTTCTTGGCTCATTACGTATGCATGTGCAAAGAGCACAGTGAATTCGGAGTTGAAGCAAGCAGGAAATTGGCATCTTCTCTGTTCCCTTATGGAGTCAAAGGTCCTGTTACCTGTTTAAAGGCCACCCAGATAGGCACTTGTTCCCTGTAAACCAGGATTATCTGAGGTTCTCAGAATGGGACCTGCAGCTATACGCGCTGGCCTTTTGATGCTTCCCTTCCTCAGACAGGCTTCCAATCTTGGACTGCCTCCTAGACCCAGTCCTGTTGCACTCTGGACTCCCTCTCTGTTATCCTTCATATCCTATGCAACTTACATTTTTACCACCCAGCTGTAATCAGGCATGACTCAGAAGTTATGTCGGAGCAGTACAGGACTTTGATTAAGCCACAGCTGGAGTACTATGTGCTGTTCTAGCCACTGCACTATAGGAAGGATGTGATTGCACTGGATGGGATGCAGGGGAGATTTACCAGGTTGTTGCCTGGGATGGAGCAGTTTACCTCTGAAGAAAGGCTGGATAAGTTGGGTTGTTTTCTTTAGAGCAGAGAAGGCTGAGAGAGGAAGTGATTGAGGTGTATAAGATAATGAGAGGCATGGACAGAAAGCAACTGTTCCTCTTAGTTAAAGAGTTAATAACAAGAAGGCATAATTTAAAGGTAAATGGCACGAGGTTTAGATGAAAAGTCTTTTCATCTGGAGTGTGGTGGGAATGTGGAATGCATGCCTTAGAGGTGATTTGGGGTGGGAAACCTCAACCTTGAAAAATTACTTGGATGAGCTTGAAATGTCTTAAAATTCAAGACAATGGAAGGTGATGGCCTGGTGGTATTATCGCTAGACTGTTAATTCAGAGATCCAGATAACATTCTGGGGACCCAGGTTCGAATGCCACCATGGCAGATGGTGGAGTTTGAATTCAATAAAATATCTGGAATTAAGAATCTAATGATGACTATGAATCCATTGTTGATTGTCAGAAAAACCCATCTGGTTCACTAATGTCCTTTCGGGAAGGAAACTGCCGTCCTTACCTGCTCTGGCTGACATGTGACTCCAGAGCCACAGCAATGTGGTTGACTTTCAACTACCCTCTAGGCAATTAGGGATGGGCAATAAATACTGCCTAGCCAGTGATGCCCTCATCCTGTTATTGAATTTTTAAAAAGTACTGGAAAGTGGGACTTGTGTCGATTTAGAGTAGATTAGTTGATGGAGACTCAACAGGTCGAAGGGCCTCTTCTGTGCTGTATGATTCTATGTACGTATCTTCAATACTTGCTACACCTGTCCCTACACCTCTCCCCTCACCTCCATTCAAGGCACAAAACAAACCTTCCATATCAGATAGCGGTTCTCCTGCACATCCATCAACTTGGTCTCCTGTATCCGCTGCTCCCAATGTGGCCTCCTCTACATCAGTGAGACCAAGTGTAGATTCTGAGACCGTTTTGTAGAGCATCTGCGCCCTGTACACAACAAACGACAACACCTTCCAGTCGCCAACCATTTTAACACTCCGTCCCACTCCCTGGGCGACATGACAATTCTGGGCCACCTCCAGTTTCACAATGACACCACCCATAAACTGGAGGAGCAGCAGCTCATATTCTGCCTCGGAAGCCTACAGCCCAATGACCTAAACATGGAATTCACCAATTTTAAAATCTCCCAGCCCTAGCCTTTCATCCCCGCCTCCTTGACCTGACATAACCTGTCCATCTTCTTTCCCACCTATCTGCCCCTCCCACCTCACTGACCAATCCCCACCACTCCCTACCTGCACTCACCTACCACCATCCTGCCTACTTTCCCCAGCCCCACCCATCCTCTCTCTATTTATTTCTGAGTTGACTGCTCTTTCCCTATTTCTGAAGAAGAGTCCTGACCCGAAACACCAACTTTCCTGCACCTCTGATGCTGCCTTGTCTGCTGTGTTCTTCCAGCTCTGTGCTGTGTTATCTGTATGTATTTTATGTTGTGTTCTGCTGAAAGGTACTGTATTTATGAAGTTGTGTTAAAATTAATAAAGGTTAGAATTAATATAATTTTTTAGTGTGGTTAGTTTCTCTTTATTGTTCCAATAATATTTATTTTGCCCAAATTAAACATGCATGTCAATCCTTCAAAAATATTACTTCGCCTTTTGACCTAAAAGCAAGGTCTCAAAAGTTAAATTATTTTAAGAGTATGTACAATATACCCTCTCAACAATGTGCTGCTGCAAGCACCTGTGCATGAACTTGCAGCCTTCACTTTGTTCTGCTTTTCCTCATTCTTCCTCACAATGGATCGCTTCACACTTCCCTGCAGTAAATTTTGTCAGCCTATTCCATCAGCTTAATCCTCCTCGTGTTTACAATAAGTTTTGTCATAGGCACATACGTCTCTTGCCCAATGAAGTTCCCCAACTATTTTGTTTGCTCCTAGAAAACAACTCATGATTTTGAACCATATCATAGCATCTAGCTATCTACCCAGCCTATCCTTCGCTACTGTAAGCTGAAGCTCATCCTGTGTCTATTGGCTTTATGAATTTGGGTCTGCTGTTAATAAATAATATGGAGGCTTCAGTGGTGTCAGTTGGGGCTAAGTGCCTTGCTTTTATTTTGCTTAACAAGCGGTTTGGTGAGAAGATAAATCAGTACAAAATGTGTCCATATCACTGGTTCTGTTTGCATTCATGTCACACGTACAATGAATTTGATTGCATTGAACAGTAGTGGATGTTTTTTGGAAACGTGCGCAAAAATAATTTCTAATAATTCATCAGTGTGCGGTGGTTAGTGATGTTTACCAGGCCCAGCAATTCCTTGCGCTTAACAGTTGCTAGAGTAATCTCACAGGTAACATATTTTAAGACCAGTCTCTAGAACAGTTCTGAAGAAGGGTCTAGGCCCGAAACATCAGCCTTCCTGCTCCTCTGATGCTGCTTGGCCTGCTGTGTTCATCCAGCTCTACACCTTGTTATCTCAGATTCTCCAGCATCTGCAGTTCCTACTATCTCTAGAACAGTTGGCATTCAAGTGGTCAATTGTCCTAGGGTTGGTTCATTCCATTTAGTATTTGAATTCTACATTGTGATGTCAAAAATTGTTGTCATGTAATACATGCCATTAGGTTCCTCAGCAATTGTGCATTCAAAAGCAATTATGACGTAAACTGATATGTCATGAAGACATGCGTGAATACTTGAGGTTTTTTGTGTACTGTTATGTGCAGTGCATTGTGTGAAAATTTAAATAAAAATGACAGATGTGAGAATATCCATCGATTTTAAAAATAAGACGTTACCGGCATAAATTTTTCAAATCTGATGAATTTGCTAGGGCTTTTATATTTTCTGTTTGTCATTTAAAATTTCCTTAAATGTTTGTCTTAGTGGTATTGTAGGCACCCCATGCAGGAGGTTGACACAGCCAGCAGCACCCACAAAATTAGAATTGCTAAACTTTTAAGGCTGCTGGCTGATTTTTCTAATTGCTAATGTTTGGAAATTGAATGGCTTTCACTTTGGATTGCTGTTGGCTGTGTGAAATCCTTAGGGGCCAGCAGATCTACTATGCCATTAAACTGATAAGTAGCTTAATTGCACGACCAATACTGAAGTCCATACCGTAAATACAGCTGTTACTACTTAATTCGCTTTATTTAACTGACTTTATAGGGGTCCTCTTGTGGCTCACTGGTTGAGGAGACTTGAGTTCAAGTCTCACCTGCTCCAGAGGTGTGTAATAATATCTCTGAACAGGCTGATTAGAAAAATAGATTAAATTTTAAAAAAAACTCTGACGGCCCCCTCTGAGCATAGTGGTCTTGGCTGTACCCGTGGATCCAGAGACCTGACTTTGAATCCCACCTGCTCCAGAGGTATATTATAACATCACTGAACAGGTTGATTAGAAATACAGGTTAAATCATTTCAAAAAAGCTGACTTTACAGGGCCCCTTTTGTGGCTCAGTTGTAGCATCCCTACCTCTGGAACGTGAAACCCGAGTTCAAGTTTCACCTGCTCCAGAGGTGTGTAATAACATCTCTGAACAGTTGATTAGAAAAATCAGTTAAATTTTTTAAAAAATTAACTGACTTTATAACTAATAGTTTTTCTAAGTACGTTTTCATTCATTGCAACTTCTGGACCATGCTGAAAGCCTCCTTAACCTATTTGCCTAATCTGTTGTGTCAGTGAGCTTGTTTGATGTAATCAATTTTCTCCAATTCTTCCTCCTGGCCATGTACTGTTTCTGCCAAATTTCTTTGAGGGAGGAATGTAAATTGGAAATAGGATAAATTTATGAACAGTGACCATTGCTTATCGCCAGTACTTCTATGCAAATACAGTTTTACAATTATACACAATAACTGGCATTATCATAATGCAATTACAGTAATCAGCTAAAATAGCGTAGATTATCACTGAATAAGCTAACAAAGTCTGCAGGAAGTACGACTAAACTTATTTAAGCAGCAGCCAATGCTTTTTATAAACTGTAACCCTGCACAACTTGGAGGGGATAAGACAGACTTACGCACACAAAATATAATCAAATGCAAGGCTTTTTTTTTCTATCTTCATAGCGCCTTTCATGACTAAGGACAGCCCAAACTACTTTGCAGCTAAAGAAGTGCTTTTGAATCGTACTTTTGTTGTATAGGAAATGTAGCAACCCAAGCTGTGCATGGCAGGCTTTCAAAAACATCAATGTGATAATAACCCAAAGAATCTGCTTTTTGGTGATTTATGAATGAGACTTAAAAATTAGCCTGGATGCTGGGGATAATGTCCCTGCTGCTATTAAAATGTGGACCTCAGCATTTTTATATCTACTTTAAAGAATAGGCAAAGTCTCAATTTAATGTCCTTTCTGAAAGTTTGCACTTCAGAAGAGACAGCATCCCCTCAGTAGTGTATTAAAATGAGTTAATCCAAATTGATACTGATTACCATTTTGGCTGATGTAACCGTGAATGCCTGCTTTAAACATGTATGGTTTTGGTGTGGAGAACTCCAGTAGTACATCCTAATCAAAGCAACTTTAAACGTTACTGAGAAAGATTTGTCAATGACTTCACATTTTTCTCTGAACATCAAATTTTGTTTTTGTTGGAAATCAGTCTGAAGGATTTTGCATGCTTAACATATTATTTCCAGTTTGAGAACTACATGAGTTGAAAAAACAAACATTTACTAACAAGTGAATTATTGGTAGGTGAATACAGGGTTCTGAAATAACCTGCAGCTGCTAATTTATGTCTGAATTATTTCTTTGCCCACAGCTTCTAAAATGAGTCATTTAATGTAACAACAGCTATAGGCTTTCACCGAGTGGAGCAATAATGGTGCTGATACAACTGGCACTAATAGTGGCTTGTACACAGTTGCTGTTGCTAGCCCTAAGTCATTTGGTACCCAGCTGTACATTTCAAAATTATTATCTTTAGCAGATAATAACTAATTTGTCGTCAAGGTCGCCTTTATAGGAGAGAAAACTGGATTGGTTTTAATAGTTAATATACATGTCTCCAGCACTTTCTTGTTGTAAATGTTGACTTCCTGTTCTTTAAACCAAGGTGTAGTCTGCAATTCTTAATTGTCAATGATAGGATATGGCTCCTTGAATAGAATTTCCCTGCAACTTGTAGTCAGAGCCAATGCTGACAGTGTCTGGAATTTATTCCTACCATTAATAGCAAAATAGTATTGTTAACAAGCATTCAGGCCTACCTTATTTTTCAAGCACTGAATGTAAAGAGCTGGTGGTGAGCCTTGGAAAGATGAATTGCATCAACACACATACTTGCACATCCTTTTGTTTTCATTTTGTTGCAGTTCTGCTGTCAACAGAAATAATCTTTAATCTTGCCATAGCAGCTAATTTTTATTTTTTGATAGAGCTTCATGTCAAGAAATGTGCATTTTGCCAACATATAATTTGGTGTTTCTCACTTCCTTAGACAGAATTCTACCCCTTCAGACTACACAAGTAAAACTGAAGTCTAGCATTTACAGTCAGTGTCTCAACCATCAACTAAGAAATTACAAAATCAATTCTACACTGTAAGAGTGTTACCAAAGTAAAGAGCTTAGAAGACGACTAGGCCCACGGCTATTAGAAGGGTGTTTTTTTTTTTTTGTTTTTGTTTTGTTTTGTTTTAAATTTATCCATTTTCTAAACACCTCCAGAACAAGTGGGACTTAAACCTGGGTCTCTTGGCTCTGAGGTAGGCACACAACCACTGCACCACCAAGAGGGCACCTATGAATGATTTTTTAAAATTAATTTAACATATTTTTCTAATAAACCTGTTCAGAGATATTATTACATACTTCTGGAACAGGTGAGACTTGAACCTAGGCTTTGTGGTCCAGAGGTAGCGACACCATCACAACAGGGCTCCTATGAAGGATGTTGGTTTATTTTCTTTCCAGTACTACATGAAATGTCTACATGCCGCTCCAACAGTTGCTTTATCTTTGTTTCCTCGTTTTAAAATTTAACCTGTTTTCCTAATCAACCTGTTCAGAGATATTACTACAGATATGCCTCTGGAGCAGGTGGGACTTGAACCCAGGCATCCTGGTTCAGGGGTAGGGACACTACCAGTGCACTACAAGACGCCCTCAGTTCCTACTAGCCCTCAGGTGTCTCTTTTTTGTTTTTCCTAATTTAACCTATTTTCCTAATCAACCTATTCAATGATGATGTTATTGCACACTTCTGGAGAAGGTGAAACTTGAACCTGGGCCTCCTGGTCTGAGGGAGGGACACTACCAAGCACCACAAAAGGGCCTCTAAGAAGGACATTGATAGTACTGCTAAATTAGCTTCAACACCTGTGGATTAGAGAGGAGTAATTTGGCAAAGTGCTTTTGCTTGTTCTTCAAGGACTTCTGCAGAAAACATGCCTGTGTGACAATTGGATGAGTTGTGAAGATCATCCATTGTTGTTATGATCTGGGCAATCAAAGACTCATTGCTTGCGTTTGCAACTGGAGATTGTGAAGAAATTAAAAGTAACCAACATCTCTGGAACCAGATCCCAGTCAATCTCTTTGAAAGGGCAGAGAAAAATTGGCCATAAAAATCCTATCCTCAGTCCTTCATGTTACTTTTCCACTTGATTGTAGAATGAACTGACTGATTTCAGTCACGCTGCTCAATGTATTTCAGTGGAGACTTCAGATACAGTTTCAAAGAATATGGATTGTAGTGTTGGCAAGCTTCCAAAGTTTATAGATATTATAAATCGGTCATTGCCCTGCAGTTTAGTTTTAAACACACAAAGACAAATTGATTGTTTTGAATTAAATTACAGTGCATTTAATTGCTCTCAAATGATATTAGCTATAGTTAAATTCAACAAACACCTTTTGCACTTGGTGCTAGAGTTATCAATTGTTTTGAGTACTGGATTCAATAGATTTTGCAGCTTATAATAACTCAAAAATAGTTTGCTCAGTTTAATTTTTACGAAACTCATTTTGAGTATCCTAGAATATTTCAATATTCTTTCAATTGCCCAGATTTTCTCCACTGTTCTGAAATTTTAAACATTTGTGTGTGGGGTTGGGAGGGAGCGGTGCTGTGGAGGAGCAATAAAAGAGACTATTCTGTACTTTCAATAGGGGATCCTGTTGGATATCACATGGTACAAAATGCACTTTGGTAAAAATTCGAAATGATTTCACAGAAATAATTTAAAATAAAACATTGGTTTTCACACATGACTTTTGCTGGGGACACTCTGTCTGAGGGGGACAGGAGCATGTAAATAGCCTGAGTTGTAATGTACAAGCCTGTTATTAAAATGTGGGTGTGTCCCTTTAAAGCTAAAACATGCAGTTGCTCTGCATTCTTGAATGGGCTTTGAACTGTCAAGTGTTTATTTTTTGGCGGTGAGTCAATTCAGAAACTAGTTATTTTGCCTTTAGATGATGTGATGCAAAAATTAGCATTGGCCATTGACATTTGGAATGTTGATTGGTTACAGTATTTATTGGGAGGCAGGAACGCACAATGGAGGCCAGAAGTGGCTAAAAACCCCATCATGGTGTGGAAATAGAAGGTCTGCTGGGCAAAAAGGCAGAACCTTGTTATTACTACTTTGATTCTGCTTCTCAGCCAAATTGACAGACAGGTTGTGACTGGGTGGGAAAAACAGTGGAAGGAGATCACAGCTGGGATCCTGTGTACAGACCCCAAAGAATTAGGAGGATGGGGAGAGATTAACATGGGGCAGGTGTTTAGTGGGAAGTGATTAACCATCACAGGCAAAATTGTGGTTGGGAGGGTCGGAATCCAAGTTAAGTATGTTAATATGGTGTCTCTCCATGACAGAACACTCTGATACCTCAGTATGCACCGTAATAAAAGTACTGGGCTTGTACGTAGACTTGGGAACGGGTTCCTTGTATCTAAGTTTTTAAACTGCATCTTCCTGCCCATCATGGTGTCATTTTTTTTTTTTTGAAACCAATATCTCCAATCTTTTTAAGGAACAATTGGGTGCTACAATGTGTGGGTGGGAGAAGGGGCGCATAAGTGAATCAGATTTCTATATAGCCTTTCCTGTCAATAATAATCTTGATATTCAGAGGATTAATGTGACACTACATGTTTATCCTCCTATACCACACAACAACCTCATGCAGCAGTTAACAGCTCAACAGTATTGCTTTTATTACTGTTTCGATATCAGCTTTTTTCTTTGCTTGTACTGTGTCGAAATCCTATGATATGATTGAGCCACAAATTAATGAAACTCAGAGATTGTGCGCAGTGTTGGACTATCAGTAATTTTATAGAGAGAAAAGTACTGTACTTTGGAGACATCTGACATTCCCCTTAAGACCATATGTCCCGAATGATTGAAGCCTTTGCATTTAAGTAGCTTCAGTGTGGGTTTGATTACATCTTCATAATGAACCAAAAATAGCAAGATATTGAAATTTCCATCATTCCTTTGTGTCCTGATCTCAGATTGAGGTACCAGCTTGACAAATTCTTAGAGGTACAGAATTCTGATGCATATTTGTTAATGTTTAGCTGTTTGATTGCGTGTTGAAACTGCTTACCAGTTAAGGCTTTTGTGAGTAATTGAAGTTTATGATTGAATATTTGTCACAATATACAAATCAAAACTTGAATTTTGGAATTGCTTTCCTCCAGTAAAATTTAAAATTTAATTCATATCTGGTTTGGTGTCAAAATTAAAGGAAATATCTTTATTTTTATAGCAAATTCCAAACAAAATAATAAAATTTGAAGATGAATGCAGTATTGGTTAAATGCTAAAGAAGTTGTTTCACCTAACTAATAACACATTAAATAGTTATCCTTTTTAGAAACTATTAGAGTTGTACAACCTGAGGCTTTCATTATCCCTGAAAAATTTGACAAATGTGCTATCATTTTGCCATTCATGTCTGCCAGTCGTGAATTACTGTCAAGTCCAACAGTGCACACGGGCACGACATTTTTTTCTCGAAGGCTGCTATTTTGATTATTGGGAGCTACCTTTGATTTTCAGGGACTCCTTTTTCATTATCACCAACCCATTTATTAAATGATGTAGTCATGTAGTAACGATGCCTTCTGTGTTTGTGTTGACATGTGGGGCATTTCAACTTGCGCAGAAGCAAAATTAGAAGAATTTATCAATATCCTCTAATTATCAACTCTCCATTAAACTTAAAGCTGTAATACATTGAAAAGCATTTCCTAGACAGTGTAGTACTTAATTTGGCACAAGACAATGGGTATAACTTAATGATTAAGGTTTTTTTCATAGTAACTCTCACATTGGTACGCGTGGAAAGCCAGCACCCTAAACACACCTTCCACAGACTGGTAACATTACAGTGAATGCATTTTCATCACATTTACAAAAAGTTGGACCATTTTAACCAAGCAATTATTACCTGTTAACTATTATCTCTGACATCAATCTCAGATGAAAATTTAACAGTTGGCATGTAATATCCATTTCAACAGCATCTATTTTTGTCCCCATATAGTAGCTCCTGAAGGTATGCAGCCTTTAACCTTGACATTCAACGTTCATTTACTAGGAGTTCATTACGTCAATGATTTCAACTCAATGCTCGAGTTGCTTCCAATGTCCTGAGCACTTTTCTGTTGAAAGGTTTAAATCTTTTCTCTCTTTGTATTTTTCCCTCCCCCGCCCTTACAGCCTTTCCTTTATCTATTGAAGCCAACTCCTCCTCCCACCCCTCTTGCGACTTCCATATTCCTCATCCTTCTTGCAGTCACCTCCTTCCTCCACCTCCCTCTTGCAACTTAATTTTCCTTCACCCCATTTTCAGCATCTCTTTTCTCCCTCATCCTCTTGCAATGGCCCTTTGCTGCAGCAGACTCTTCCTAAAGCCAGATGGCGGCCCACCCGGAAAAAAGCATGGCGCCTCCCCCTAGAAAGCACAACACTGGGGCTATGGCTCGCCCAGCGATGTCCTTGCTACCACCATTTACATTCTTAATGATCACTATTCCGCCAATCAGGCTATTCTCTGCTGCATTTGCTGATGCTATCAGCAGCAAATGTTAGAGAGAATCAATCTGTGATTGGAGAAGCAGCTCTCTCTATTTAGCTTCCGGCGTGTGGCTTTTCATCCAGTGGACTTTGACTGACTCTTTGACTGAATTTTCTAGGGCATTTTGGTGGCTTTCAAGCCAAATTTGTCTGCTACTCTTCCACTACTCTATATACTTTGAGCTCCACTGCAGACATTATTCAGCTTATTATATATTTCATCTTTCTATTTATGGATGGACTTTGCTTCAGTGATTGATGAACACTGAAGGTGAGGAAGGTGGTGCTGTTCTGTCTCTTGAATTATCTGTTCTTTGAGATACCAATGAGAGTTTTCATGGTCAGATCTGACCTCAACTTGTGCTGACAGGTGCATACAAGTATGATTGGTGAGAACTAGTGAACCCATTGTGAACCCAGAGAGGTAGTCACCATTCTTAGTGTATTGTATTTAAAGTGCTATCCTTATGGACTTTTGAAAGTCTCCTGACACATTATTTCTGTCTTTGATTTGAAATAGGTCACGTTTCTGTCTTCAAGATTCTGGTAAGGCATGATGGAAAGTTATTCCAAAATTTCATTCAGAAGTCTAAATTGTAAAGGAAGAATAATTACTGTTCCTGATGATCCAGTCCTCTCTTTTCTGTATTATTGGTAGGTGCTGTGCTGTCTTTTTGCTTTCCAAGTGGATTTGCACTTTCTTTGGCTCAGAGGTCAGTAGGTTGATGGATGTGCTGTGCAATCTTTTAGTCAACCAAATTGTAAAACCAAAATTTGTGCTACTTTGTAACCCTTCTCGCTGATCATGCAGCATGTTACTGGGGACTCCCTCAAATAAACTTAAACACATACTGCTCCAATCTGCTGTGTTAAATTTGGAGATTTATCTATGTAGAGTCGTAAACATATAGCACAAAACTTTCGGCCCAACTCGTCCATGCTGACCAGGTTTCCTAAACAGAATTAGTCCCATTTGCCTGTGTTTGGCTCACATCCTTCTAAATCAGGCCTATCCAGGTACCGATCCAAATGTCTTTTAAATGTTATAATTGTACCTGCCTCTTTTACTTCCTCTGACAGATCATTCTATATACGCACCACCCTGTGTATGGGAAAAGTTGCCCCTCAGGGGTTCCTTTTAAATTTTTCCCCTCTCACCTTAAACCTCCACGCTCTAGCTTTGGCCTCCCCTACCCTGTAGAGAAGACCTTGGCAATTCATCTTATGTATGCCTCTCATGATTCAATAAACCTCTTTAAGTTACCCCTCAGCTGTCTTCACGCCAAAGAAAAAACAGCCCCAGCCTATCTAGTCTCTCCTTATAACTCAAGTCTCAGGAACATCTACAGTTTATTTTTAAAACTTGCTGCAAGGAATCTGGCATCGCTGACTGGCCATCAGTTATTGGCCCTTGAGAAGATGCTGGTGAACTGTTGCAGTCCATTTGGTGTGAGTTTATCCACCATGCAGTTAAAAAAGGAATTCCGGGATTTGGATTCAGTAACAGTGGAGGAACGTGATATATTTTCACGTCAGGGCAGTGTGTGGCTTGGAGAAGAATCAGTGTGTTGCGTTAGTGTGATTTGATGAAGAACTTGTTCCATGTCTATATCTGTACTCTGCCATGCTTAAGCTGTCAGCTGACACTAGCCAAATTTGCTTGCTGACCTGAAGTTGTTGGCTTCCATTTGAAGGCTACCAGTGGGCTGGAAATTGATTGCCATTTGAAACAAATCTTAAATGCTGATTAATGACTGATTACCTGCACTTCTCTGGCGCAGTAAAGTATTTCCGCAGGAGTGTGAAAGCTTTCTGTGATATTGGCACATTCACTGTTGCACATGAAGAGAGATTTCCAGTATGAAAGATTAAAAAGCTGTATGTGGTGCAATGCATTATATGGATCTGTATTTGTCAATTTAACAAAATACAGAATTTGGAATTTCAAATCCAATGGATTGAAGTGTCTGGTACAATGAGGAAATATTCTAAAATTATTTGCATTTTTTTTGCAGTCTGTAAAATGTTTCAATATTTGCAATTTGTTGTCTACTTTTGAATTGAGCCATGCACGTCTTAGTTTGGATAGACTATATAGTGAACCTGCATGTTGAATGGTACGTGATGGATCAGGTTACATTTTGCTTACAACAACGATGGTTCATATTTTGTATGATCTTTTTAGTGTGAGAAAAACTATGATCGGGTTCTCAGGCTGACAAACATGCTGAACCAAACAAGGAGATATTAGGAGGTGTGATGAAAGGTGTGTTTTAAGAAAGTTCTTAAAAGGAGCATGGCAGAGTGATTTAGGAAAGGAGTTGTAGAGTCTGGGTCCTTTTGTGACTAAAGTGCTAGTTGCCCATGGCGGGAGATATCAAGGGAGTGCACAGGAGCTTGGGAATTAGGAATAGAGAGCTATGGCAGTAGTTGCAGGACCGAAGCGGGTTAGTAAGATCAGAAGATTTGAGCCATGGAGGAATTTAACCATGAAGATGAGATTTATAAATGTGAATGCTGGCAAATTAGAAGCTGTCGTATCATTGAGGACAGGGCTGAGGGTTGTGTGGACTTGGCTCTGGATAGTAGTCAGAATTTTGGATGCATTGAGGTTTGAGTTTAGAAAAAATGGGTTCTGGTTGCGAGAATGCCTAGGAACATCAGAACAGGAGGAGACCATTCAGCCTCTTGAGTCTTATCTGTCATTCACTGAGATCATGGCTGATCTGTGCCCCAAATCCATATACCTGCTTTTGGCCAATATCCCTAATATCTTTGCTTAACAAAAAAAATCTATCTAAGATTTAAAATTTAAAATGGATCATTGGAACAATTGAATGTAAAGAAGGGGATAAAACATGAATGGTAGACAAGTTGATGTAAAATTGGAGATGCACACTATTACAAAGCTGGAAATAAACATTCCTTATGATGTTATAGAAGCTCTTCTCATGGCTGAAGGCAGTACTGAGATTGTGCCCAGTTAGCCTCAGTGAACTGGCCAATATTTATCTCCCAGCTGAAAGCAAAACAGAAGTTATTACAACATAATTGTTTGTGGGAGCTTGCTGTGTTATCTGTATTGCAATAGTGACTACAGTCAAATGCAACAGTATCAGAACAAACCAATCACTTGATCAGCACTCCATGTACCACCTTAAAATCATTTATTTTCTCTGCCACTAATGACCGTGTCAGCAGGGTGCACAATATGCAGATTGCACTACAGCAAGTCAGCAAGGTTTGTTCAATGGAATCTTGCAAACCTGCAACCATTGAGAAGGCCATCAGCAGAAGATGCATGGGAATGCTGCCTACAAACTCCCATCCAAGCCATTACTCACAATCCTGAATGTAACTACCTTCACTGTTGCTGGGTCAAAATTCTGGAACTTGCTTTTGATATATCCATGAATGTACCTACGCTAGATGGATTGCAATGGTTCAAGAAGGCATCTTGTCACCACCTCCTTGAGGGCAATTCGGGATGGGCCACAAATGGTGGCCTTGTCAGTGGTGCTTTTGTCCTGGGAAAGAATAGAAAAAAGTCACTTAATTGGCTGTCAGTCACTGTAGGATGTCTTGAGGTTGTTAAAAGTGCAAGTCTCTCATAGCTACATTTTAACTGTAAGAAAGTACTGAGGCACAGTTGATTGCATACAGAGTGTCACACTTAATCATTTTGGCCTCTGTGTGCCTGTTAGGACTTGACATTCAGTATTAATGTAGTCATCAATGTTACTGACAAGTCAGCACAGTATGGTTCCAAGGCACAATCTTGTGTGTTGAAGTTAAAATTTTGTGTGTCGTTACTTTCTGCATCAGTGTTGGAAAGATTGATTTCCTATTAATGTACAAATCGGCTTTTAAGGAAATACACAGTACTTCCTATCCTGAGAAGTTTGGCAAAGTGCTCATTGAGGTGGATATTTAGAATTTCTGAGTTAATTATTACAAGTTTCAAGTATACATGTACCATTTCAATCCATTTTGTTGTTGTAAGCAGCTGGTGGTTACATGTTCATCTGGTTCAGTGCTCATGTACTATATTCATTCATTGATAACTTAGGCATTTAGACTAACTGGCAGCCATAACGAAAGAACTCATTGTGCAAAATAATCCCAAAGACTTTAATAAATACATTACGTCAGCTCTAACTGTAGCATAGTGAAATCTGAGCACATTTAGGTCTCAATATAGTGAGTGCTCAGTTACTGACTGCAGCAGGTGCAATACCAAGCATCTAGAATTAGTGATAAAATGATATCGTGTCTCAGGAGGGAATCATACTGCTATTCAGTCAGCCACAGTGCTTTTATTCTATATGCTGAGGTGCCTTAGACTGCTTGAATCCACAATATACTATCTTCTGTTCCGTTGTCCAGAAGACCTCACAGTCAATCTTCTATTTTGGCTTGGAAAGTTCACTGCTTTTTAATTCTAAGAAGATAAATGCATATGTATCTAATAACTCTTGGAAACAACTGTAATGACCAAATGCTGATGGAAGCATTCTGATGAAAACGCCTGGTTGACCGGAATTTGTACCCTGTAGTCTATCTGAATGATTCGCGGTCAGATGGTTAAGCAAGAAGACTTGGCTTTTTTGTCTGTCATTTGCAAATGTCTGCAATTTTGGATGAATGTCAATTTTGAAGTTGTCAGATTGTGTAAAAAGAGGCATGCTGTGCTAAAATACTGACATTTTTATGGCTCATTTATGTGAATTCGATTTTTAAGTCCTATTAGCTGCTATGATGTAAAACTGGCTTTCAGTTTAAGCACTATTCAAACAGAACTTCTGCAGACTTCATACAGTGTGTGGTTTCACTGTAACAGAAGAGCATGCATCATTTCCCAGGTGAGTAAGGAGGATTGGGAAATTAATAATTTATTTTGTTGAATGGTCTCATTCTATAAAAAGACTGCATGAAATAGTATAACTTTTTTTAAACAGGTAATGTTTGTCAACCTATTGAGACTAATGTTTCAAAGGCATTTTCTGAATAATACAGCTATAATATGACCATAAGAATTCTGTGAGGCAACACCTTGTTTGTGATTTATTTACAAGGTACAGCCTGCAGCTTATCTTTGGTTCTTGATGTAATATTTTGAAGCATATGCTGCAATAATCTGAGCTATATAAGTATAAATTTAGATTAATCATTTGAGGATGATGAATATATAAGAAATTGTAAGCTGTCAGGAACATAAATATTTATTTAAAAGCTCACTATGTGGTTTGATTTTGAATTTAAATATGCAAGGCATTCTTGGTGACCAGGAAATCCAGGGTTCGATTATGTTCTGGACTGAGCTAGTTGATCTTAGGTTGATGGTAAAACACGATTATCAATTTTGGCATCCATAAATTATGGTGGATGCTTCTTCTTCTGATAGCTATCCAACTTCCAGTAGTGCACAAGTATGATTTGATTTGTATATGGTGATGATGCCTAGTTTGAGACTTGGTCAAATAGTCACTATTTACTGTCAAGGCTCACATATGAGTATTGATGACTTCGGGTATGTACACGTGGAATGTGTGGATGGGCTCCTCTTTATTCTGCAAGGAATCAACACTTTTTAACAGGGAAAGGAAGAGAGAAAAATAACAAAAGAAATCAGAAGTACCAATCAAACTGTTTTGATAGATTAATTTGTTTGAAACAGCCTGAACAATAAAGGAATACTTTTATTTGCTGAATGCCTTACCAAAACATCAAAATGTCTAAACACTTCACAATGAATTATTTTGGAATATAGAATGGTAAATTTTGCACTCAGCAGTATTGAAACGAAATCTGTTAAAATTTGTATTTGTTAAAATGGGTTTGTTGATTATGTAACACACAAATTGGCAATGTTTGTTTGAATGATGTTCTTGGTGGACTGGAACTAATGTCTTTTATGATAATATGACCATTTCCACCTTCAATTTGCCTCAACTTTTTGACAATTTGAATGAAAATACGAACATTATAGAAGGAAATTAAAGTAAATGCTTTAAAAGTGTAGTTATCTGCCAGATATTTAAAATTCCTGGGTTTTTTTGGACAAATTGTGTCAACTTTTTTGCCACATCTTCAAATTTCTGTCCCTGTGTTGTATGTAATCCATCTAAACCGCACTCTTAAGAAAGCCAGGTGGTAAAAATTTTATTTTAAAGATAATTGAGTTTGATTTTGAATTATTGTGTAATGGATCAGATTCTTAAATTATGCCTCCTCTTCATCCACAATGGTTCGAAGATAGTAAATCCTCCATTGAAAATTTGACCCAAAATCTGAGCCTGGTAAATCTGCAAAGTACCATTGATGTTCAATGATTTCAACTCATTAATGGAGAATTATACTTGTTCCTCCGGGCCAAGATTCTTCCCAAGCAGATTTAGAAAACTTTGTGGGTCAATACCCTAACTGGTGGGATGCCCTGAGGTTAAATGGGGGAAGCTTCCAAGAGCATTGTTTTTGTAGGTCTTGCTGTGATAGCTTGCAGTTTCTCTCGTTGTAAATCTAAAAGCTGTCATTACAGGCAATGGGAGCAGGCAGAGGCTTAAGTTTACAGTTTGATTGCACTAAATTGTAATAAAGTCTTTGTGAACCTATGAACATAAATGATTGTGGTTTGATGTTTTTATGTGGGATTAAGTACTTGGAGAAAATATTTATTTTCATAAAGGATAATGGATGTGAAGAAACTTAAGAGCATTGAATGAGTTGCTATGCATTAATTGTTTTAAATAGTGAGGTCTGAACTGGATACTTAGAGCCTTATTTTGTTACATCTTACCATGGCTCCTGAGATCTGCTTGTGGAGCATCCTTAGTGAGTCAGCATACAGGAGTTAGGGGAAATAGTGGGCGGAGGCATAGGTTGGCATGAATTACCAATAAGTTGGTGTAGGAGTTATAAAGGCCCATGGAGGAGTGGGGGAAAGGTAAGTAAAATTAATGTTTTGAGTTTGATCTGCTCTTCCTCTGAAATATTAACTTTATTTTGTTCTCCACAGATGCTTCCAGATATGCTGAGCTTCTGCAGCAATTTATTAATATGTTCAAAATGGCCAGCCATTGAGCTACCATTGCTTCTTACCTATATCTTTTTAACTATCAGACCAGTTTTCTCCCTCTTTCCTGGCCCTGAGCCCTCATCTGTTTCTCTCTCCACTTTCTCTCCCATTACTGCCTCATCCCCCACTGAGCTCATGTTACCCATGAGACTCACTTCTTGAATCATGATCAACATGCCTAGAAATCTGCTGACAATCTAATTCCACCCCATCAATGAAAAACCCAAAACACGATATTAGATAATGGAGTTTCTAGCTTTACTTAATATTGTACCTCTATCTCTCTCAACTTGCCGTTACCTCTTCCCATCATTGTCTTTGGCCCTTTACCATTTGTGAACTCTGAAACCATTGCCACTAATTCCATCCCTATCCTCAGCTACGCGTGCGTAAGCTGAACTAGTCACAGTCTCATCATCTTTTCAAACCTTAAGTTCACTTTGCAGCAATATATCTCTGTCTCTTAATATTAATAGTCCCGGAGCAATGGCAGCAGGGTGAGCATGGGCTGGGCTGAGCTGAGGCCTGGACTGACAGGTGCTCCAAAATCCCGGAGTAATAATAGCAAGGGAATCCCGAGTCCTGGAGCGGCACGAGGTGAAGTGAATCCTGGTACAGTGCGCATAACCTTGTTGCTGCTGAGTGCCAGTGAGGAGTGGTCCAGAGGCTGGAGCAATGCGGAACAGTTTTTGGACATGGACCTGGCACCATGTGCAGAGCTGCTGCTGTTTGGAATTCTTTACCAGACTATAACGTAAATCTTTTTCACAATGTTGTAACTACCTCATTCCTAACTCATTCTCGGACACTCTAAGTAATGCTTATGCTTTCCTTTTAATCCTGTTTTGTATAACAATGTTTTTTTTACTCTTAAGATTTGTACCTAAATTGGTGCCATTAAAAGGCAGCCATTGTAAAAACTTTTCGCTGTACTTCTGTACTGGAGTACAAATGACCATAAAGGATATTCTATTCTCTTCTATTCTGAACCTCCCACCCCCCAATTCATCTCAGCCGGTCGAACTACTTTCACCTCTGTAACATCTGTAGCATCTTTCAACTTCACTGATTTTTAAAAAAAAGAGTTGTCACTCTTGATGCATTCCTGAATGTCGTTTCATGTTCTATATTTCTCCATATAATTTCTTTTCCATTCAAATCCAACTCACCATCACTATCCAGTTGTTAACTTGCATTATTTCCCACGCTGCAACATCTCAAATTAAAATTGTCACCACAAGTTTTAAATCCCTTTGTGGCTTTGTACCCATCTGCCCTTCAGCCCTGATGCTGACTTGCCCTGTCACCCTCTCTCTAACCCACTTTCAGATTCTTCTTGAGTCACACATCTGACAAAAAAAAGTTGACTATTCCTTGTAGTATTTCCTGCTTTGATTCAACATCCTTTTTTTAAATGCATTTCTGTGAAATGCTTAGGGACATTTTCTTATGTTAAAAGTGCCATTTAGTTATAAGATGTTGATCACACGATACTTAGTAGAATTCATGGAGGATTCCCAGCCAATACAGAAGGTGCAAACTATCTCAATGCTAAAGCTGCATTCTACAATCGAGAGTGACTGAATGAATCTATATCCAATTAGATGACGTACTTCACAGAGTATGTCATAACTTTACAACTGAGATGATTTTGTATTAGTCTACATTCTCCTGGATCTCTGGCAAACTCCTGTGATGATGCCTTCCAGTGGAACTCAGTCTACTTGAATATTCATGTTGACAATATGATAGAACTAAAACTAGTTAAAGATTTTAAACCTCTTTCCACCTAATCCTTGATGTTGAAATAGTTTAATTTAAAGACAAAGAATGGCCTACTCCTCCTGTTCCAATTTTCTGTATTCCTATTGTCTTCAATAATTGACTTCAAAAAACTTACAAAATGCATTGTTGGTAAGATTGTTGTGCTGATGTGTAGCAATGTAAGCCCAGGAAATCAAATACTGGGCTACATTTTTGAGTATAGTTTCATAAGAGCAATGGCAAACAATGATGTTAAACTTCAAATGATTTGAAAAATAGAGTGTGTGCCACAGGCACCAGCAAAGATGGCCACCACTCGTGCGTGCACAGATGGCAGCTTTGGCTGGCAGCACGGTCGATTATGGAGTTCCTCTAGTTCCAAATCAGGCTCTGTATTTTAAGAGAAATGTGGAGAAAGGCTCCTTGGTATAGGCAAAGGGACAAAGTTCAGAAAACCTCTTCAAGATCGCTAAGAAGGAAACCTGGGGATAGTAGTGAAGAAGGTGAAGAAGCCAACAGTCAGGAAACTAATTAGTTGTCGGTCTCTCTACTAATAATCAAAGAGTTGAAAGTGTAAAAATCTGATGAAAAATGTTTCTTCTCGTTTCTCTGAATGGAGCTGAATCCACAATAAAATCACTGGGCTCATTACCAATAAAGATCATTTCAAATCAATACAACAGCAAAATACTGTGGATCTATCTTTTTCTAATCAACCTGTCCAGAGATGATGATGATATACACCTCTGGAGCAGGTGTGACTTGAACCTTGGCCTCCTGTTTCAGGATAGGGACAGTACTACTGCCCCCGTTGAATACTGGAGATGCTGATTATGTTAAATATCCAACACAACCTCTTTGCGCAGTGCATGCATTGCACCACCTAGTGTTGGCATTTATATGATTCACTGTCTTATGAAAAGACTTGCACTTACATAACTCCTTTCATGACATCCCAAAACACTTGACAGCCAATCAAGTACTTTTGACTTGTAGTTACTGTTGCAAAGTGAGATATTTCCTGTACCTGCCTATCACAGAGTTATTTATATGCAACAGCAGAATAAATTATTGTGCACATTCAGGATAGAGTGCTTAGGTGTCTTGAAGTATACTGACTATGCTGAATGTTGCTGGAAAACGTGTCTCAAATTATAATTTGAAAAGTATCATTTTTCCAATTTGGGATAAATGGCGTGAAACGACAGTCTTTTTGTTTTTGTTTTCTATGCACTCAGTAATTTGTTGGGTGGTTTATTTAGCTTCTGACTAAACAACAACCTTTGCATTTTGAACCATTATTATTTATAATGTTGTCGGAAGTTATACTGGAAGAATGGCTGAAGTATAGAGTTGCGAAGTAAACAAAATACTCCCAAATGGAAATATTATGCTGAAGGTTGTAAAAATTTATATTTTGTAATATTTGGTTCCAATTTTATCAAGACACAAAGAATGTTGCAGTGCATTGCAACAACCAGACACATGATAAGGAACATAAAGGTGCTGCAATAATAAGATTTGTTTGTTGTTTACTTAGTGTTATTAAAAACTTCCTTGAAATATGTTGAGCTAATCTTTATTCAGGAATTCATTGTACCATTTAGTTTACTGATAAAATGACAACATTTGTTTTTCCCATCGGTATCAGAATATTCTAAAACTTGAAATTGACATTTTGTTTCTTTGTTTCTCAGTTGCAAATTGGTGCAGTGTACCACACTGGAGGAGAGTCTGCTTTGGCTTCATAAGCTCTTGGGACATCTTTAATAAAGTATGTTTAATAAATTTACCTGTTCCAAATTAGTTTTCATCATGGAGAGGAATTCCTTCTTCCTCATGTATTCAAACATTTTAGAATAGCAAGAATCAAAAATACATGAGAGGCAGGCAAGGAGATCTAGGGTGCCGAACGGTCAGCCTCTGCAGGTGTCCTGCACGTTTAAGCTTCTCTCACTTTGCTTGGATGAGAGTGGGGACTGAGAGATGAATGACCTAGATGACACCATGTGTCACCATGGCACCATGGTACAGGAAGCCATTCAAGAGGGGAGAGCTGAAAGGAATGTCATTAAAGTAATGGACAGCATAAGAGGATTGAAACTGTTGTGTGTAGCAAAGAGTGAGAGTCCAGACAACTCTATTAACTGAACAGTGCCAAGGTCCAGGATACCTTCTGTGCGCTGGAGAAGAACTTGCAGTGGGAAGGGGAGGATCCAGGGTTGATGTGGCCACATAGGCACTAATGACATAGGTAACACTAGGAAGGAGGTTCTGCATAGCCAGTATATAAAGAGCTAGGCATCAAATCAAGAAGCCATGTTCAAATTGACATAAGGTAAACAAGATGAGACAGATGAATGTTTGGAGGAATGATGGTGTGGGAGAAGTGGTTTCTGGTTCATAGGGCATTGGCACCAATACTGGAAAAGGTGGAATCTGTACCATGGAGATGATATTACTGAATCATACTGGGACTGGTGTTCTTGAAAACAACATACCTAGGGAAGTAGAGCAGGTGTAAAACTAAACACTGGGGGCAAGGGCCCAAATTTGGGAAGTTGTGGTGAATCAAAGAGTGGGGACAACAAAGGAACAAACTAATGTGGGAAATGATAAACAGGTAATGACAGGTGGGACAGAGAATAAAGATATAAGAGCAAATCAGCAGAAAAGACATGACTGTAGAAAAATATGGAAGGTCAAAACGTAAGGCACAAAATTTGAATTCATAAAGCATTCAAAGCAAAATAGGTGAATTAGTGTAATTATGAACCAGTGGCCATTACTGAGACATGACTGCAGGATGCCCTGGATTCTGATCTGAATATTGAAGGGTATATGACATTTAGGAATGAAATGAAACTAAGTAAAGGTGGAAGAGTGGCTCTTAAAAATGATATTAACGCAATAGTGATGGATGACCTAAATTCAGGAAACGAGGATATAGAAGTAGTTTGTATAAAGTTGAGAAATGATAAAGGCAAGAGGTAATTTGTGGGAATTGTACCAGGCCCCTGAGCAGTAACCACATGGTAGGACAGCGTATTCAGGAAGAAATAATGGGAGCACGTCAAAAGGGTATAGTAATTTTCATAATGGATTTTAATTTGCATATAGACTGGAACAATTAGATGGAAAGAAGTTCTCCAGCTGAGGAATTCATTGATTGTTTTTGGGACAGTTTATTAGATCAGCATGTTAAAGCACCAACCAGAGAGCAGGTTATCCTAGATCCGAAACATGTACGAACACACTGAATCTCCATTTTGTATGTTTCCTTTCAGCTGAATATCTTAGACCTTAGGACGGCATGGCCCATGTTGATTTTTGTTAGAAAACCCTTATTTGGAGCAAAAGATACTACTTGTTAATGGCATTTAAAATGGAAAAATGCAAACTCATGACATGATTAAAAAGTCTTAGTAAAAGCTAAATAGTATTACACTGGACATTATGCAAGGGAAAGATATAAATTGGTGAAGCTTTCAGTGCAGCACGAAGTAAAAGAGTAAACAGGATCATGGGTGATAAAACCGAAGAAATTGAGCTGAGCATGAAGTAGTAACCCAGCTTGAGCAAATTGTTGGTTTAGCTCAAGTGGAAACAGAGTTTACATTCTGATTACCATGGGCAAACTGGGGAGAGAAAGCAGAGTCAATGTTCCCTTCATCAGATTGGGTTACTGACCCAAAACATGTCTCTGTTTTCTGTCCACTGATACTGCCAGACCTGCTGAGTTTCTCCAGCAATTTCTGTTTCTGTTTCAGATTTCCAGCATCTGCAGTTCGTTCTTTTATCTTCACGTATGAGTTGACATTGGCTTGCAACAGTTAGTAAGTGATAATTTCCATGTCTAATGCCATACTTTGTTTTTGAGGTGGTTTTGTTGTTGGGAGTATTTGAATAAAACAGGAACTAAAGGAAATATCCACGGTTGTAGTAGCTGCTATTTTTTTCACCAATACAAAATATCATATTTTTATTTGGAAAGTCAACTGGACGAGATGTTTCAGGAAAGGCGCGTGTTGGAATTTCATATTTTTCAAACCAGTGCAGATACTGTAATGGACTGCTCCATCTTTGACGTTTGTTCATTACACATATTACGGAATTGTCTTAGCAATGGATAGGACTGTGAATTGCTGAAATATCTTAACTATATATCAAAATAGAATCTTAATTTGAGAGAGATCCTCACAATGCTTCAGACTTCACCATTACATTAACCTTGAGAGTACCTGTGTCAGATATCTGTGGTAGTGACCTTTAAGGAGGTTTTTATAGTGATTGACTTCTCAAGGATTGGCCTTTGGGACATGACCGAATATTGCAATCCCAGTCCCACAATATTTAATTTCAATCATTGAAAGCAGCTGTTTTTGCTGCTTCCATATTTACATTTATGCCTTCTATTGTACACACCATTATAGTGGAGTTGCAGTTTTAGAAAAGTTGTAATGTGATTAGTTGTAGCTACAAAGTGAGTTCTTCAGCATACACCTTGTTGTGTTTATATAAAGGGTGTACACAGCAAAGTCAGACAGCCAGCAATGATAGAGTTCAATTTTCAGTTTGGCAACTGGAGGTAAAACTGGTGTTGCAGAGCAACAGAAAGTGCCTTTTATGGAAAGTGCACAATTTATGCTACCATTGATTTGGACAATAAATTGAAATGATATTGGCCTTCATTCAACTCCACACCCACAGTAATGCTGTTCATTCTTAACTGCTTTCTGAAATGGCCTAGCAAGCCATTCAGTTCAGGGGCAATTAGGGAAGAGAGACAGAGACACGCACATCCCATGCAACGCTAAGAAAGATAAATCTTTCCTGGTCTGTTCACTGTTGGTCATGGCACTCGGAGAATTCCACTTCTGTTTGCACAGTGCAATGAAATTATTTATCATGATCATCATAACAAAAGACATCCTTTCTGATGATGTGGCATTGAAGGAGTTCTAAATAGTCAGTCCAAATTAGGTGTCAAATCCCTGGACTTGGTGGGTGAATTAAGCATAGAATTAATGATGAAAAGTTTTGTTAATTACATCACACAGTGATTTTTGTTTACATAAATACTGACCACCCACTGGTGCCCACATTCCATGAGTGGAAAAGAAACAAAATAGTTCTGATAGTGTCCGTATTGTTCCAGTTAATTTAGGTTGGGGAGCACTGTGAATTAAAGGGAATTCTTCCTGTTAGTCCCGACCCTGGAGTGTTTTGTCTGCTTCTAAACCTCTTCCAGTATACCCAAAAGGTCCTTCCTCAAGTTCTAGCAGACATTAGAGTCTCTCTTCACCTCTCTCTAGAAGCATGATTCATGCTTTGATCAATGTTACAACATCTCAAACGTTTTTCTCCAGGCCTAGCAGAATGTGACAGCTCCACATTACTCCAGAGTCCCAGCACTGGAACCTACTCCATTTCCCAACATTTTCTCCACAGCTGTCATCACCTGTAACTTTTCCTTAATGATTCCAACCTCAGTCTTCAACCGGAATTGGTCATTAAATTAAATATTTCATCTCCAGTACCAGAAATCACAGAAGTAGTCTTCCACTGTAAGAAGAGATAGCAAGAACTGCCGACGCTGGAGTCAGAGATAACACAGTATGGAGCTGGAAGAACACTAGGCCAGGCAGCATCAGGGGAGCAGGAAAGTTGATGTTTCAGGTTGGGACCTTTCTTCAGAAATGGGGAGGGGGAAGGGAGCTCAGAAGTAAATAGAGAGAGGATGGGTATGGCTGGGGAAAGCAGGTGGGATGGTCAAAGGTGAGTGCAGGTAGAGTGGTGGGAATTGGTCAGTGGGATGGGAGGAACGGATAGGTGGGAGAGAAGATGGATGGGTGTGTCAGGTCAAGGAGGTGGGGATGAGAGGGAGGGTTGGACATGGGATGAGGCCAGTGGTGGGGAGATTTTAAAACCGGCAAATTCCATGTTTTGGCCATCAGGCTGTAGGCTCCCAAGGTGGAATATGAGGTGCTGCTCCTCCAGCTTGCAGGTGGTGTCATTGTGACACTGGAGGTGGCCCAGGATGGACATGTCACCCAGGGAATGGGAGGGTGAGTTAAAATGATTGGCGACCGGAAGGTGGTGTTGATTATAGCAATACCTGAGAACTGCTCCAATGCTGTCAATGCCCAGATCGTTCACCATAAAATCCCACATAATTTTAGCATCCAATTTCCATTCCCTCAGTGTAAGTGGTTTTTAGGGAGTTAACATCTTATCCGAGCTTATCCTATTATGTCATTGTTGTTCACTATCTTACTATGACTCTGGATTTCAAAGAAGAAAAAAATCGTTCTATAATATTTAAACTTTTCTTTTTACCATTTTTCCTACGAGGGGATTTGGAAATGAGTAACTATAAACTGAAGGGTTTGTTTCCATACTGTATAACTGAGTATTACTGTGACTAGAGCAAATTATATTCACAAGTTTTTTGCAAAAAATCTGAGATGTCAAATGTTTAAAATACTAATGGTCTAGGTATTGACATGTTTTTTCCAAAATTGTAAACAATAAATAATTCATTAGCCCGTCTCCATATTAAAGAGCTTACACACATTATGTTGAGAGCTCCTTGGTTCTGATCACTCGGCAGGGGTTGTCTGTCACAAGACTTTCCCCATGGTCTGTGAATGATAGGAAACCAGTAGAAACCCTCTGACAGATTTTAAACTAAATGCAACAAGAACTGGCCTTTGTCTGGCTCAGAATAGAACACAGAAGACTTGTTAGAAAGAAAAACAAAATGCTGAGCTCTAAAGAAGTGTTATATTGGGTGCAAAATGTTGATTCTGTTTTTCTATCTGTCCATAGATGCTGACAGATCTGCTGATTTTCTCCAGCAGTTTCTGCTTGTATTTCAGATTTCAAGCATCTGCAATATTTTATTTTTATATAGACTTGTTGCGAGTTGTTTAAACTTATGTGAGTACGACCATTACTTGAGGGAATCATTTGTAGTATTTTGTGAAGACAAGTTGAGATAATTGAACGTGGTGAGTCCGATCTTGCTTCATGTCTGACCTCATCATGCCATTATTTCTCTGTCTGTATTAGAAAAGATTAGATGGGCACATATACTCAGTTCAGATTGCGAAGTTGTACTATTGTTATAAGTTGTTGCATTGCTTCATAGTTAGATCTTAGGCAGTACAGGAATATCAGGAAGTTGATCAGCATAGTTGGCTGGATGTGTGTCTTGTGACGCAGTGACAGCAGCATGGATTCAACTCCTGCACAAGCTGAGGTTACCATGAAGGAGTCTTCTTCTCAATCTCTCCCCTCTCTTGAGGCATGGTGACCCTCAAGTTAAATCACCACGAATCATCTCTCTCTAATGAGGGAGCAGCACTATGGTCTGGTAATAGTATGGTGACTTTACCTTTTACAGGTAAACAAATAACACTAAATCGAAGGCGCTGAGAGCATTTGCAGCAATGATTTAGTGCTACTGTAGCTATGACCCAAACTTGTAACAATTCAGAAGCATAGGTGGAAAATGAAGACTTGCATTTATATAGCATGTTTCATGACCATAAGATGTCCAAAAGCGTTTTACCTTTAGGGAAGAATATCTGAAGTTTAGTCATTGTTCTGATTGTCAGCAACATGGCAGCCACTTTGCCCACAGCAAGGCCACACAAACAGTATTGTGGCAATGACCAAATAATCTGTTTCTCTGATATTAACTGAGGGATTAAAAATTGGTGAGGACAGCAGGGATAAATCCCCTCCTCTTTGAAATAGTGAAGCAGCACAAAAAGATAGCCAAGGCTGCTGATAGATAATTTTCACAGAAAAAATAATAGAATCACAGAGTTAAATCATGGGCACATCCTTAGTTTTTTATTTCAGAAACCTTTAGCAACAGTACTGTAAAGTTTGATGACCGTAACATTGAGGCTGACTGCTTTATTTAAGTTCAAAATATACATTTCTACCTCATGAAGCTTTATACCATGCAGTATGTAGATAATAAAAAAATTTATTATTATCAATTAGTACATCTTTGTCATGGAATTTAACATTGCCTATTCCAGTAGAAACAAATTTTTGTCCCTCATCTGTTCCTTATTTACTTGGTAGCTGCTTGAGAGTTTGTTTTCTGTCATTTTACCTTCCTGCTGTGACACACTCCTGTTTGATTGGATAAAAGGTTAGTGCTATAGTTACACAAGATCACAAGATTGCCTACTGATTTCTGGCTGCTTGTTTTGCTATCCACAATTTACATTGCATAAACCATTTAATATCAACAGTGTCCTCCCCATTTGTGATAGATAAAATGTTCCTGTGCTGAGTAAAGCAATACATGTTCTGAATTCCACTGAGCAGATTCATTGGAAAATTGTGAATTAACATATTAAAAATTATGTATATATGCACACATTTATTGTCTATTGCTCTTCAAGTGTGAAACAAAGTCAGTGTTACATTTGCTCTTTTTGTTGAAATTTTAAATTAAAGAGCAAGAAATCAGATTAGGTTAGCAGGCTAAGAAAATTCATCAATTTAAGAACAAACAGAGAATCAGATTATACAAAATTTTGTTTTCAAAATCTTTTGGACCACTTCTAATATGTTCCTTGTGATTGTATGCATTTAGGTTTTTTTAAAAAAAACCCTTATGAGCCGCATTCGAGATTTCATCTAAAACGTTAGCGGTATAAGCAATGGTTGAAATGCAATCCATGGAAGGCCTACGTTTTAAATCCGAGGATGGAAGGAGCTGACGTTGGATTCCAGGCTTTTGTTGGATGTCTATTAGTAAACTTGCTGTCATCCATTCTCCCTTGAGCCCACCACAGTTTGCATGTGGTATAGGGATTAAGTGGGAGCCACAGGTTTTTCAAAATCTCCTGAAGGCCACTCTGAGCCAAGGGTTTGGGGGGCTCTGTGATTATAAGGCACTCTTGTACCCAATTGAGAAACCAGGCATTGGGAAGGGGGAGGCAGCAGAAAGATACCCTCCTGACCTTGCCTCTGATCCCACTGTGTTCAACTTGCTGGTGCCTCCCACCCTGCACTCTCTCACCTCTAGTCTTTGGGATCATTGGAAATCCTTGTCTTCTCATGAGCATATTGTCGATAGCTACGGCTTCTCCCAGTGATGCTGACTACAATAAGAGAATAAGAACTAAGAGCAGGAGTAAGTAATTCATCCCCTCAAGTCTGCTCTCACATTTGATACGATCATGGCTGATCACACCTCAGCCTCAACTCCACTTTCCTGCTGCCTCTTGATAACTTCCAACCCATTACTAATTAAAAATTGGTCTGTCTCCTTAAATTTAATCAATGTCCCAGCATCCACCACACTCTGGGGTAGTGAACTCCACAGATTTATGAACCTTTTAGAGAAGTAATTTCTTGTCATCTCTGTCTTAAATCTGCCACCCCTTGTCCTAAAACTGTGACCTCTCATTCTAGATTGCCGCACTTTGTCAATCTCCTTTATGACTTGTATACCTTATAAGGAGGTGGATGAGATGCAGAAGGACTGTAGTACTTAAATTAGTTCTGTTGGTTCTGGAGTCTCTTAGCCCTGCCAATCACATGCTATTTCTGCTGTTTGGCGTGCCAGTAATCTTCCTGGCTAGCCTCACCAGGCTGACCCCTCATTCCTTCAGGTGCGTTTTATTCTGCTTCTGACGTACCCTCTTGTGCTATCCAGTGAGCCAGGATCAATCACCTGGCTTGGTTATGACACTAGAGTGGAGGATATATTGTGCCATGCAATTACAGTTTGTGGTTGAGTACAATTCTAATGCTGCAAATGGCTCACAGCACCTTATGGCTGCCCGGTTTTGAGTTGTGGGAAATTTACCGATGAAATTCAGTCAGTGGATAAACAATAAAGGTGATGATTGTCATAGATTCGCTTGAGGATGAGACTGGGATCAGTAAGATGCTCTTAGCTGAATCATGTTTTCAGTAAAGCCTAATATAACTTGCATTTTCACTATCCACTTGAAATAAAAAAAAAATCTTTTTTGACAACTAGGTAAGTTTACACAGAATTATGCACAAGTTAATTTTCCTTATAGTTTAAACACATTGCATTCTCAAGCAGTCAAGGCAACTTTAGATTTCAAAATGTATCAAATAACATGCTTTAACAGCATGCAAAGATGTTCTGAAAATTGCATAATAATTTGGAAATGATTAAAAATATTCTTTCAGTGAACTTAATTGCAATATGAATAAGAAAGAAATCACTTTAGTATTTATACCTAAAGACCTCTAAGATCAACCCTGAAAATTACATTGGAAATTAAGCGTTGCAATTGCCATTTTATTCCACATTCTAAAATTTATTGTATTGACCACTGCAGCAAAGCACAGAATGGAATCACAGGCTTTATGCATTCTGCTTAAAATCCTGGTAGATCAATTCAGGCCTATCCCTGCATTGAAACAGTGACTGCAATTCTGAAGGCATTCTTTAGCTGTGTAACCCATTGAGATGGCCTGAGGTCAGGCAAGGTAGTGTAAAAATTCAGCATGTCTATTTTGATCATGCATAAATTTGATGCAGTGGATCTTCTACATTTACATGAAGTTCTTGGTTTTAAGAAGATGAATAATAACTACCTAGTTACTCGTGTTGTTTTGAGAATCTTTGTTTGCACAGGGTTGGACAAACCAGAAGTGAGAAAAAATGATTAAAATTTTTGTCATTTCTATTGGAAAGTCAAGAAAATCACAAGTATTAAATATTCCTCAAACATTGTTCAATCCCTAAATGTAAATAGAAAATTCCTGTATTCCCTTTTTTTATGTGGGTTCTTTATTTCTGTTCTATATACCAGATTTTGGGGTTTCATAATCTACATAATTTCTTCAAGTAGGCAGACAAGCAGGTTTAAAGCTAATACCACATCCCAAAACCAGCCCAGCTTGTCCCCGCCTCCCTAACCTGTCCCTCCTCCCACCTCAGGCCCCATACCCATCTCCTACCTACTAACCTCATCCCGCCCCCTTGACCTGTCCGTTCTCCCTGGACTGACCTATCTCCTCCCTACCTCCCCACCTACACTACCTTTACTGGCTCCATCCCCACGTCTTTGACCTGTCTGTCTCCTCTCCACCTATCTTCTCCTCTATCCATCTTCTATCCACCTCCCCCTCTCTCCCTATTTATTTCAGAGCCCCCTTCCCCTCCCCCGTTTCTGATGAAGGGTCTAGGCCCGAAACGTCAGCCTTCCTGCTCCTATGATGCTGCTTGCCCTGTTGTGTTCATCCAGCTCTACACCTTGTTATCTGTTAAAGCTAATACTGCTGGTTTGCAAGCAGAGAACTTGTGGGAATGTGACAGGTTAACTTCTCCAATTCTAAGATTTTAACCTTGGACTACCTTCCAGACAGATGTTTCTCAGTGTTTATGAATTTGTTGATTAGTGCCCCTTATCAAAAAGGATAATGTATTCACTCACCATGTTGTATAGTAAATCTATCCACAAAAGAAGCCACAAATTGTGGTTCCCTCACAAGATGACATATTTGTCATAGCTTGGTAATAACAGATTCCATCTCTCATAGGCTTTCAATTTGAAAAAGTTTAAAATTTTAGTATTCAAAAGGAAATCCATTGCAAGTTTCTTACATCATTGTCATTCTGAGACTGTATAGATTGAAATATCATCTTTTATTCAGCGAGACTTTACAAAAACTTAGTTTTAATTCTGAATATTAAAGTATCAAAAATATTTATTAAAATGAATTCCTGGAATACATAAACATAAAATGTTAAAAATGCCTGTGTATATGATTTTTTTTCCTGTCTCCACCCTATCAATAATGTTCTCTGTTAAAGAAGAACATGTATGGCTGAAAACTAATCTTTTTTGCGTCAATTTGGGGACCTGATTGAGGTCTACAAAATCATGAGAGGTATAGACAGGGTGGACGGCAAGAAGCTTTTTCCCAGAGTGGGGGATTCAATAACTAGGGGTCACGATTTTAAGGTGAGGGGGGAAAAGTTTAAGGGAGATATGCGTGGAAAGTTCTTTACGCAGAGGTTGGTGTGTACCTGGAACGTGTTGCCAGCGGAGGTGGTAGAGGCGGGCACGATAGCGTCATTTAAGATGTATCCAGACAGATACAAGAATGGGCAGGGAGTAGAGGGATACAGATCCTTGGAAAATAGGCGACAGGTTTAAATAGAGGATCTGGATTGGCTTGGAGGGCCGAAGGGCCTGTTCCTGGGCTGTAATTTTCTTTGTTCTTTGTTCTATTTAGCAGAGCGATAAGTAAGTGATCTTTCTTAGTATTTTTTTTCTAGTCCATGTAGCTGAATGATCTATCAGTACAGAATTCTATTTAATTTGCTCTGCACCTGCCTAATGCTTAAAACCCAGCCACAGAATCTCATCATACTGCAGAGCCTGGGGAAATACAGTGGGGAAATCACCTGAAAGGAGAAAGTTAATTATTCCAATTTAAACAGGCTTGTCTCAGTTGCTGTCATGTTTATATTCGTGTATTTTACATAAATTCAAATAAAAAACACTGACGACATGTTTTATGAAGAAACCATGGCTGTGACTGTATGGTGTGTTGACTGACCTCTCTTGAACTGCTTCTGTTACATTGGTTTGATGCAGCCAGCCAACACATCAGCTGGTTTATAGCAGATTCATTTGCATCCATGACTCCCAGATAAGGACTAATTGTGTGAGTTCTGCTTTGTAAAAGAAACGTAAGAGATGCCTGTTATTTGCTGTCTTCTAACTAATTTGGTTTCCTTATTAATACTGCCTGACTATTGCTACATTTGAAACTTTCATTTAATTGAAGGATTGCGTGAATCTGCAGTCTGGAAATGACTATTGCCCTGTAGTGTTGCCAAAGACAGCTTTGATTGTGGGGAAGGTACTGTGTTCACTGGTATAACATGGTGCATAGATCATCAAGATAAATGGCAGGAAAATGTTTCTATTTCACACTGTCTCATGTGGAATTCCTGATTATTTTTTCTTGCAGATGAACTGCAGTGTTAGGGGAGCTGCATAAGTTCTTTTCTTGATATCTATTTTCCAACATTATTGAGGTAAGTACTTTATACAGGGGAAATATATTTCAACCATGCGGCATCTCAGTAACATATGCTTGCTGTAATGTTTGCAGTTAAAACAGTATTTTGCCTTGGGTAATCTGCTGTTTTGTGTTGATTTATGATGTGATTAACAATGGTTTCTCTGTCAGTGTTGAGAATTTTAAAAATATTTTAATGATTTGTCTTAGTCCTACTTCCTGAACTCCAATAAAAAATGCACTTTAGAATTAGAAGGTAAAGTAGAATAACATAATGTCAGAGATTTAGCGTGTCTAGGAACTGAGGATGAACAGTATAAATAGGTTTTAGCTAGTGTTTTCTTTAGTTTTCACTCTGATAGATGCATCGTATTTATTTATATTTGCACAGAAACCTAACGGGGTTTGGATTATGTAAATGCCTCTGGCAATAGAAATATTAATATGTCCATTTGAATAATGCTTCCAAAACTAGTTTGATCAGCACTAATTGTACACACTTATCATTTTGGATGACGTATACATTTTTAAGAGGGTTTAATATTTCTTGAGAGGGATACATTTTCAGTGAGTTGAAATATAAATATGAATTTGGTGACACACGCGTGTGCCTATGTAGAGACAGACAAACTCAAACTGGAAAATAAATTATTGTTACCTTTGCGAAGTGTATAACAGCAGAAGGCTCTGTAAGATGTTCCAGCACATACAGCAGGATGTTGTAGCTTTCCCATGGGTATTATCAGCAATATGGCCCAAGGCCAACTTGAGAATGTACGTGATGACAGGACTATAAGGAAGACTTTATCAAATTTGTTAACATAATGATCTTTTAACCACATTTACCACAGTGAGCCTTGTTTTTCAGCCTGTATTTAAACTCCTGAGACTGTTCCAAGTACAAGCTCTGGACTGGTTTCTGTTCAGATCCTTACCAAATGCTGCACTAGGAAATAGAACTTTTGAAATTAAATGTCAGTTCTTGCTGTACTCACTGTGCATAGTGAGCTGTTACCACTCTCTCATATTGCTAAGTATCTTGCTACCCACCCCTTTATGCAGTCAACTGTCACTATTTTATATTTTCACTATTTCTTACAGTGCTGCCACTTTAGACCGTTCTGTATGTCATTCTACTACCCTGTTACATTGTTCACATTCTCATGCCTGGTGCTTTTTAACAGCAACTGAGCTTTAAGTGCAGAAATCTATCACTTTAGTGGAGTGAGTTACCTTTCAAAATTAGTGAGTGAACTAAAACATAAACTAGCCAGTAACAGTAGTCTCCTGACCCACAGTCCTAAGCCATAACATTTTATTCTTCCTTTTCTTTAGCTGTAACTGCTTTTGTAATTTCTTTGAATGCTTTTAAGTTATTATATATCGGGTGGCATGGTGGCACAATAGTTAGCACTACTGCAACAGTGCCAGGGACCTGGGTTAGATTCCAGCCTCGGGTGACTGAATTTTGCATATTCTCCCTGTATCTAGGTTTCCTCTTACATGCCTAAGATGTGCAGGTTAGGTGGATTGACCATGCTAAATTGCCATGAGTGTCCAGGGATGTGCAGGCTAGGTGTTAAGCCATGTTTAATGCAGCGTTATGGGGATAGGGTGGGAATTTTGGGTTGGGGGTGGGAGTTGCGATGAGGGAGTGGGAAGGGTTGCTAAGTCTGGGAGCGATGTTGTTTGGACAGTTGGTGAAGTCTTGATGGGTTGAATGATCTCTGTCTGCACAGTAGGGATTCTACGATTGTTGTTGCTTTAAGCTTCCTGCAAAACCTAGATCATGCCAATTATACTGGCAAGTGAAATAGTTTCTAACTGAAGAAAAGATAAAGAATTGTATTGCCTTTCAAGTGCTCCAACAGAAAACTCCAGAAAACCCATCTGTGTGCATCTGGAGCTTGACCATTGTGTATTTTAAGTGAGGCTGGGGAAAGAGTGAATTGCAGTGGCCTGAGGATTGCGTACAAGTTATCAAACTACACACAAAAAATCAAATTTCTCATCTTAATTTAAAATGTATAATGGAAAAGAAAGTAACTGTGACAAATCATATTAACACAAGAATTCAGGTAATTTATTTTCAGGATTGCTTGTGTTGACCATGTTGTTTCTTTAAAGCATTACATCCCATTAAATTATGGAATACTTCGTGCAACAACAGAAAAACTGATAAAAGCTGTTGTAAACGTATATCAAAATGGCACAAATCCGGTTGAAAGTCCAATAAGTTTTCCTTCAGAGGGACATCTCTTCTTCCCAAGGAGGCACTGAAATTTCCCTCAGAGCCAAATACCATCCTGACTTAGAAGCAAGCATGGGGCTGATGAACACAGCAGGTCAAGCAGCATCATAGGAGCAGGAAAACTTGACGTTTCGGGCCTAAACCCTTCATCAGAAATGGGGGAGGGGAAGAGGGTTCTGAAATAAATAGGGAGAGAGGGGGAGGCGGATAGAGGATGGATAGAGGAGAGGATAGGTGGAGAGGAGGCAGACAAGTCGAAGAGGCGGGGATGGAGCCAGTAAAGGTGAGTGTAGGTAGGGGGGTAGGGAGGAGATAGGTCAGTCCAGGGAGGACGGACAGGTCAAGGGGGCGGGATGATGTTAGTAGATAGGAGATGGGGGTGTGGCTTGAGGTGAGAGGAAAAAGGGAGGTGGAGATGAGCTGGGCTGGTTTTGGGATGCGGTTGGGGGAGGGGAGATTTTGAAGCTTGTGAAATCCACATTGATGCCATTGGGCTGCAGGGTTCCCAGGCTGAATATGATTTGCTGTTCTCTCGGATTCTCCAGCATCTGCAGTACCTTTTATCTCTGACTTAGAAGCATGTTGCTGTTCCTTCATTGCACTGGGTCAAATTATAGACCTCCTTTCCTAACAGTATTGTGGGATGTACCAACATCACGTGGACTGGATGAGTTCAAGAAGGTAGTTCACCATCACCTTCTCCAGGGCAATTAGGGTTGAGCAAAAATGCTAATCCAGCCAGTGGCAGCCAGTTCCTGTGAGAGAATTTTTTAAAACTCCTCTGTACATGCAGCCCCATTTCTTTTTACCTCAGCGCTCTAAGGTTTTGTATTTTGTTTTCGGTTCTCCCCTTCCTCTTCTTCCTAGCCCCTCCCCACTCCCACCTCCCTCCCAAACTCTACGTTCTCCCCATCGGTGTTTACAGATTTCCAGGCACCATACCCTTACCTAGAGTTTGATTAACAAAGAAATTGCGTGGATGAATGAAGGAACTTTAATGGGAGTACAACATAGAAATTGTGATATCTGAGGGTAGATAAAGATGGTGTACAATCTAAATGATGAAGCGGGAGATGAAAATAGTAAAAAGAATGGGAATGTGGCAGTGACAGTAATAAGAAGAGAATTTATTTTACATAAGCATTGCTGTAGGAGAGCAGTTACCTCTCACTGCTTCCTTTGGTTCTCCATAATACTTGCTGGAGCCCCGCTAATAATTCTTGAAGGCAATTGAATTGGAACTAGACAGAAACGTTTCGCATTCACCAAGTGCTTCCACCTTCCTAGTTTCATGTCTGGTTTTAAGTGGTTTTGAGATCCCTTTTTGCACAGAAGCACTTCAAAATGGTAAACAAAGATAGCATTCACCATCTGATCAGCACATTGTAATATATTACTTTAGCAGTACTGGAGTCATGAAGCTGCACTCACTTCTTGCAGACAGTTTTTGAAGTGGTGTATGTTTCTTGGAGGTGTTTAGTATGATGTGTTAATTTAGAATTTGCCATGATTTGTTGGAACAGTAATCTTATTGTGGGAAACCATAGTGATTTACAGTTACACTTCCGTTTCCTCACAGTTTGCTGTACATATACTGTTTCCATTTCTTGAACTAATCGTTATATTTCTGCACAGCTTGCTACTGTGTCAGGAAAGAATTTCATTGCATCAGTCAACTACCTTTTCTTCTAATGAGTATTAACCATATAGTTGTTATATTGAGCAGCAAAGGATTTCTGCAATTGTACATAAATCACACTGCTGTTCATATTTTGAAAAGGGAGAGCTAGCCTTCAAGTATTGTGAGTTTTTTTAAAAATTATGTTTATTGCCATGTACTCACATGAGTACAGTGAAAAATTTACAAGTCGCCAATTATGGCACTGTCTTAGACAAAGATTTCTAGGTCAGAATCTTAGTGAAGGATCACATGTACTGTGACAGACAAGTGCCCAACCTGCAACCCATGGAGTAAGTGATGTCATGACTCACTGGGGTAGTGGGCTCAAAATCAAGCCCTGCTACTCCTGGAATTGTCAGAGAAGATACAGATTTCAAAAAGTACCCACAGATTCTCCAGTTTGCCTAACTTCTTTTGGTTTATTATCTTCTTTCATTAGAAAGCATAGACCAGGTTTGTATACTCAACAAAAACTTTTAGTTATTACCAGTAAATAGACACTAGCTACAGGTAATCAGTTGTGAACTGAGAACGTGTAACTCTAATACTTAAAACTCTAATCCCTTTAAAAACTCCCCTTTGCACATATAAGTAGTCGGGAAAAATAAAATGTTGAGGCAATAGACAAAGGGAGCACTGCAAAAACAGTTCAAAGGTTGTTTTTCACAGGCCCTGTTGAGATGGTTCTTGTGCTGTTCAGAATGCTGCTTCTTGATCTTCCTTTTCCTGAATGCTCTTACTGGTTTGTAAACAATGTAGAGTTATTGGTAAAAGCTCAATGACTTAGTGACTAAAAGTCACAGCATGTGGCAACTGCTAAACAAAAGTTAAACTGGTTTTGCTTTAGACTTTAAGTAGGTTTTTTTCTGCAGAAAACAGAAAGTTCCTGAGTCTGAATAGCTTCACTGTGTCTTGCTCACAAACACAAACTGTTCAGCTGTCTGAGACCCAATCACATGTTTGTTGGCAGGCAGTAGACCTTTGTCGTTGATAACTAGTCCATGAACCAATCCACCATTTGATTCCAACCAAAGCTCAGTTTGTGCATAACCCTTTGGCTCCAGTTCATCTGCAATCATTTCCATCCCCACGAAGAGTGTTCACAATGAGTTTCAAGTTGTTTGCTCTCGAACCATGCCACAATCCCTGCAATCTCTAGTTTTTAAAATGTTTCTTTTCTCATATCAGTCCACAATTTAAAAAAATAAGTAAAACAAAAAGACACAGTCTTTACAGTCAACAAGAATTCGATTGACTGACTTATCTTGTCAGCTTCCTGAAGGTATACCATTTTATCCAGCATTTATTCACAGGTTCCACATACTGCCAGACTTTGATTTGTAAGTCAGTTTGTTGTGACTTCCCTGAATTCAGAAAGCTAGGTGCTGGCTGTGCTTAGGGGAGCAGTTTAGTATAAGGGCATTAGGCCACCTATTTGAAAGTGTACAAATAATAGTTTTAAATGTCAATCCTGGGAGTCTGTACTGGAGCCTTTACCTGCACTATAGATGACTTGTGGAATGTAGGAGAGAATATATTGATTCATTTGGATCTGAAAATGTGCCTACATCTCTTCAAGATGTAGCCTAATCAACCTGATGTTTGTATCTCAGCAAATTGTTGTCTAACCTATGGGAGGTTTGGAGTAGAATCATAGAGATCTACAGAAAAAGGCTCTCCAGCCTATTGTGTCCACACTGATAAACAACAACCACTTCACTATTCTAATCCCATTTTCCAGCACTTGGCACATAGCCTTGTTTGCCTGGTATCACAAGTTCTCATCCAAATACTTTTTAAATTTTGAGTGGATTTCTGCCTCTACCACCGTGACAGGCAGTGAGTTGGGGATTCCCACCACCCTCTGGGTGAAAAAGTTTTTCTTCACATCTCCTCTATACCTTCTTCCCCCTAAATGCATGCCCTTTGGTTATTGATCCCTCCACCAAGGAAAAATGTTTCTTCCTGTCTACCATGTCTACATCCCTCGTAATTTTATACATCTCAATCATGCCCCATGTCAATCTCCTCTACTGTAAGGAAAACAACTCCATTCTGTCCAGTCTCCATAACTGAAGTACTTCTAAATTCCCTAATGTTGAGGGGTTGAAATGTTTTTCCTAATTATCTAATTGCGGACAATTCAAAAATATGGTATAAAAGTAAAGCTTTTTTTTTGTTTGTAGTATGGATTAGTATTTTATCATACAGATATAGTGATACGCAGGGACACAGTATTTCTGCAGTATTTGACATTTCAAAAGTATAATCATTTATTTCGTTGTTTGATAGTACAGAACATCAAACAGTACAGCACAGGAACAGGCCATTCTAAACTAATCCCATCTGCTTGCTTATGGTCGGCATCCCTTTATTCCCAGCCTGTTCGTATGTCTGTCTAAATGCATGTCCTGCATTTGGAATGTCGTGGAAAAGGGATGGGGATATAGGGGTGACTGAGGAGTGGACCAGGGTATCATGGCGAGAATGATGTTATCGGGGACACAAATAATTAGCAGTCGGTGAGGCCTTTGGAGCACTTGAATGAAGCCATGCAATCTTGCAGAACTGGTCTGGAACAAAATTCTGCAGCATTGCTGAAAAAGTCACTTTTTGTTGAATTTCTTTGTGCGGGATGAAAATCTTTGATCAATTGTATTTTTCTGCCATATTCAAACAATTTATATGTAAATACATTTATTCCACCTCAATATATTGTAAAGGTTCTAATGCAAGGCTCATGGTGAATGAGTTATGTTACTTTATAACATAATGCTAGCACTGACCCCATTAAATTGTGTTGAAATTTAAAGGAATAGAATTGTTAAGCAGTTGGTATTATCAAGGATCAAAATGAAGAATACGGCAGATGCTGGAAAAACTGAAATTAAAACAGGAAATGGTGGAAAATACTCAGCTTCAATGTAGAAAGAGAGTCAGCATTCAGGTTTATAACCTTTCATCAGCAATAAGAAGTTAAAGATGTAATAGGCTCTGAATATGGAGAATGTGCGGCACAGATGGGTGGCATAGTGTTAGTGCCTCTATCTCTGAGGCAGAAGGCCCCTGGTTCAAGTCCCATTTGCTCCAGAAGTGTGTCATAACATCTCTGATATTATGATTGATTAGGAATATTTAAAGGAATGTCCATGACAGGTTGGAATTGAGGAGAGAGATTGATTAACAGAAAAGTTAACACTCTAGGACAAAAGGGAGTGGAGATGGGGCAAGAAAGGAAAGAAGTGACTCGAGCAGGTGCAGCTGGCTGAAAGAATTAAAAAATGAAACAAGGAATGAAAAGGAGCAAATGCGGAAAGATTTTACTGAAATTATTGAACACAGTGTTTAGTTCAGAAGGCTTTAACATGCCTGAGTGAAGGATGAGATGCTGTTCCTGAAGCTCATATTAGACCTCACTGGAACAGTGCAGTTAGCTGGGGACAAAAATGTCGGCATGAGAGCAATGATGTGGAGGTTGCCAGTGTTGGGCTGGAGTGGACAAGGTCAGAAATCACATGACACCAGGTGATAGTCCAACTGGTTTATTTGAAAACGCAAGCTTTCGGAGCCTAGCCTGTTCTTCAGGAAGGAGGAGTGAGGCTCCATAAGCTTGTGTTTTCAAATAAGCCTTTTGGACTATTACCTGGTGTCATGTGATTTCTCCGCACAAGAGCAAGGCAGAGAATTAACCGACATGACACGAAGTCTGGTGTCATGCTTGCGACGGAGTGGTTCTGCAAAGTGGTCACCTAACCAACATATGGTCTCCCCACATTGGAAGATGCCTGATGAGCAGTGAATAGTGTAGACTAGATTGAAAGAAGTACAGCCAAGTTGCTGCTTCACTTGGAAGGAGTGTTTAGGTTCTTGGACATTGAGGAAATAGATGGTAAAAGGATAGGCATTGCATCTCCTGCATCTGGAATGTCGTGGGAAAGGGACAGGGATATTGGGGTGACTGAGGAGTGGACCAGGGTATCATGGAGAGAATGATGTTAATGGGGACACAAATAATTAGCAGTCAATAAGGCCTTTGGAGCACTTGAATGAAGCCATGCAATCTTTCAGAACTGGTCTGTAACAAAATCCCAGAATTCAGAGCCGGGGAGCACTAAGGCATTGGGATCTTAGACTCCAGAGTACAGGCAAAGGAGGCTGTTAGACTACAGGGGCACATCAAAGGATCTCAGACTGCTGGATGAATGATTCTGGGACCTTGGGACATTTTGGAGACAAGTTATTAGAGCATTTCATTGAAATATCATGGCAATAATTACTTTGTGGTTACTGCATTAATTGATCATAACATTATATTCATAAGGATGTATGAGGAACAATAGCTAAAACTACATGAAGAAGTTGGTCTGCTTCCGTATTATTGTATTGCATTACACAGGGTCAGGATGTGTTCAAATATCACGCGACACCAGGTTATAGTCCAACAGGTTGATTTGAAGCTTCAAGCTTTCGAAGTCTCACTCCTTCAGGTGTCAGTGAGAGAGGTGGCATCAGACACAGCATTTATAAGCAAAAGATCAAAGGGTCATAGAACAGATGCGAATGTATTGAACAAACCTAAGACAGCTGCTAAATGTCTAATCAGAAAGGATTAATATGCATATCCCAGAATTTCTTTCAAGTCACTGCCTGGAATAACTAAAGGTTTTATTAGTATACCAGGGATGACATCTCCGGTCAAACAATGCATTTTAGGTATGAAGTCTTGTTTAAAATCTGGCTGTGTATTAACTTAGAGTTAGACTGGTCTGTCACCAAGTAGAGGCTGATAGCCGAGTTCAGTACCCATGAAGATGGCCTCAGCCAGGATCTTGGGTTCATGTCGCACTATAGGTGACCCCCACCACACTGTACATTCTCTCTCTCCCTCTCTCTCTCTCACACACTCTCTCACTCTCTCACTCTCTCACTCTCTCACTCTCTCACACTCTCACACTCTCACACTCTCACACACTCACACTCACACTCTCACACACACACACACTCTCTCACGCTCACACACACGCACTCTCTCTCTCACGCACTGTCTCTGTCTGTCTCATGTCAATCTGTGGGGTGACTTTTCATTTGCAGATTTGTAATTACAGATACATTCTATTTTGTTCAAAAAGCACACAATTTATGGACAGTCAATGTGGCATTTTATAAATTCTTACTTTGGTAATAAAGCCAGTCCAAGTTAATACACAGCCAAATTCTAACAAGGCCTTACACCTAAAATGCATTGTCTGACCTGAGATGTCACCTCTGGTATACTAGTAAAACCTTTAGTTATCTCAAAGCAGTGACTTGAAAGAAATTCTGGGATATGCATGTTAATCCTTAATAATTGATTCAAGATTTAACAGCCATCTTAGGTTTGTTCAATACATTCACATTAGTTCTATGACCCCTTGATCTTTTGCTTATAAATTCTGCATCTGATGTCACCTCTTACACTGACACCTGAAGAAGGAGCGAGACTCTGAAAGCTTGTTTCTTCAAGTAAACCTGTTGAACTGTAACCTGGTGTCGTGTAACTTTTGACCTTATCCACCCCAGTTCAACACCGGCACCTCCACATCAGCATATGTGGCATTGTCCTTCAATTGCAGGTGTTGTGCACAAGTCCTTTCATGTTTGAGTTAACAATTTGCTGCTACTTTCCACAAGTGCAAATGGTGATCACCCAACTAGTTGCTTGTCTTTCCTTTCTGTTAGAAACAACTCTTCATGTTGTCATAGAACAATTAAAATGAGTGTTTGCAATCCCTGTTTTCCCCACTTCCTGAAGTGAAATGTTTTAGTTTTAGTAGTTAACATGACATTGTTCATGAAGGTAAGTGTTGTTATCACCCTATAATGGCTTTAAAAACTCTTTCTAAATTTTTGATTATTTCAGTCTCATTTAATCTTTTACTCTCACAGTCACTATTTTTCTTCTCCATTGCTCTAACTTGCTTTTCTAATATTTTCCCTTTCTCTGGTGCTTTTGTGCTTTCCTGTTCCATTTGTATTTCCCTTCCTTGTCTTTTCTCTTGCATGCGTCCCCGATTATTCGTTTTTTTGCCAATTGACATTTGCTAGCACATGGGCTGTATTTATAATCATCCATTACCTTTTAATTAATGGATTTTATAAAATACTGAAAAGAGGCTGCTGGTCAAATGGGGAGAGAGATATCAGTACTGCAAAAAGCAAATACGCAACTCACCCACAGAGGTTGATGAGGACAGTTAGGAGATTAGGCTAAAGCACTTCTTTTTCTCCCTGGTATCGAAGTCATCAAATACTTTGTATTTATTGCAGAAATATCCTGTTAACTAGCCTTTGTATAGAATTAATGCAAAGACATGTTTTGGCTTTATTTCTGTAGAACAATTACTGATATACTTAAGTAGATAGTGGACTGTGCACTCTCGGTCTAAATTCAAATATGAGCTTTATTGAGGTCTGTAGAACAGCTGTGCAGACTTGTCTTTGAAGAGATGCATAGTGCTCTTGTAGGGGCCCTCTTCTGGCACAGTGGTAGTGTCCATACCCCTGGATCAAAAGACCTGGGTTCAAGACTCACCTGCTTCAGAGGTGTGTAATTATATTTTTGAACAGGTTGATTAGGAAAAATAGTGCATGGTGCCCTGTTCCCAGGAAGCTAATCTTTAATGTTGGGAAAACCAAGTAACTGCATTTAAAGCATTGAACAGTAAGTTTCTAAGGACACAACAAGTGGACTGCCAGGGCACCACTGAAGTGGTGTTTCATTGAAATCTTATTGTGCTCAAGTTAATGTGATGGAGTCTGCTAGAGTGAGTTGTGTCTGGGATTCAGAGACTTGACTTGTGAATCGACTACCAGATTGATGCATACCTAAAATTGGTTTGCATCAATATGGAAGTAATTATTTAACTACAGCTTAATTCACATGTTAAAAGGTTCTTTTTTAAGCTTCAGCTTAGCAGTTGGCCTAAAAATAGTTGGGGATGAATAAGTCTGTGAAATTACTACTCCTTTGGCAATTAACGAACATTATCTGGTCATAATTTTAATCCACAATTCTGTAATTTCAAGTATTGCTGTCATAGTTTGAGATGGGCCAAATTCTGGGTGTTCCTCAGGTTTTATTTATTCGTTCATGGGATAGGAACATCGTTGGCAAGGTCAGCATTTAGACCCCATAAATCTTTACCCTTGAGAAGCTGATTTGACAATGATGAAAGAATGGTGATACATTTTCAAATTCAGATCTTCGTGCCTTGGAGCAGAACTAGGAGGTAGCATTCTTCATTAATTTATACTACAGTCAAAGTCATTATGTGCTTTCTTTGCAATTCCTGTTAGATTATGCATTTCTGTTAGTCCAAAACAGAGATGTTGAGCTCTAATCTTTCCACAGCACTGGCAATCACATTGTTCTGATTATTTTATCCTCAAATTAGATAAGAGGCTATATATCTCTGGTAGTGGAAGTGCTCGTTTCACTGCAGCGTGATGAGTTTTCGTCAGTACAACAATTTTGTATGCACCTCACATCTAACCAGATCTATCTAATCAGTAAGTTTAATTAGATTGCTTACAGCAGCAAAAATGTTAATGATCCAGAAGATGGGGTATTAACTTTATACTGAATAAAATGTGCAAGCTCGTGCTTTATAGTGAATTATAATCACAACTTTACAGATTTGGATATAAAAGGTTCTTTTGAAAGTAACTAAATTCAAAATGTTTGGGTCTTCCAGTTTGGAATGTGTTGCAGTCCTTTCATTTTAACCTCATTACAGTTCCTTCCTTTATTTAGGAGCATTAAATTGTTAGTTGTAAGATGTAAGGAAGCTAGTGTAGAACTTCAAAAGGGCAAGTTGATAGAGTGGGTGCATGAATTACAGATGACATTCAATACAGATAAATGAGAGGTGATTTATTATGGTCGGAAGATCATGGAATGACGATATAGAATCAAGGGCACAACTCTAAGGGGGTTGGAGGTACTGAGGGATCTGCGTGTACATATGTCGAAGTCATTAAAGGTGGCATGACAGGTTGAGAGAGGTTGATAAAGCATACTGTATCAAAGGCTTTATTAGTAAGAGAATACAGTACAATAGCAAGGAAATTATTATTGAACTTTAGTAAGTGACATTTAAGCCTCAACTGGAGTATTGTCTGGTTCTGGGTGCCCCACTTAAGGAATGATGTGAAGGCATGGGAGAGGATGAAGAAGACATTTATGAAAACAGTTCCAAGGATGAGGAATTTCAGTTACGAGGATAGATTAGAGAATATTCTACAATTTTCCTTGAAGAGAAGACTGAGAGGAGTTCTCGTTCATGAAAAGATCAAGAATGAGAGAGCACAGATTTAAAGTAATTAACAAAAGAAGCAAAGATTATGTGAGGAAAATTTTCTTCATGCAGCAAATAATTATGGTGTGAAATGCACTGCCTGAGTGTGAGGTGGAGGCAGGTTCTAATGAAGAATTCAAAAGAAAATCAAGTGGTTGCGAGAAAAAAAAAAGATAAGGTTAAAGGGAGAAAGCAGAAGAATAATTTGACGTGAGATGATCGCAGAGCTGTCACAGTCATAATAGGCTGAATGGCCTTGCCCTGTGTTGTAACAATTCTGTGAAATTAAACATGCAGTTTATCTCCATTTTAAAAGAAGCTGTAGAGACTTAACTACTGGAGATTTATTTCTCCAGATCTAATTACTCTGCTCATGAGCAATTGATATGAATAATTAATATATTAAAGTGTATGTGCCATGTAAACAACTAAAGAATTAACCCATAATTTTTTGAGGATCCAAACAATGAAAGTTTAAAGGTATCTTATTGCTTGCATCCACCCCTAATGTTTATCCCTTCACTGTTGAAACATTAATCCATGTCTTGATTTTCTTGTTTATCAAATGGCCACTCTTCACCTTCTGAGTGCCAAATTACTCAGAAAGCCACAGTTACATCTTCATTTATGTTAAGGTTCACACTTCCACCACCTTGTACTTGCTGAGCACAGGGTCCCTATTTTCCCATCGCCTTGCCCAAGCCCTATGTGTGCCTTCTGTCATTCTGCCTGTTCAGCCACTATTTCCACCCTCCATCTAGCTTTCACACAACATGCTTTGAAAATTGTTTTAAAATTTCCCTTTTTGCTTGCGTATTCATACCAAAGCTGAGCTGTCTGTCTGGTTCCAATCCCCACCTTTTTGACCTACTGTGTGTCACTTTTCCACCTCTGCTTTGTAAACACTTAGAATTTGCCTCAAAATACAAAAAAAGTTTCTAAGTAAACAGGAGTTATGCAATTATGCTTAGTTTAGAATAAATTAAGTTCAAGGTTATTTAATTCGGGATGTTCCATTTCTAATTGTTGGGCTACTTTATGTTACACCACTTTTATTCACATGTTGCTATTCCATGTTAAAGCGTTATTTATTTTGGAATTTCAATTTTTTTTTAAAAAAGATTTGTTCTAAAGCTTCAGATGACTGGGATCTGGACCCTGATTGTATTATTTTGGGTGTTTCCAGTCCAAGAGAAAGTAGAGAACAAGGGAGCAAAATTCTGAATTTCAGAATTAAAACCACGAGACCATAGAAGTAGGAGAGATAAAAGGTACTGCAGATGCTGGAGAATCTGAGATAACAAGGTGTGGGGCTGGATGAACACAGCAGCCAAGCAGCATCATAGGAGCAGGAAAGCTTGACGTTTCGGGCCTAGACCCTTCATCAGAAATGACCCATGGCCTGCTGTGTTCATCCGGCTCCACACCTTGTTATCTCGGATCCTCCATCATCTGCAGTACCTATTATCTCAGATAAATAACGTGGGACAGAACTCCGACACTTCACGGGAGGCGCACTGACGATGTTACCTAGCAGGGCGACGAAAAGTTTGCAATCAAACACACTGGTTCGGCAAGCATGTCTACAACTTCATCCCCGAGCTCCAAATCTTCTCGAAAACTATTTCAATCTTCTCTGTCCTGCGGTGGAAATCGTCCATGGCTTAAATCCGCTAACAGATGCCATTCTTTCGTGCACTTTCCGGACTGCTGCGAATCAGTTCACACTGATATCAAACCATGGCCATTTTAAGAAGGTTACTCTCCTCTTTGGAACTCCAAACAGAAGTAAGCAGAGTCAATGCTGTCAGAGTCACGGAACTCAGAAACAACAAATAAATGCATGCTGTGCGCGGTTGTTCACTGACCTGCATGTCGCTGTGGATTTCATACAGGACCTTCGAAATCTGGCTTGTGCCTGTCCCCTCAATGCTTGTTAGTGACTTAAGCAACAGAATGAATTTGCTTACGCCCACATGCACTCTTGTGTTACATGAAGGGACAAGGTGTCCGAATTGCCTCTGAGGGATATGGATTTCTCCCTGTTAGCTCAGACGAAAAACTGACATTGTTCCTTTATTTAAGAAGCGTGACAGGGAAAATCTAGGAAACTTTGGATCGGTGAGCCTTACAAAAGTTTTTGGGGAATTTTTGGAGAAGATTCTGAGGAATAGTACGCAGTCGCAGTTGGAGAAATGTGAACTTATTAGAGGTAGGCAGCGGGAAGGTCATGTCTCACAAACTTGATTGAGGTTTTCTTATGGAAGTGGCTCAGATCACTAATAAGAATAGGGCATTTAGATGTTATATTTATGGACTTAAGTCAGGCCTTTGACAAGGTCCTTCATGGTAGGCTGATATAGAAGCTAAAGTCATATGGGATCTCCTGTGAGCTGGTAAGATGGGTACAGGACTGGTTCATTGCAAACATTGCAAACAGGAAGCAGTCGTGGAAGAGTGTTTTTCTTTCTGACTGGAAACCTGCAGCC
>JAHRHZ010000059.1:21811901-21856650 GCA_024137785.1 Ginglymostoma cirratum | reverse complement strand
CTGCTGAGCTTTTCCAGCAACTTTGTTTTTATTTCCAGCAGTAGTTGCTTTGTAGTATACAGATGGGAATATACATAATTTTACAGATGTAGTTTCATTGCTCGTCTTTGAGCTTATGATGCGTATGCCGAGAATTAGTAATTGCATTTTTCGGTTTTGATTATATACAAGAATTATACATATAAATGTTAGGAAGGTAAGTTGTAGAGAGCTATTTATGATTGTTCTGTATGGTTGCTAGTGAGTCTGCAATTAAGTCTGTTAAAGGCCTGGTCAAATAACACAACTAGTCTGTCTCAAGTCTACTTCTATTTCCTGAGAGGCGCCAATCATCTTTTCTGTTCCTGCATGCCAATTCAAGATTCCAAAAAGTCTTATACTTGACACATGAGCAAACATCAGTTTGGCATTGAATGGGTGACCTATTTCCAGTCCCAACTTCATTCCCACCTGGACCTTGTTATCTATCTATTCTTTGGGAACGCTTCTACACCAGGTATATTGGAAATATTTCCTTGGTGAGACCATAGTGCCTCCACATTTGGGAATCCCAAGTGCTATCAGTGCCTAATGACAGCATTCCATTCAGATTTTCCTCTGTCTGATGCAGAATAAAACCAACCGTGTGAGTTCAGTCATTCACTGGCTGTGGAACTTCATGGATGCCCTGCCTCCTGATCTTATCCCAGATTTGTGTAGTAGTTACCCTCAAGCTGTACATGATCAATTTTGTCTTTTTACTGGAGAGATATGTCTGTGGTTTTTTGTAGATTATGGCTCCTCACCAGATTTTCCTCATCCTTTCAATAACCTGGCTTTTCCTTCTTTGGTTTTTCGCACGTGACGTAATGCTGTGGAAGATGAGCTGTGACTGTTAGATTGAAGTATTACAAGGAGACCTTTGATTGACAGTGAGCTAGATTTTAAATTGGTTTTCACTGGATGCTCCCTCTGAACCTCTTCCAGTTTATCATTACCCACATTGCATTTTCCACAAATTGCACTTTACAGTTAATGTAAAGTGGCATAATCTTTCAGTTTCTCTGTCCTTCTTCACGTGCCAAGAATGCAGTTCCATAATATCATGAAAACAAGAGGTAAAATGAATCACAATTAATAAAAGCCCTCAGAAATGAAGTTGGGAACTTCAAGTTCAACAACTCATAAACCTGTTCCCTCTGCATTGGAGATGAAAATCTTCAGTTACTGCATAGTGCTCATGTAAATCTATCCTCCGAATTCTTCTTACCGTTCATGCATTTAGATCAGTTAAGGACACCTCACAAAAAGATTTACGTAACAAATTTAATGTGGAGCTTGAATTAAAGAAATGTGTTTTGGATAAATTGATAAATGAAAAGATATTAGAGATATCCTAACTTGCAGAGTTTTTAAAAAATCCTCTTCGCAGCAAAGTACAAGTTGATCTGACTGGATCTCTGTTCAGAGTTGAAAAGAGGCCGCATTATAGTATCCTGAATCATTGATTTTGTATGCTGTACTATGGGGCATTCTGTTCTCTTTGTGCATTAGGGTCTGTTGCTAGGATCTCGGAGGATAACAAAAAGGACATTGTAGGCTTGTGACAGAATCACAGATTATGAGACATATTGGGAGCACTTTTGAAAAACACTTGCCTCCCACAGTCATCGCTAGAAAAACAATTTGTTTGTTTTAAATATAAGTTTTTAGTATATAAATTTGAGCATAGAAAATACGATTTATTTACTGCTAATGATTAATTGATTATTATGACAGGAAGGACTGACTGCCTGGAACATTACTTTTCCTTCATAAATTCTTCAGATTTATTTTTACTGTGGATAAATAGAAATTGATAAGCTGTGTTGGAATTGCTAACTGCAAATCATCTGTCTGTACCAAATATTCAAAAAGCTGCATTGTTTGCTTGTCTTACCCTTCAGTTTATGTGAGAAAGGTATTCCATAGTAATTATATTCCTAAGTTACGGGAGTGACTACATTTCAAATGTACTTTATTGGTTTTAAAGCCCTTTGAGACATAAAAAATGATATGTAAGTGCAAGCCCTTCTTTTCCTTTCAAAATGGCAATTTATTTTATAGAAAGAAGTTCTGCAAAATATCACAAGTCTTGACTTTTCAGGAACTGTATATGCAAGATACCAATGAATCATCATTGGTGAATTAAGTATATTTATAATTTATAAATGATGTATAATTCTATTTGGCTAACTTTTTGAGGTTTCTATGCTTCTGTTTTATGGGGTCAGGTTCGATATGTTATGTTGATGGCACGCTGTTCTATTTTCACTTTTCACAACTCTACATGTCTGTCGGGCGTTAAGATATGGATGAGTCAAAAATATTCATCAATTAAACATTAGGAAAACTGACTGCATTGTTTTCAGCCATCAACATAAACAGGGCACTTTTAACATTTATCCCAACCCTTGTCTGCCCATTTGCTGGGTTTGAATCATATAGAGTGATACTTCGGTGTTCTGTTTGACCCAAGCCATGATTTAGCATTCATTTTATCCAAGGCTGATTACATCCACCTGTAAAAACATTGCCCACCTCTAAGTTTACCTCCTTAATGAACACCCTCACCCAAATCTCTCTCCAACTGCTGTTAAAACTCTAATTAATGTTTTGTTTTAAATCCCCGGGGCACTATTTGCCCCAATTCAGGACTCTCGTGCTCAGTCTTCCATGAGCTCCCAACTAATTCAGGTAATTCCTTTCTTCTCTGCCCTATGTTATCTTCAGTGCTTTAAGTTGAACATTCTTGCAATAAACTTTTAAATTGTTGTCACACCTCGTTTCTGCAAACTCCACAACTCTCACTTGCTCTTGCACCCTTGAGTCCACCTCCTGACAAACCTCACTGCATATTTCAGTCGTCCCAATATGCCTAACGAAATTTTTATTGACCACACTCTTTGGAAACCTCCTGCTATACTCCTGTACTTCGCTTGCCACCCTTTGAATAAAAAGAACTTAAAGCATAACTTTTCAGCTAGACTTTCAAGTTGTTGAGACTTACTTATCTCATTATTAATCCCTCTGTGTTATCTTTCCTCCTCCCACTGTAGAGGATTTTAAAAAAGGATCAGCATGAAATGAATTTGGGAAGGTTCCTCAAATTGGCATGATTTTCTTGGTGTATAGATCCAAATAAAGATTTTTTTTTCAGAAATAATTTTCAACACAAAAGTATTTACTTTACTAAACCTGACCTTTGTATACTCATAAAACAATTGAATGGTTCAGAGTAGTTAACACTAGGACATTTTCAGTAGTTTCATTTTGGGTTGCTCCCAGGCACACTTAGTAAAAATGCTTTTCTTTGATTAACTTAGGTCCCAGCTGTAGTAATAAAACTCTACCAGGTTACTGCTCTCAAAATCTTAAAAGAATGTGTCTTAATAGAAAGCAAAATTATATAGCATTATGCTCTATTTCGTTGTTCTATTGTGCTGGTTCATGCAAAATTTCACATTTTGTGATCTGTTTTAGTGCTAATTTGAATTGGAATTTAATCAATACATTTTCAAGGGCACTTTAGGTGTGACCCACCTTCTGCACCCAAATTCTTAACAGTTCTCAAGCAAATAACATAATTGGTGCATAGAAATTGAAAACTTTCACTATTTTGACCTTGCACTCTTCCACAGAGAAAAAAAAGCATGAAGCTTATCAAAGCAACATTTATTTCTTAAAATAATTTATTTTAAAGTTGCCTCAGTTAATATTTCTTCTCCATCAACCTACTAAACAGGATGTGCTTTAATATCATAATGGACATTTTATCTGTGTATTTGTAATTTATACATTTTGTAAGTTTGGATGCAGGGCTTGAAAATGAGGCTGGAGAATTGTGTTAAGTTTGGATAGTACCATTATAGAATTTAGTGTATTAAAAAAATCCCCCCACCAACGATTCTCTTGTGTTGCACTTGCAGTGATACAGGTGACTTTTGTTTTCCCCCTTTTATCACGTTGTTAAGATTGGCAAACTCTTCACTGTGTCTTGTTCTCTCATTGTTGCAGGTCTGTTAGGATTTTCCAGTATGTTTGGAAAGAAGAAGAAACGTCTTGAAATCTCTGCACCTTCTAACTTTGAACATCGGGTTCATACTGGATTTGACCATCATGAGCAGAAGTTTACAGGACTTCCTCAGCAATGGCAGAGTTTGCTTGCAGATACAGCAAATAGACCAAAACCTGTGGTTGACCCATCCTGTATAACTCCGATACAGTTAGCTCCTATGAAGGTATAGGTTCATTGCTTTTTATGCTGCAGTTTATAACCTGCATTGCCTTTTGCATTTAACATTATTATGTTGAAAGATTAGGTGCTATTATCTATAATGCAACCTAAAGGCAGTTACAACTTGGCAATAGGGTTTGTAACAAGAAATCTGTAAGTAATACATTCCAATTTAACAATTACTCAGTTAATAATCTAGGGGTTTTATACATGAATATAAAAGTAGCTCCATCAATTTTTTTTTTGTCAAAGCAGAAGGAATGAGGGCCACAATTCTGAAAATGTGGGATCTCTGATACTGTGCAATGTGTTGACAGTTCTTTTGCTGCAAGGTACATTAAGGTGAGAAATGCTGATCATTTCAGAGCTCCTTTTCCAAGGCCGCAAGCAGTGAGATTGGCGGTTTATTGACATGAGAACAAGTCCATCTGCTTTAGCTGTGTTCTGCCACTTAACTGAAAATATTTTTAATTCTTGGTGTTTCCTTCTGAGTCAGTAAATATTGTTGCTGTCTGCAGTCTGCCTTATGGTGCAGTTTCTTTGCAAACTGAGGTATGTAGAAAAACAGCAGGCAGCAATGATTTGAAAGCCTATTCTGGCTAAAGGCTATATACCCCTTGTGTCTAGGCATCAGAAATTTTGTGGAAGAATAGTGACGTCATATTACTGATGTTGGTTTTTAATACTTGTATGTAGGTTCAACATCTATAGTGAATAGGCTTGGTTCTTATTGATGGCTAGCAGTCTTCCTTGAGATTCTCTGACCTTCCAACTAATACCATAAGAACATAAGAAATAGAAGCAGGATTAAGCTATCTGGTCCATCAAGCCTGCTCCGTCATTCAGTAAGATCATGGATGATCTTTTCGTGGACTCAGCTCCACTTACCCGCCCGCTTATCATAAACCTTAATTCCTTTACTGTTCAAAATTCTATCTACCTTTGCCTTAAAAACATTCAACAAGGTAGCCTGAACTGCTTCTCTGGGCAGGGAATTCCACAGCTTCACAACTTTTTGGGTGAAGAAGCTCTTCCTCAACTCAGTCCTAAATCTGTTCCCCCTTATTTTGAGGCTGTGCTCCCTAGTTCTAGTTTCACCTGCCAGCGAAAACAACCTCCCTGCTTCTGTTTTATCTATTCCCTTCTTAATTTTATATTTTTCTATAAGACAACCCCCCTCCATTCTTCTAAATTCCAGTGAGTATAGTCCCAGTCTACTCAATCTCTCCTCATAAACCAACCCTCTGAATTCTGGAATCAACCTAGTGAATCTCCTCTGCACCCGCTCCAGTGCCTGTACATCCGTTCTCAAGTAAGGAGATCAAAACTGGACCCAGTACTGTAGGTGTGGCCTCACCAGCTCCCTATACAGCTGCAGCATTACCTCCCTATTTTTAAACTCCATCCCTCTAACAATGAAGGACAATTTTCCATTGGCCTTTTTAATTGCCTGCTGCACCTGCAAACCAACTTTTTGTGTTTCATGCACAAGGACACCCAGGTCACTCTGCACAGCGCATGCTGTAATTTTTCACCATTTAAATAATAGTTCATTTTGCTGTTATTCCTACCAAAATGGATGACCTCACATTTACCAACATTGTACTCCATTGCCAGACCCGTGCCCACTCACTTAACCTATCTATAGCCCTCTGTAAACTTTGTGTCCTCTGCAAACTTCGCTGTACCACTCATTTTAACATAATCTGCGAACTTTGACACACACTTGGTCCCAAATCTAAATCATCTATGTAAATTGTAATCAGAACCATGAGTTGCTGTAAAATGATTATAATAACTCCTGTAATAGATGTGTTTCAATATCTTTAATCACAGGACAGAGCTATTTTGATGGGAGGAGTGGCATTCAGTATTTCGAAACACAGAAAATAGGAACTGGAGTAGACCATTTGGCCCTTTGAGCCATTCAGTATGATCATGGCTGGTCATCCAACTCAGTACACTGTTTCCACTTTCTCCCCATACTCTTCAAGCCCTTTTTAGCCCTAAGAACTATATCAAACACTTTCTTAAAAACTTTCACTATTTTGCCTTGCAGTCTTCCACAGAGAATTCCACAGGCTCACCATTCTCTGAGTGAAGAAATTTCTCCTCATTTCAGTCCTAAATGGCCTACCCTGTGTCCTTAAATTGAGAGTCCTAGTTCTGGACTTCCCAGACTTTGGGAACATCTGCATTTACCCTGTCAATTCCTTTTATAATTTAATGGTTTCTATGAGAACCTCCACCGCCATCCCCCCCCCCACCAAACTTTTAAACTCCAGGTGCTCCTAACTGATCCAGGTCTCTCTTCATAGCCAGAACATCCTTCCTCAGGTAGAGACACTAAAACTGCACACAGTACTCCTGAATGTGTTCTCACCGAGGCCCTTTACAATTGCACAAAGATATCCCTGCTCCTGTACTCGAATCCTGTCACTATGGCAGGTCAACATAACATTTGCCTTCTTCACCACCTGCTTGTGCAAGGACGTCCAGGTCTTATTGCATCTCCCCTTTTCCCAATCTGTCACCATTCAGATAATCATCTGTCTTCCTGCTTTTGCTACCAAAGTGGGAGAACCTCATATTTATCCACATTATGTTGCATCTGTCATGCCTTTGCCTACTCAACTTGTCCAAATCACACTGAAACATCTATGCATCCTCCTTACAGCTCACCCTCCCACCTAGCTTTGTGATGTTAGCAAACTTGAATAGATTAACCTTAATTCTATCATCTAAATCATTAAGACATAATGTGAATAGCTGAAGTCCAAGCTCTAGTCACTACATACCATTCAGAAAAAGACCCAATTAATCCAACTCTGCTTTTTGTCTGCCAACCAATTCCCTGCCCATGTCTCTGCACTGCCCCTAATCCCATGAACGTTATTTATATGTTAATTTCTCATGTAGGGCCTTTATCAAAAGGCTTCACAAATTAAACCACATCCACTGGCTCCCTGTTACCAACTCTGCTAGTTCTCTATAGTGATAATTAAAGTCATACCCATTTACCTCTATTTGTGCTTTCAAATCATCAATCTTGTAATGAATACTGCCTTCATCTAAATTGTGTTTAACTTTGTCTTTTTTAGCATTATTCCACATTCTGGTCTTATTCGATGCTTGCCTCCTTTTTGTCTACCTTTGAACGTTGCTTGCTACATTTCTACTTCCTGCAACCAGTTTTTCTTCCCTACAATCTAAGCCCCTGTTCAGATTCCCATTCACCAGCTAATTGAGTTAAACCTTGCCCAGTAGTACTAGCAAATCTCACTGTGAGGATGTTAGCCATAGTCCTACCAAGATGCAACTTGACCATCATATACAGGTGCCATCTGTCTCAAAAACAATGCCAATATTATCAGAAATTGACTGTCCTTCCTACATGTATTTTCCAGCAACATGTTAATTCGCTGAATCCTCTGTTCACATGCTCACTAGCACAGTTTTATGGCATGTGCAGCTTTTCCATTGATGCTGGTAGGCCCATGGATTCTAAACCAGGGTAGTGGGGTATTGTCTGGAGACTATTGGCTGCCACTGTGGATTCAAGTTTGAGTTGTTCAGAATGTTCTTTACTTCATTGACAAATGGCATTGTCATCCTTAAGGAGAGAGACATCGTTCTAATAAAATGAAGATGATGTTATCCATTTGTTTGGTTTATAGCTGAACCTAGTAGCTTTGGATAAAGTCCAAGTCCACACACTTTTCATGAGAGCATTATTTCAGTTAGCTATACTGCATAAAACACTTCCTCCACTAATTAGTAGCTCCCTATATTTATACAACCACTTCTCACCCAATTAACCCTTGATAAAATATTGATTAAGTGTTAGAAAATCAGAAATTGCAGGTCTGACAGCATCTGTGAAGAGAGAAATAGAGTTAACCTTCTGAGTCCAGTGACTGTTTTTCAGAATTGATTGTAGCTAGGAAAAGATTGGAATATATGGTGAAGGTGGGGTGAGGGTAGGGGGGAGGAGGAAATGGTAGGTGGAGATGGAGCTCGGAGAAAGAGAAAACAAAAACAAAGTTGTCGGAAAAGGCCAGCAGGTCTGGCAGCATTTGTGAAGGAAAAAAGAGTTAACATTTCGGGTCCGGTGACCCTTCCTCAGTTCTGAGGAAAAAGCTTTGTTTTTGTTCCTGATTTGCAGCATCCGCAGTTCTTCCTGTTTTTATTTAGAAAGAGAAAACAGTCAGTCAACAAAAGGAATGAGTAAAAGTCAGCCTGGGAGAATGAATTAGCTGCTCATGGGACCCATTAGTGGCTAGCAATAGGTTGTTTCTGGTAAGCAGCACATGTAATGACAAGTGCGTTTGGGTTGAGGCAGAGAGAAAGTGCTCAAGCCCTAAAATTGTTCAACTCAACATTGAGTCCAGAAGTCGCCGGAACATTGCAGCAAGCCCGAGACAGAGATATTGGCCAGGGAACACAATGGTGTGTTAAAGTGACAGGCAACCGGAAGCTTGGTCATTTCTGTGGATAGAATGTAGGTGTTCTGCAAAGTGGTTGCCCATTCTGCGCTTCATCTCCCCAATGTTGAAGAGACCAAATTGCGAGCAGTGAATACTGAAAACTAGATTGAGTGAATTGCAGGTAATTTGCTGCTTCACCTGGAAGGTCTGTCTGGGGCGTTGGATAGTTAAGAAGGAGGAAATAAACAGGCAAGTGTTATACCTTCCGTGATTGCCTGGGATGGTGGCAACTGTTTCTTTGTTCCACTAGGTCTCAGACATCCCTTCAGATCCTAGAGATAGTAGGAACTGCAGATGCTGGACAATCTGAGATAACAAGGTGTAGAGCTGGATGAACACAGCAGGCCATTTCTGAAGAAGGATCTAGGCCCGAAACGTCAGCCTTCCTGCTCCTCTGATGCTGCTTGCCCTGCTGTGTTCATCCAGCTCTACACCTTGTTATCTCTCTTCCTTTAGATCCTGTTAGATTATGACAGAAGACCCCACATATCAATATAAATACGGAATGTATTGTTACTAAGTCACTGCATCAACTAGTGAAGAGGGAATTATTTTGACCCTGTTGTTGACCAAGGTCTCCCAGGTTCCCTAGCATCTTCCTGTCATCAATTCTCCATCACCACAAGACTTGACGCATGGTCTCTAGCAGAAGCCTGCACTTAAATTTATTTAATGTGGGATCATTCAGTACCATCATTGTCCACATGATCACGATGGTTTGGTGATCCAATTTCATTACCATATCAAGCCACAAAGACCGAGACCACCTTACCAGTGCAGTTGCGTTCCATCTTCACAGCTGGGGAGGCATACAGCCTCCTCTGCCTGTTTTACCAATGCCAAAGTTTTTGGACTTTGCTTTGTCCACATCTCCCATTGTCCCATAGCTGTCCCCTTCAGCAATAAAGAGCTCCCAAAGGCACAGCTTAAGTGATCTTTGAGCACACAAGCCTTCACTGCGTCAAGGTAACAATCAGGATGGCTTACAAGTATCTTTAATCATATCTGTCCTAATGTTATGTTACAACTCACAATAGCATTAGTTTACTGGGGAATTAAAAAAAGCTACCCAATTTCAGTCTATCACTTGTGAATGGTGAATAAATGAGCAATACAGTGTACACATTACATTGATGATTTCTTTACCAGGTGTCAAAGAGAAACCCATACTTTGTTGATGACAGATAATCAGATTAGCACCATTTTTGTTTCTGGACATGACCAATGAGTTCTAATTAGATTGGCCTATTCTATTATGTGAGTAATTCTTCATTGAATAATCTGTCTCAAATGAGATGGAAATTAACTTAACTGATAATTCCACAAGGGTTTTTTGATGGTAACAGGACGGTGGAACATTAGTAATATTGGTACAGAGCCTATCAAACACTGCGTAATTTCTAGGAGTTTACAATCCCAACAGATCATAAGCCGAAAACACTACATTTTGTGTGTAGCAAGGCACACAAATGATTGAAGATGCTTGAAATCTATCGTGAGAGTTTTCCCAGTTAGAATTTGTTTCAGGGTTAGTGGAGGAGTAAGATTAATAAATCTTCAGATTAATTTGTCAATTGAGTGAAAATGAAAAATGCTCAGGAAGACTTCAACATTGACCCAAGTTTGCATCGCTAAACAGCAAGGATAGCATTCCAATATTTGTTAAGCAGCTGACAAAGACACTTTTCAACAAGTGCATCAAAATATTCTGCATTTACTAATGAAGGTAGAAAGGTGTGGACATATCTTACATTATCACTTGCAAATCCCTTTATTCTTTTATTCCCTTTTCTACGTGGTTCCAAGTAAGATGACTGATTCTTTATGCTTGATTGTAAAATATATTGATACATTATAGTATTCAAGTCCAGAAAGAAGTATGATCTTTCGTGTTTTATGTATTAAACATAATATTATTTATGCTATTTCAATATTTTTATGGTCCATGCAACCCATTACACTGTGCAGGGTGGCTTGGAGTTCCAGTAACTGACAAGTGTGAAATAAATTAATATGGCTGCTAATTAACTTCAGCTCTAACAAAAGAACCAGGCTGATCTTCACTAGGCATTTGAAGTCGGAGGTTAGCACCCTGAATGTGCTCTGCAAATGTGTAAACTGCAGGGAATTAAAAACAGAAGTTGCTGGAAAAGCTCAGCAGGTCTGGCAGCATCTATGAAGAAAAAAACCCGTGTTAACATTTCAGGTCTGGTAACTCTTCCTCAAAACTCAGGGAATGTTTGGTTAGCTCAGTTGGCTAGATGGCTGGTTTGCAATGCAGAGTGATGGCAACAGTAAGTGTTCAATTCCTGTGCTGAAGTTACCATGAAGGACTCACCTCCTCAACTTTTTCCCTTGCCTGAGGTGTGGTGACTCTTCGGTTAAACCACTACCAGTTGTCTCTCTGTAATGAGAGAGCAGCCCTACAGGCCAAAAGGACTATGGGGACTTTACCTTTACCTAAAAAGAGAACCTGCAGTTTAAGGTAGAATTCATGAATTAATGTTTGAATTGATAGTGAAGTGAATATGTGACATTGTAGACCTGATCTGAACTGGTAACTTAAAACCTTTTGCTGGAATTTTTGGCTTTGTGTTGCACAAGTAGAAAACGCACACATTCAGGAACTTTCAAAATCCCTGCACGATTTCAATTGGTGCAAGCTACTGTAATTTTCACTTTTCAATATTTGATGTTTTATAAGTGAAAATATTACAACCGGAGACAAAAGTGTGTTTGTTGTTTGTAGACTAAGTGCTTTTGTTATGTTTTGATGTGCTTTTTGATCGTTTATTTCTCATTTGATTTTTAAAATCATGTTGCATATTGTTATTTGGACAGAAAATATAGCAGATTTTCAATGGGTATGTTGCAGCTAGTGATTTTATATCAGCATGGAAATTTGAACCAGAAGTAGGCCTTCCAGTCCCCTATCCATTCAATAATTTATGGTCATGGCTGATCTGACTATGGCCTCAACTCCCACATTCTCACCTATACCCAATAACCTTTGACCTTAATTGTTAGTTAAGAATCTAGCTACTTCTGTAGTGTAGTGAATGGAGGATGGTATTAGTGAAAGAACATTCATATGGGTATAGTGGAAAATATTAAGAGATATTATTAGGGACGCATTTGATAGGGACCCTTTGTATTTTAGAAAGTTTTGCAATTCTGGGGAAATCTTTGAAGCTTGCCCTCCAATGGTATGAATTGTGTCTTTGTGCATGAAAACTTTTCCCTACATTAAAACACACCTGTTACAATGCTGTTTTCTTTTACAGCTCAGTATATTTTGACACATCCATCCCAGTAGCGTGTTCAATCTCTGCAATTCCAAAATAATGTTAGTTTAAACAAAACCCACTTGGATGTGTTAAACTATGTATTTCATAGTCATTTGATAATTTCCTAGTGTTATTTGGACATAAGTTAGGGTAATTATCTCTCGTGTCAAAATTGCTTGTTTAATACGAATATAATTCTTGAAACCTTTCTTGGAGGAAAATGAAGTAAGGCTGCCCTCTAGAGGTCACCATTATTTAATTCAGCCTAGTAAATTAGAATATATATGTTTAGTCCTCTCCCTCTGCTCAGTCACTGACGATCTTGTCAATATGTCTCTTTTCTCATCTGATGGTTGATATTTTGGTTCCTCATTCCCCAGAACCTGAATGTCAAAATTCCTGTCCTCCTTGTATGTGTCCACCTGTGAACTTTTCCATTTAAATTCTCCAGCTACAAGTTAGCTCACAGGCTCACACTGTTCTTCTGACTGCTGCCAGAGCTACAAAATAGGATGGAAAGGGTTGCTGCCAACCTGGGCAGAGAATGTAATGTGCAGTGTACATGTCCAGAGATCGATGATCCAGATATGGGACAAACCACATCCCAGATGCAGACAAGCTGGGAGATGCAGTCAGCTATAGGAGGTCACTCTGAATCTTTTTTTTTAAAATTAATCCATGTGGGTCCCACTGGCTAGCTGTAATTATTTTTATTGCCCCTCCCTAATTGCCATGGAGAAGGTAGTGTTCTTGAATCATTGCAGTCCTCAGGTTGTAGGGCACACAGTGGTGTTAGGGAGGGAGTTCAGGATTTTGACTCAGCGACAGTGCAGAAGCAGTGATGAAGTTCCAGTCTCAATGGCACCAAGACACTATAGCAGAATGGGAGTGTTTGTGCATCAACATTTTGCTTAGGAGTCCTTCTTGGTCGGTACGAGAAGGAATCAAAACCAGTCAGAGTAGCACCAGAATGAGAGGAAACCTGCCACTTTATTAGCCAGCGCGCACTACACCTTCAGGGAAAGTCAATAAGTGAAGCCCACAATTGCTGTTCCATGAAAGTTGCATCTATTCAGTGCCTGAGAATTAGACCTACAGTTTCTATTTGAGCACATCCTGGCAAATTCAAATTTTTCAGGTACTTAACACTTAGAACCACAATTGCATGCTTAAATTGCATGCTTAAACTAGACCTTCAAACAGGCATGTACTGATAGCACAGCAGCAATGAAAACCTATTACCAACCTTTCAAGAAGATAATCCCTAAGACTTTTAATATATGTCATGCAAATATCCTCAAAAACACAGGATGATGCACTGTTTGTCATCCATATTATTGAATAGATGATTTTGCCTTGACACTCATTTAAGCAGTTTCGTGGCCTTGGATTTTGGTAATATCACCTACATTAATGTGAAAAATCTGCTTTTAAAACCACCCTGAAATTATGTGAAATTAATCGTAACTAATTTGAGAAATGGGTGCCATGTGCAACCTATTGACAATATTTTAATTCTTTTATGGAGAGTGGACATTGCTGCTGTCAGTCCACCTATGAAAGAAGTGCACCTGAGCACACATGTAAAACATATGGTACACAGTTCAGTTCACAAGGGGATGAAGTTATGCTATTAATGCTTAAATTGTGATACAATCTTACTGATAAGACAGAGGAATCATTCATGGAAATGACCTGTACCAATATCTCTGAATGAATACTGAAGGTGGACTTAAAATCTGTAACTCTCCACCATTCATGTTAATTTTATTTATTGCCCCTTAATGTAGTTTTTATAGTCTCATTGGTATACAATCTTTGCCCATCTGTGCTGTTTGCTTCCAACCCTTTCCTTTGCCCTGTGATTATTTTATTTCTTTCTTTCCTGCCTTGACTCCATTCATTTGTCTCATTATTTTGACCTGCCACTCTGTGACTATTCATTTATTTGCTTCCTTGCAACTTGTCTCTTCTCTTTTATTTAATCCCTTAAAGCTCTCAACTGTTTATGTCCTTCTTTTTAGGCTTATTCCTTTCTAATTATTTTCTTCCTTCCAAATGAAATATTTTTCATTCATTTCACTCTAACAGACACTGATCACAGTCACAAGGCATGAGCACTCCTGGTGTCACTTTGCCAAAGCTTGAGGCCTCTGCATCAGAACAGACTTGCTCCACCTCAGCTGTAGATTCAGGAAGTGCACTTGGATGTGATGGGAGGGAGATAATAAAGAAAATGTATTGAGGGCGCTTTGGTGGCATGGGTGAAGAAGGCTATCATGTTTCTTGTGTTTTGTACGGAAATGCTGTTAACTGTAACTTCCATGCATCGCTTCAGAGTCTCTCTGTGTAAGCGCACAGTGCATTGTCATGCCAGGGGGCAGCAGTTCATGGCCAAACAGGAAGCTGCGTGATTTGAGCTTTGCACACAGAATTGCTGACATCAGCTAACATCAGAGAAAACAGTGTGTACAGGTGGCTTTTCATGCTGCTGGCACCTTTAGCCGTCCTGGACAACAGTTTCTAATGCTTCAGTTCTTCTGTACACAATGGCTTCTCTGCCAAAGAGTTGTCCAATTGTGGCTGTGCCAGGGAGGTGCCATGTTCAGAAGGGGTCAGTGAGATTGCACCTTACAAGACTTTGTACTTGACCTTTTAGGACTCATGACCCATGTTCTACCACTTTAAAAGGTATTGGAACAATGTGTGGATTCTCATGATCTACCCTGCCCACTCGGAGTGTGGTCATAGCCATTTGCTTCCAATTGCATGCTTTGGGTTTCCTGCATTATGAAAGGTGACAGTGAGCACTGCCCCTCGTGGGCCCCCAGCCTCAAATTGACCATGCTGGTGAGCCCCCAGATATCCATATTCCCTCCCTGGTAGACCATCCTATCAATCCTGTAGGATTCACACTTCCAAACCCCACCCAACCCCTCTACATGTGTCTATTACTACTTGCCCTTCCCACCCAGACCCAGGCAACATTGAGGTGATTCAGAACAAGTGGTGAGCCAAATCTGCCAGGTACATGTTCTAGTCTCCTTGTCAAGTTTTGCTGATGTCAGCTTGTTTGGTGAATTTGATTAGCTAGGAGTTTGGATATTGATGAAATGAGTTGCAGTATTAACAAGGCATTTAACAAGCAATAGTGAGTTCTGGCAACCTGCCACTGCCTGGCAAAAGTCATGCCATGCCCCTTTTCAAAAGTACAAAAGATGGAGTGAGTATTCTCAATGCTGAGATGGGGCTTGCCACTCTTGTCACTATATTCTGCCTCACATCTCATCATAGCCCACATCGTTCAGACTCCAATAAGATTCTGTTCAAACTTATCGTGTAGATACATCAAGTGATTAGGAAGACCGTGAATTGGGAGTATACAAATGGAGAAGTCTTGCTAGAGTCTTGCAAGGCTTCGGTGAGACTGCGCCTGGAATACTGTGTGCAGTTTTTCTCTGCATTTAAGAAAGGACGTGCTTGCTTTGGAGGTGGTGCCAGAAAGGTTCACTGAAGTTGTACAGAAACAGAAGTTGCTAGCAGGTCTGGCAGCATCTAGCAGCATTTGTTCTGTAGCCTACAATTTCCTGCCATTTTAGTGCTCTGTCCAGATTCTTCTTAAATATTGCAAGTATACTTACCCACACCACCCACTCTGTCAGCAAATTCCATTTTTCCACCACCGTCTGGGTGAACAAAAACTTTCCTCAGATCCACTTTAAAGTGCTTATGCCTCACCTTCAACTTATGCCCTTTGGTCTTAGACCCATCTGCCATGGGGAAAAGATTCTCATGATCTACCCTGTCTATGCCTCTCATAATTTTGTATACCTCAACCTGATCCTCCCCTCAGCCTGCTCTGCTCCAGGGAAAACAATCCAACCTATGCAGTCTCTTCTCATGACTGAGACTTTGCATGCCAGGCAACATCCTAATGAATCTCCTCTGCACTCTTTCCAGTGCAATCACGTCCTTCCAATAATGTGGCAACTCGAACAGCACACAGTACTCCATCAGTAGCCTAACCAATGTTTTACAAAGCTGTAACAAGACTTCCTTGCTCCTATATTCTACACCCTGGCAAATGAATGCAAGTGTTCTGTATGCCTACTTCACCACCCTGACTACCTGCTCTGATGCCTTCAGGGACCTGTGGACATGTACACCAAGGTCTCTTTGGTCTCAGTGGTCCTGATGGACCTACAATTCACTATGTACGACCGTCTCTTCTTCGACCTCCCAAAATGCATCAGCTCACACTTATCAGGATTAGATTCTATCTGCCACTGCTAATCCTGATGTACCAGCTGATCAATATCAGACTGTAGCCTGAGACCATTCTCCTGACTGCCACCAATTATTGTGTCTTCTCCAGACTTGCTAATTATACCTTCTACATTCACATTCAAGCCATTAATGTATATAACAAACAACAAGGGTCCCAGGACCAATCCCTGTGGTAAACTGCTAGTCACAGGCTTCCAATCACAAATGCAACCCTCCACCATCACCCTTTGTCTCCTATTTGCAAACCAGTTTCGGATCCAGAGATAGTAGGAACTGCAGATGCTGGAGAATCTGAGATAACAAGGTGAAGAGCTGAATGAACACAGCAGGCCAAGCAGCCTCAGAGGACCAGGAAAGCTGACATTTCGGGCCTCAACCCTTCTTCAGAAATTTTTTAAAGAAGGGTCTAGGCCCGAAATGTCAGCTTTCCTGCTCCTCTGATGCTGCTTGGCCTGCTGTGTTCATCCAGCTGTACACCTTGTTATCTCAATTTTGGATCCAGTTGCCAACTTGCCTGGGATCTCATGGATTCTCACCTTTTGGACCAGTCTTCCATGTGGGACCTTGTCAAAGGCCTCACTGAAGTCCGTGTAAACCACATCAACTACACTAGTCTCATCAATATATTTTGTCAACTTTTCAAAACATTTCTATTGAATTAGCTAGACAGGATCTGCCTCTAACAAATCCTTGCTAACTATCCCTGATCAATCAGTGCCCTTCCAAGTGCTGATTAATGCTGTCCCTCTGAAATTTTTCCAATAATTTCTACACCACTGAGGTCAGAGGAGCTGGCCTGTAATTACCTGCCTTTTTCTTGCTGCCCTTCTTGAATGAAGGAACCACATGAGCTGTCCTCCAGTCATCTGGCACTTTACTTGTGGCCAATGAAATAGTAAATATCTCTGCTAGAGTCCCAGCACTCTCTTCTCTTGCCTCCCATAGCATCCTGGGATACATCTCATCAGACCCAGGGTATTTATGCACCTTTATGCCTGCTGAAACATTTAATACCTCCTCCTTATTAAGCATAACATGCTCTAGAACCTCACCATCCCAAGTGAAATCTCCAGCTACAATTTCTTTTTCCTTTGTGAATACAGATGAAAAATATTCATTTAAGACCTCACCCCTGTCCTGTAGTTCCATGCATAGATTGTCCTTTTGGTGTCTTAGAGGCCCCACTCTTTGGTGGTAATCCTGTTCTGAGTTTACATATGAAATGCCATGGGGCTTTCTTTAATCACATCTGCCGAAGATATTTAGTGGCCCCTCTTTGCCTCCTAATTTCTTTAATCTACTACCAAACTCTCTCAATTCCTGTTTCAGGACTTCATTTCTCTTTTTTTGCCCATGTGGTTGGTTGGCTCGCCAAGCTGATTTGTTGTTCCGCAGACGTTTCGTTATCGTGCTTGATAACATCCTCAGTGCAGCCTCTGATGAGGCGTCGGTGTGTTTTCCCACCTGGTTTTTAAACTCTGGGGTCCGTTGTGATGGATTGCCTCACTTCCGGGTTTCCTCCGTAGTGGAATGTATATGGGGTCGAGTTCAATGTGTTTATTAATAGCATGCTTCGTGGAGTGCTATGCTTCCAGGAATTCTCGTGCTTGTCTCTGCCTAGCCTGTCCCAGGATCTTGGTGTTGTCCCAATCGAAGTCGTGGTTCTCCTTGTCCATGTGGATTGAGATGCGTCAGCATTGGTCGTGTCTCCTTGTAGCCAGTCGGTGTTCATTTACTCTTGTTGTTAGTTTCCTTCCTGTTTGTCCGATGTAGTGTTTCTCGCAGACTCCACAGGGGATCTTGTAGATGACATTGGTCCTGTCCATGGCGGGGAGTGGGTCTTTAGTTCGGGTGAGCGCTTGTCGTAGGGTTGATGTGGGCTTGTGTGCCACTCTGATGCCCAGCGGTCGTGGAAGTCTTGTGCTCTGTTCTGACGTGTTCCTGATGTAGGGCAGTGTGATGAGTGTGTCGGGGCATGTAGAATCTTTCTGATGCTGTTCCTATAGGCATCTCCTGACCCAGTTCTTTGGATATTCATTTTCCTCGCACACTTGAGTGCATCATAACGGACCCCAGAGTTTAAAAACCAGGCGGGAAAACACACCGACGCCTCATCAGAGGCTGCACTGAGGATGTTACCAAGTACGGTAATGAAACATCTGCGGAACAACAAACCAGCTCAGCGAGCCAACCAACCTCAACACCCACAACCCGAGCTACAGATCTACTCCAAAACCTTAATGTACCACTAATGCTGGTTGTTCACCCTCCCCCTTCACAATGTCCTGCAGCTGTTCCCTGACCCTGGCACCAGGGAGGTAACATACCATTGAAGAGTCTAATTTGTGGCTACAGAACCAGCTTCCACTTCCCCTTTTAATCACGTTTCCTATCACTAAATCTCCCCCAAGTCTTTTTCCTCCGGCTGTTACTGCTTTCCCCTGAAAGCCATTCACCCCACCGTCAACAGAATCCAACACGGTAATTCTGTTTGAGAATCGGATGGCCACAGGGATTCTGGAACTGCCTGCCCATGCTTAGTCTTTTTGGTGGTCACCCAACACTTTTCTGCCTATGTAGCCCTTACTTGTGGTGTCACAAGTTTGCTAATCATGCTATCTGTGACATCCTCAGCATCATGGATGCTCCAAAGTGAGTCCATCCACAACTCCAGCCACTCCATACAGTCAGTCAGAAGCTGCAGTTGAACGGACTTCCTACATACGTGGTCACCACATTTTCCACTAATTGCAGGACAAGCAATCCACATGACAGAGTTCCTGCCCTCGTGAGCCTTACCAAGTACAAACAATAAACTAGGAACAAATTACTCAACAAATTATCCATTTCTCACCAAATCGGATTTCTCACCCTTTGTCCTTCTCTCTCTCCATTCCTAAGAAACTTCAAACCAATTAGATGGCTATTGCATTTTGAAAGGCTGGGGCCTAAAACCTGTACAGTATAGGAAAATGTGTGTTGATCTGATTGAAGCATACAGGGTTCAGAAGGGCCTTGAAAGGGTAGATGGCTGTTTCCCCTAGCTGGGGAGTTTAGAAGATGGGACACAGTCTCAACATAAGGAAACAGTCATTTAGGACTCATTTGGATAAATGCCTTCACTCAAATGCTTGTGAATCTTTGGAAATCTCTATCCCAGAGGCTGTGGACGCACTATAGTTAAATATACTTATGGTTGCAATAGATGGACTTGTGGTTGACAGGGAACCCAGGGATATGGCAAGTGGGTGGGTAAATAAGATTAAGGCCATTAATCAGCCATGATCACAGTGTACTGTAGACTGTTTTAAGGGGTCATTTAATCCACTTCTGATCTTATATCTTTTCCTCCCTAAAGGGCATTAAGTGAACAATAATGTACTTTCAAGTTTGCCATTACAGTACTGATACAGGCTTTCTCTTACAAAAGTATTTTATTAATTGTAATGAACTCCTCAGGATTTAAGCTCCTGTCTCTAGACCTCAGTCCCTGGTATCTGGACTGCTGGGTAACCACCAATTGACTGTACCTTCACAAGTTCGTCTTCCAACCTTTTTATCATTCAGCAGGGCTGCAAATTTAAAAAAAAGGCACTACCGTCTAAGCACAAACTCAACCCTCAAAGAATTTGCAGCTAAAGCAGAGATTTCAGTGTTCCAAAGCAGCATTATTTTCATTTATTGTCAGCCTATCTTGACCTGGTGAAGAACAAAGTTTGAAAAGCATGCCCATCCTTTCCAAGCAATTCAATTCAAGTACTTGTCATTTTAATGCTAAAATTATTTCTAAGAGAAAGAAAAGGTTGTATCACGTGCATGAAAATATTAAGACTTTGGGTTTGACTTAAACTACAAACTGTATTTTACTTGAAACTGAAATCGCACCAATCTAATAGGCGGGCATCCCAAAGCACAATAAGGTGCTGCTAAAAAAAATTTAAACAAGAAATGAGATCAAGTAATGCAAGAAAAAAAAATGGAAGAACAAGCGTATGTTTGATAAACTGATATCTTGCAATATATTTAACATATTCATCCCCACAAGAGAAAATCACAATGCCCGTGTGTTACAAGCAGATCATTTCATTGGGCTGCATATGAGATGGTCAATTATAAATGCCAATATTTAAATAAATGAGTGTGACATATATTAGTGCCTGAGAATGAAAGAGTCAAAGCTCTAAATGTTTGGCAGTGTTCATGTTGATCTCTTGGCTTTAGAGGCTAAATGATGTTTGACCTAAGAAACTACTGTTTAAATTTACAATTCTCCTAAACAACAACCAACAATGATGTTATTAATAATCGATGTTGGAAGCAACAAGTCACATTTTCCAAATGGATCCCAGACTTTGAAATGAGATTCTCACTAGTGAGCAGCGAGAAGCCTATTAACAGGAATTGTCACTCAGTGTCATCTTTAATAATCTTGTCTCATTAATATGCACTCTCATATTCTACCAGGGACAGGATAGAAACTAGATGCCAAGAATTTCCAATATGAAAGTGGGGTGGGGTGAGGTGGAGGTGTGAGGGGGGTACCTGATGACTCCAACCCACTGCTTGTTCATCTGTATCTCGGACAGATGGCATCAGCAGCTCAGGACGCGATCCATGAAAAGCAGGTGTATGCGCTCCCACGTCGATGGATGCTGGTATCCAACACATGCCAGCCTCTCCAGAGCATCATGACACATCTCCAACACACTTAAGCTATATTCCTGCACTATCATGTTGTACTTCAGAGCACACTGGCAGCTGTTATTGCAATGCTGCTGCAAGGACACTTTGTGTATAGTGACAGTCATCCAGTTAAAGAATTATTACCAGGCAGTATCTTAAAGATGTTTTCTTAGCACTCACTCACTCAATGCCTAATTCTACACCACCCCCACCCCCCCCAAAAAAGGACCCAGAGGTGTCCCAAGTGAGTGAGCAGAAAGAGCGCAGAGCTATGCAACATTTTTGTTGAGGGAGGGATCAGGGAAAATGTTGTATGCCACTGTGAAAGTGGTGCAGCATGAGCCTTGATGGGAGGTGAGCACACTGGCATAGGTGGTGTGTGTGAGAGATAGCAGAAAGAAGATGATGACACTTAGTCTGGTGGAGTAGCGAAGTTTGTTGACCTTCTTCCTATGCTGCTAGGCATTTCTTCAGATAGCTGAGACCGTACTGACCCAAATGGCACTCTCTGACCAGGCAGGCAGTGCTGGTGATGTTCCCTCCTCTGCCAGCCCTGAGGGAAATGGACATCCTTCCTCTGTGCCTTTCCATCCACAGGCACCTCCAGACCCATGTCCAAAGAGTAGGTTTGAAGCAGTTATGTTCATTATGGAAAGGGTACTGAGAAAATTATGAGAACTGAAAGCTGATAAGCTCCCAGGTCTCAGTGGACTTCATCCGAGGATCTTAACAGGAGTGGCTGATGAAATAGTAGATGCATTGCATTTAATTTGCCAAAATTCCCTGGATTCTGCAAAGATCTCATCAGATTAGAAAACAATGTGTGCGACTCCTCTATTCAAGGAGGGGAGACAGGAAGTTGGAAACCAGAGGCCAGTTTGAGTAACATTAGTAATGGGGAAAATCCAGAATCTTTTATTCAGGAGGATGTAGCAAGGCACATAGAAAATCTCAGTGCAATCAGGCAGAGTCAACATGGTTTTGTGAAAGGGAAATTGTGTTTTTTTTTGAGCTAGATTTTTTTTTTGAGGAAGTAATGAACAACATGAATAAAGGAGAACCTGTGGATAAAACAGGCTTAGTTTTCAGAAGATATTTAGACAAAATGCCATATTAACGGTTACTATGTAAACTAAGGGCTAACAATGTGGGGGGTTACATAATAGTTTGGGTAGCAGATTGGCTAGCTAACAGGATACCGTTAACATAAATGAGTAATTTTTGGATTTGCAAGAGGTGAAGAATGGACTATCACAGAGATTAGTGCTGGAACCTCAGTTTTTCATCGCATTCTTCATCCAAGTCGTTAACATAAACTATGTATGGTTGCTAAATTTATTGACAATAGTAAGACAGGTAGGAAAGTAAGTTGTGAAGGGGATACAAGAAGTCTGAAAAAGAATGTAGACATAATGAGGAAAAAATTGGCAGAAAGAATATAATGTAGAAAATAGTGAACATATCTATTTCAGCAAAAAGAATAGAAAATAAGATTGTTTAAATAGAGATTGCAGAACTTGGGTGTAGAGAGATCAGGGTATCCTGTTATGAGTCACAATAAGTGAGTATACAGGTACAGTAATTGATTAGGAAGGTAAATGGAGTGTTGTGATTTATTGCAAGGAAAATGAAATATAAATGTAGGACTGTTTTGCTATAGTTCTGTAGCATGTTGGTGAGACCACATCTGGAGTATTGTGTAAAAGTTTTGCTCTCCTTATTTAAGAAAGAGTAGAAACAAATGGTCAGTGGGATTTGAACGTGCATCTCAGATCATAAGGTGTAGGAGCAGAAGGAGACCATTCAACCTATTGAGTCTGCTGTGCCATGCAATAAGATCATAGCTGATGTGCTAAGTACACTTTCCTACTCATTCCCATAACCCTTAATTCCCTTCCTGATTTAAGAAAAAGATCTGTCCATTTCCGCAGTGGCCCAGCCTTGACAGCCCTCTGTGTGGTAAAGACTTCCACAGATTGACTAACCTCAGGGAAAAAATCTTCATCACTGTCTGAAATGGGTGACCTCTTATTCTGAGATTATGCCCACTTGTCCAGGTCTGCCCCTTAAGGAGAAACAACCTCTCCATATCTACCTTTCAAGCTCCCTAATAATCAGCTGCTGAATTTAAATAAAGTTAAATAAATCTAGAATAAAAAGCAAGTATCAGTAATGATAACCATGAAACTAGAGGATTATTGTCTATGAATGCTGATCTTACCTGGTTGGGCACACAACAGAGTGGTTGACTGCCATCTGAAATGGCTCATCACACCACTCAGTTTTGCCTTCCCAAGGACAATTAGCAATGAGCACCAAACACTAGACTTGCAGATGCTGCTGTCACCCTGTGAAGAAGAAAAATATGTCATTATAGACAATTACAAAGTCACCATTTAGAGCATTTAAAGAAGATGCTCACACTTGGTTAATGTGCAATTCATTGTATGTTTCAAGGGGCTGTTGTCGTGCTATGGTAGTGTCCCTACTTATGAGCCAGAAGACCTGGATTCAAGTCATACCTGCCCCAGATTTGTGTCATAATGTGTCTGAACAAGTTGATTTAAAAAAAAATTCTTCATTGTACACTAATCACTTTGAACTAGCAACAGGTTGGAGCTCAAACTTGATAGCAAAAACAAGTGTGGTCAATGATTATCTTTGTAGGCCATCCCCACTAAACGGTGCAAAGTTACAACTTGTAGTAGTAAACACTGACTGAGGTAGCCAATATGCTTCAGACTCGTTCCCTACCAGTTTGTGGTATATCGTGCAAATAAGACTGTCTGGACGAATGCAGACTTTTTTCTGAATGAGTAACCTATAAGATTGCAGAGAGAAGAACTGCAAATTTGTTCCGAAAGTAATATTTGTTACATTTGTGTAGTGTTTTTCACACTCACTGGAGTTTTCAAAGTGCTTTACAATCAATTAAAAAATTTTTAAACGTGTAGTTGCTGTTGTGTTGTAAGAAACGTGGCAGCTAATTTCTCAGCAAACCATCACAACAACATTGAAATAATGGCCAAATATTCTGGGTTTTTTTGGTCATGATAATTGAGGGATAAACATTAGCCAGGACATCAAACATAGGTCACCTCTTCTTGAAAATAGTGTCATAGAATCTTTTACATTCACCGAAACATGCAGCGGGGCCTTGTTTTAGCACCACATTCAAAAAGCAAGTCTCTTTTTTACTTGATTTAACACCTAATTCAAAAGGTTGTCAGTGAATCAGTCCCTTAGTATGGCACTTGGAGTGAGCCTTGATATTTGTACTGAAGCTGATATGGGACCAAAGCCTTGTGATTCAGAGGTGAGTGGACTACCAATTTATACTACATAGTCTTGTTTTATTTACTTGCTCATAATTTGTTCTTAGCTTCAATAGTAACAGCGCTACAACTTTAACCAACGTGAGACCTGCGCAAACATGCTCATTTTCGTGCACACAGACACACTTATACACATGCTTACAATCACCTTTAGCATCAATGTGGTATCAGAAGTACTGAGAATTTGAATTGGTAAAAGTGACCATGAAGCTGATTGTTGTACAAATGCAACTGGTTCATTGATCCCATATCAATGTAGTTGACTGTTTACTGCTCTATACAGTAGTTTAGCAAGGCCTAGAGTTGCATCAAACTACAGCTGCAGTTTAGGAATCTATGTTGGCATTGCTGCCAATGCAGCAAGAAAAAGAGAAGTACTGAGTGAATGTATTCATTGTTTCAAAGTTGGCCACCACCTCGCTCAGCAACATCACATATTTTTAAGTAGGTCTCCTTTTTATAAACAAATGTATACGTACTAGTAAGCCTACATCTTAAATTCAGAAGTGATATTGATGGTGCAATGTGTTGATGTACCAGAGCATACCATTGCTGAGTGGATCATGTATTGTGGAATAGTACAGACTATTTTTAAAGATTAGGTGATTACTTTGATCCATGAAAGCCATCCACAATTTCAAAAGTCTTCAGCTATAATACAGTTAAATATTGTTGATGATACTCCAAAATACACAGGCCTTAGCTGATAGATGCAGCTGTTTTCTCTTTGTACTGCTGTTTGTTTAATTATGCATTAATGATTTCTCCCAACGGTCTTTGCATTTATTTTGTACAATTCTGCCCATTTTAAATATTTCCCTTGAGTATGGAATCAATTATGACAATCTGCACTTACATCGAAATAAGCTTCATGTATCAATTACCATTTGAACTAAATGCAGCCTCGCTTGGACTTCAGTCACAGATTTATTTACATATAAATTTGAAAATTATTGTTGCTACAAAGAGTATAAACCACTAATGTATTTTCAACTTTACAACAATCTTTTATAAACTGGATTATTCTATTTTAGAACTTGCAATGAGCAATTAAACAGGTTGTCAATGTACACAGTGCTATTTCACAAATTGAGATGGCCTACTATTTGTGCTTTTATATGTTGGAAGGTTATCAACCAGTGTCCATTGAGTAAAATGTTATTGAATGGCATATTTTACATTTTTTCAAATGCACAATTTCAAATGTGCTTTTGATTTACGGTCAAATTCCTATTGTTTTACAGTAAACCTTTATATAGTTACACTAACTTTGCAAAAGAAAACACACCCAGAATGCACTCGAAGGCAGATAGACTTGAACACCTGGTTGACATTTTGGTGTGGAAGTCAGTCCTTTGTTTTTATCCTTTCACTTGATGCCTGATGTCCTTTGATGAAATTGGAAGTTTATCTATGGAAATCTATGTTAGTTTGGTCAAGGAAGGTGTGTTCATAATGCAGCCAAAAAGGTTACGAACAAACATACAAATTAAGAGGAACAGTAGGCCTAATCTGCTGTCAAACCTGCTCTGCCATTCAATAAAAGAATAACTGATCTGATTACTCCATGTTTCTGCCTCCCCTCAATAATGTTTCACGCCCTTGTTTTATCAAGAATCCATCTAGCTACCACTGCCTTCAAAGCATTCAAGGACTCTGCTTCCACTGCCTATTGAGGAAGAGAATCCCAAAGACTCTGAACCATCCGAAAAAAAACTTAGCTCTGTATGAAATGGACGACCCTTATTTTTAAACAGCAACCTCCATTTTAGATTCTCACACGAGAGCGTAAGAAATAAGTGCAGGAGTAGGCCATTCAACTCCTCGAACCTTCCCGCCAATCAGTAGGTTCACGACCAATCTGTCCCAGACCTTAGTTCTCCCTCCATGGCAACTCCGCTTAGTCATTAACTCCCTGACATTTCAAAAATCTATCTAACTTCTGTTTAAATATTTTATGATCTAGAAGAGGAAACATCTTTCCACATCTACCCTGTCAAGACCCCTCAGAATCTTATTTTTCAATCGTTTCCTGTTGCTCTTCTGAATTCCAGATAGCCTGTCCAACAATCCATCAACTTGTAAGTCCTTCCAACATGTGACAATTTCAGGTATAAAAAGCAGAAAAGAATCCTGGTCAGCCAAGTGTTGGAAGTAAATTAGAGCCTTTATCATCTTTATTCATAGCTGCAGCTAACGTGGATCAGATTGATGCAAACTGTCTAGGGTTTGCACCCTGGTCCTGATGGGCTGATTTTGGGGCCTGCTTCCTTGCCCAACCTCATGGCTCTGTGAGTCAGACCTGTGTTTAGGCAGAGAACCTAAGAAGAAGAATGTCTAGGGAAGGGTGGTATATGAATTATGTTTAATGACCTAATAATCCAGAAGCTGATCCTTCACTGTCATTGGGTCAAAATCCTGGGAACTCCTCTGTAAGGGCATTGTGAGTCAACCTACAGCACATGAACTGCAGTGGTTCAACAAGGCAGCTCATCACCTCATTCTCAAGGGCAATTGGGGATGGGTAATAAGTGCAGGCCAGCCAGCAGCACCCATATCCCATGAGTGAATAAGAAAAAAAAAATCTGAATTAATTTAAAAAATATTAAGCTGGCAATTCCATATGAAATGAACTGGCAATGTTCAGTTTTCATATGATGAGAATTTACAAGGTGTTCTGTAAATCAGTGCACAGAATTGTTAATATATTTTTGAGGCAAGTTTATTTTCAAACAATGAAATGTGTTAATCTTTGTGAAAAAATTGTAAACTGTTGAAATAAGTGGCTAATTTGACATTTGCATTGTCCTCTTTCAATCCATGTACAGAACTGACAGGCATCATTTTTATCATCTAGCTACCTAAATGTGCTCATAGACCTCTGCTGTTGATTTGGAACTCAGACAGTTGCCTTCATGAATATATTGAATGAGTCAACAATGACAGCTCTTACTGGCAGGTTATTTTATAATAGAAAGTGAAGTTGTTGCTTTTTATTTATTTTAAGCTCTTGAAAATGTTTACCCAACTTATGCCTCAAATGCAAAAGCATTCAAACATTTACCATCCCAATAAACATTAGAAATGGTCTGTAATTGTAGCAGAGCAATCCCATTACCTCGTTCTTCATTTACAGTGTTATACCAAATTAAATAGGTTTCATTAATTTTTACCATGTATTAAAACATTAGCTTGGCTCAGTTGCTAGTGCTGTCATTTCTCAGTCAGAAATCTTGAACATATAAACGCAGCTGACATTCCAGTGCCATATGGAAGTGGTGACTTTCAATTGAGGCATAAAAACTAAATTCTTGGAATGTAAGAGATAGCAGGAACTGCCGATGCTGGAGAATCTGAGATAACAAGGTGTAGGGCTAGATGAACACAACAGGCCAAGCAGCATAGAGGAGCAGGAAAACTGACATTTCGGGTCTGGACCCTTCTTCAGAAAGGGTTGTCAGAAAAAATCTGGTTGTCATGTTTAAATTGGGATATCTAAGACATTAATAATCATGTGTTAATTACAGCCTCATTTTACATGAACTTCAGTATAGATGAGTTTGAGGTTGTACACATTCCAGGAAGAACAAGAAGGCCACATATTCCTTGAAAAAAATGTTTTGTAGATGGTGTAGAGGGACGTGCATTAGATACACAACCCAGAGACAGGTTAATAAGATCAATAATAAAAAAAAAAGGGTCCATTTCTAGAAGGATCTAGACACCATTTAGAGTACTGTGAATGGTTTTGGTTGCCTTATTTAAGGAAGGACAGAATTGTATTGGTCACTTGACTAATTACCACGAGGGGTTTATCTTATGAGGAAACGTTTGACAAATTGGCTCGTTTCCATTGGAATTTAGAAGAATGATGGATAACCTTGTTGAAATATCCTGAAGGGACCTCACAGGGGAAATGCTGAAAATATGTTTCCCCTTGTGGGGGAGACTGACACTAGAAGAGAGATCTCAAAAGCAGGTAGAACAGTTGAGTTGTGACTACAATCAAGTCAGCCATGATTTTATCAAATAGTAAAGCAAGCTTGAGGGGCTAAATGTCTTCCTCCTGCTCCTAAATCATATGTTCGTATATAGGGATTGAATTGAAAACTTGAGTGGTTAATGTCAAACTTGTACTTGATTAGAACACAGTCACTGTAAAACTGTAAACACTACCGTATCATTACAAACTTATGGAGGCACTGGGGAAAATGAAAATGATTTATTACAATTATAGCAAAACTAAAAAAGTTATAAGCTAACAGATTGAACAAATCTGTCCTCTTCTTCAGCAAAAAAATGGCAATAACCTATTGGAAGTGTTCAAGATTATGACAGTATTTGATAGGATGTCAATAGATATGTTTCCATGTCCTGGTAGACAAAAACCAGACCCTTAAGTATGGAGGTAGTCACTATTAAGTGTAATAGAGAATTCATGAGAAACTTCCTTACCCAAATGTAACTAGAATGTAATTTTTTTATATTTTGCGAATGTGAAATCATTTCTAGACTGAAAAATTGATTTTGTCCAACGGCTGTCCTAGTATTTGTCCTTCCTGCTTCCCCTGACGTTTGCCCTTCTCTAGTTCCACAGCCAATAGGCAGGATTTTTGGACCCATCAAGGTTGGGGATGGTGGCAGAGAAATATCAGCAGCAGTGGCATGCTGGTTTCTGAACCCTTTCCTGGCCTCCAATTTACTGACATAGGCTTTAAACTAAATAGTTGGGGGCAGGGGAGGTTCAGTTGCATGGAAACTTCGGGAAAAAGTTAATCAGGGAGAGCTCAGCAGAGGTTATTAAAGTTTCCAGAACAAGTAATAGGACAGAGCGAATGGAAAGGGGCAGGAATCTGACTTCAGGCACAGTAGATAAGTGGACAACTATGAGAAGGGGGACAGTCAACATAGGACTGAGGGTGTTATATTTAAATGCATGCAGTATACAAAACAAGGTAACCAAGCTTGTATCACAGATTACAGTTAGCAGGTACAATGTTGTAGTTATCAGAGACATGGCTGCAAGGAGATCAAGGCTGAGAACTAAATACTCAAGGATGTACATCCCATCAAAAGGACAGGTAGGTAGGTAGAGGGACCTTGTTCATAAGAAACAAAATTAAATCAATAGCAAGGAGTGACATATAATTGGAAGGCGTAGAATCTGTGTGGATAGAGATGAGAAACCACAAAGGAAAAAGGACCCTGATGGGAGTTGTATACAGGCCTCCAAGCAGGAGGGGAAGAAAATAAAACAGGTGATAGAAAAGACATGCAAGGAAGACACTATTATAATAATTCAGTGTAAAGGTGGACTGGGAAAATCAGGTTGGTGGCAAATCTCTAGTTAAGGAATTCATGGGATGTCTATGAGATTTTTTGTTGGAGCAGCTTGGGATGGAGCCCACTGGAGAACAGGCAGTTCCGGATTTGGTGATATGGTAGTAATTAATGACCACATATGGGCCTCTCCATGTGACTGTTGGGATTAACCCAGCTACAGGTCACCTCTACCACTTGCCAATGATTATGGGCTACCTCTAACTGAGGTGGTCCAATCCCTTGATCAAAGATGCTCAGTGCCTAATTGGGGGCATTTGGTAAGGTTGTGTAACCGAGAACCACTTTCTGCCTTTATTTGCAACCACCTCTGATGGGCCAAAAGCTCTCATTGATGTTTGGACTTAATTTCAGAGGAAGGCTGGCCGTGCCCTCTAAACAGATAAATTGGAAGGAGATACAGTGAGCCTTCCTCCAAGGAGTCAGCACAGTTGTCTCACTGCCTTTTCAATAGGCAAGCAAGATGCTGGCAAAAGCAGAAGATTCTGGCAAAAGCAGATATCCTCTCAATTAACACTAGTAGAATATAAACTTTTTTTGCAGCCACACTTTGCTCTTTTGCCTGCTAGGTTGCTCACTAAGGCTGAAACAGATAATGAGAAATATTGGCAGCCTGTTAGATCCCAAATTAAACATCACATTACATATTATCCATCACCTATTTCCACCTGTACATTGCTGTCCATCCACTTGCTTCTGTTCTTACACTCGCCTGCATGTGTGCTTTTGTTACCTTGACTTGATATTCCAATTTGCTGCCCTTCACTAACTTCAACTTGGTTAAATATGGTAAAGTGGTAATGTTAACTAGTGAACTAGATGCCCAAGCTAATACTCTTTTTCAAATCCCACCATGGCAGCTGGTAGGATTTAAATTCAGTTAATACATAAGGAATCTAAAAGCTATCAAACATGTCATTTGGTGAAGTAAATGTTCCATCCTTACCTGATCTGGTCCCCAGATCCATAACATTCTTTCGTGCCTTCTGAAATGGTCTAGCAAGTCAGTTGTATCAACCACTACAAAGATTTTTTCTAAGAAGTGATAAAACAAGACAGACCATAGATAATAAAGCAAAACCTAAGCCTGTCAACCCTGAAAATTCCTCCTTACTAACTTTTGTTAAAGCTGGGAGAGATGTCCGAAAAATGAATCAAGCAATAGCCTGATGTTTATCTGTAAGGCCTGATTCCCTGAGCAAGACTGTTTCACAGATACCACCATCACCATACCTGCTATGTCCTGTCCCATGGGAACACAGACCCACCAAAGGTGACAGAACAATGATATATAGTCAGGAGGGTGGTGCCCAGGGAGTCCCCTGTATCAACCCTGGCCACATCGGAAGCCTCCTGCTGATTATCACCTACCACCCCTTCTTACCCAGTGATCAGTACTCCTCCATATTAAACAAGTACTGAGGTAGGCAGTAAGTTCTTGGTAGGGGACTTTAATGTCCATCACCAAAAATGGCTTGGCAACACTGCTCTGACTGAGCTGTCCAGTCCTAAAGGACAATGCTGTTCAACTGGGTCTCTGCCAGGTGCCGGAGAGGGAAATTTATTTGATCCTGTCACAGGTACATCTGCCCATGTCAGGAGTGACTACCGAACAATCCTATTTTTATATTGAGGATACCCTTCTTTATGTTAAGTGCCATTGTCATTATGCTCAATGGGATAGATGTCCAACAGATTTAGCAACTCAAATTGGGCACTGTGGGCCATCAGCAGTAGAATTGTATTCAGTCACAGTGGATCACCATGGATTAGCATATCCCACATTCCACTGTTACCATCAAGATCTTGTTCCTTTCTATTTTTCTCTCCTCTTTAAAATCTTTCCCAGAGCCCATCTATTTGCCTGGACCTTCACCCATTTCTTAAATTCACTTTGGGTCAGCTGTTTCTTTTCAACTTGAATTTACTGAATGTAATTGTGACTTTTAATGTATCAAAGAAATTATATGAATATAAATTATTAATTTGACCTTCATTCCTCTTGAAACCAACATCTCCATACTAAGCAGAATTTAATGCCCTGAAGGCAATTAATGCCATCAGCCGTTTCTCAGAGGAGGTGATGTAGGGCTGCTGTAGTCCCTGTAGCTGGTAGATGAGACCAAAATTGTTTGCATTAAATGTCGCCCATTCTGTGTGATTCATTTATTCTGCTGTTTGGTAAAACATTATCGTGCGTAATTTGAATGTCTAATCTTCCAACATTGCAGTGGCTACACTTCACAATCTAATCCATTGATTGTAAAGCAGTTTGAGGTACATGGAAATCTGAGCAGTGCTATACAAATGCTAGCCCATTTCTTTCTCTCGAACCAAGAGCTGGTCAATTTAAAGTATAGAAATAAGTAAAATTTATCTCATAAAATTTCAATCCTGATCGTGGTTTTTGTCTTGAGTGTTAGGAATCTGATGAAGATAAGAATGGGGCCTAATGATTGTCTCATCAGTTGCGTTGCTATTGCAGGTGATGACTGGGTGAGTAGGGTTTGAAGATTCAGCTAAGGGAGCCCAAAATGATGGGGTTGATATTGATCAGGATTGTTGTTAGAGCTAATGTATGTCTTACGATTGGATTTCAGGACTTTTATGTCCCAACTTAATCCACATGACTTACATGTTTTATCCAGTGTCCTCAGTCTGGCGTCACAAGTTATTCAGACTCGCTTAAGTTACTTAGATGTAACTTATTGGAGGTACTGGCTTGTTTTGTCATAAATATGTAACAGCCTACTTAAAAAGAGTACTGGGGAAAAGTAGCAGTCAGTTATTTTGAAAGTATACTTTTGAAGATGAATGTTATTATTTTTATAAAATAATTTCCCTGCAGTAAATAGTATATTTTTTATGGTTGGCTATCTTTCATTACCTAAGTTTCTGATGGTTTTGTCCTTTTTGATTTTGTTTATTTTTGTTCTGTATTTTTCATATGCATCTTGCTAACAGTCATTACCATAATTTAGAAGATGACCATCACAAAGGTCAAAGGGAGAAATTAGAAACTGGTTAGTTTAGTTGGCTGGACAGCTGGTTTACAATGCAGAGTGGTGTCAACACCCCGGTTCAATTTCTGCCCTGGCAAAGGTCACAATGAAGGTTCTCCATTCTCTACCTCACCCAATACGTGAGGTGTGGCGACCCTGTGGTTAAACTCACCACCATGTGTCTTTCAAATGAAAGAGCAACCCATTGTATCTCTGAGACGATAGTGACCTTCACTTTTGTTGGAAGAAATAATAAATACTTGCTTAAAAATAAAAGCAGGAGGGATAACAGATCACACTCTGGGTCCAGATTTTCCATGCTACATTCATATGATGTGTTGCAGTCCCCCAGCTTAGTAATGAATGTCATAGAATCCCAACAGTCCAGAAAGAGGCTATTTGGCCCCTCAAGTCTGCACAAGCCCTCCAAAAAGCATCACACTCGACCCAGCCCCCTATCCTATCCCTGTTATCCTGCATTTACAATGGCTAATCCATCTAGCCTACACATCCCTGGATACTACAGACAATTTAGCATTTTCAATCCACCTAACCTGCACATCTTTGGACTGTGGGAGGAAACCAGAGCCCCTGGCGGAAACCCACGCAGACACAGGCAGAACGTGCAAAATCTCTACAGGGATACAATCTAAGGCTAGAATTCAGCCAGGTCTCTGATGCTGCAAGGCAGCAGTGCTAACCACTGAGCCACCATGCCACCTGGTCCAGATAATGTAGCTTCATATCTAAATGCTAATTATGTAATTAAATCATTTGCCCCGTGCCACCCCAGAGGAATGTTATTTTGGCTTCAACCACCAGCTATGTATTGTCCCTTTTTCCCCTCTCTCTCCCCTCTCCATACTACCACCCTCCCCCCACCACCTATCACCTCTTACCACTAGTTAGCCAGTCTGGTGGATCGACTGTTTCTTTCTTAAATAATTGCAATCTGCGGGGGCCTTGAACTAGTATTCATTTAACACCAAAGGGCATCAGTTGCTGATGGTGCAAGAAGACAGAGCTTGGACATGAGTGCTTGGAACTTAATTTGGGCAAAGCATGAAGATGGCAGCCTTATGATCTACTACCATTCCACCTCATTCAGTTCAGTTGACCCTCTGGACCCAGAAGATTGCACCCTTTGTCCTGTTCCCTTTCATTTGCTACAAGAAGTGTAAAAATATGTCAGCCACATAGACTACAATGGAAAGAAATAGACCATTTGTTACAATCATGTCTGAAATTTTAATGAGATGACAAGATGGAAAATTGTTACAGAACAATTCATTTTCATATGGCCCACCAACATAGCCTTTCCTTGATAAAGTATGATTTTAGTTCAATTAAAATAAACACTTACGGACTTTTCATCTGATAATGATAAAAAAGAATCCTATAATACTTCATGTAAACAGTTAAAAGTCTTACCTTACATGGTTCACAATCTAAATGAAGGAAATGTTGAAAATGAGAGCTAGAAACAATTGTGTACTCATTTAGAATGACAATCGTGTAACTTTGTGCAGTAGGTGGTTGAACTTGTGCAATCCAATAAGTGAGAGACGTTATTATTACCTATATACTCAGCTATTCATCATGTTAATTTGGTTTGTCTGAGCCTTGTTTGGCTACCTCGAGGAAACAAGGCTTTTCTGGGACCAAAAATTTCTTTTCCATTGCTTATCACCAAAGAACAGACTGCACAAAAACCTTCATGAAAAATTGCTGCTGTCACTGAAATCGAGAACTAACTCCAAGAACAGTTCCAAAAGCAATAAAATGGAAAGGCAAGCACTTGAAAAAATTTGACTTTGATCCATATATATGGGATGACATTGTGAAACATTTATATTTAAAACTAGATAGTGTTTGCTGATTAGAGTCATCCCTTTGCCCTTACATTTCATATCAGCTCAATGTGCTTTATGCTGATAAATTTTTTTGAGGTAAAAAGTGCATCTTAATAATAAACTGGGATATTAACATTGGTCACTTTGAGGTTAAAGGTTACTCGTACAAAGTTGATGCTGTAACAGCGTTATCTGTACTCAAGTGGTTAGGTGTAAAGACTTCATTAAGTGAAAATTCTTAAATGTTGGGTTAACAAAGTGGTGAGCTGTCTTTTATTTCTGTTGCATCGATGATTTCCAGATAAAGCTATATTTGAGTGATTTATCAGTATTTGCTAGTCAAATGATTGAATACTTTTTGAATATAGGTTACATTTTTTGATTGAGGCTTGATCGAAAGAGAAATCTTAAATGTAAAATATGAAATTGTGTACACCATAAAGATAGCATTCGAAAAGATGTGATGCAATAGAAAATAATATTTTGTCTAAAAATGAAGGCTCTCTGGTGGGAAAACCCTCAGTTTTTCATCAAACAACATAACTTACCAAGTCATTTTTCTTCAATAAGTTAGCATTTAATTTTAAATTGTAGTCAGGTCCAGAGAATTTAGCAGTTCTGTGAGCTGCCATTTTGTTTTCATCTTCTCTTATGTAAAGCTGAGAATAAAATTCTTAAATTTAATGCTGCTGAGATGTTGGGCATACATCAAATTGATTGCCTTAACACCATGATTATGTCAATAAAACAATGTGTTAAATGAATTTAAAATATGTAACATGACAAAAAGTTTCTATAAAACCATCTTGTTCACTCCCATTCCCTATCACTGCCAAATTATCAGGTTTCCTTTGTATTTATTTAGTAGTTGTTCCATTGGAGAGAAACAAAATTCCAACTATCATTTCTATCAACTAGCCTGATTACATTATTTACTCACTTAAATTTTTTTAACATGTTGCATCTGCAAAATTAAGAAATTGAACATTGAACTTTGTTTCGGATTTTACACGGACCGTTTGAAGCTTTGACATTTTGTTCATGCTGTTTCAAATATCCAGATATTGATTGACATATAGTTGAAGAGGGATCTGTTTTGTGCCTGTGTCCCAGAATTTGGCTACTCTCAAATAACTTTAGTTTTATGTTTTTCTAGATGTTGTCAGTTTTACTTTAATGGCTGCATATTCAACTGGATCAGAAATCGCCGGGGTTTGGGAATTAAATTGGATAGCCTGATTGGTTGAAATTGCAGCTTCTTATTCAGTTTGTTTTCACAGAAATCTTGTCAGATCATCTTTCAATGTAATTAGTATTTTAGCTAATGGAAAAATGTTGGTTCCTTTCAATGCTTCAGGCTGTTTTAATTAATCTCTTAAACATAAAATGTGCAATATGCTATCCACAAGATTTCTGAATGAATATAGATTTTTGGATCATTCATAAGGAATCATCTCCATTGAAAAATGAGTGTTTTTCCCAATAGACCGCATTTTATTTATGATGGTAGGTGATAAATATGACTCTATAATCATACAAATTTGACATGTGACATTATTCAAACGTACTACCTAACACTGACACCATGCAGAATAATTACCTCCATTGTCTTTAATGGTATAGTTTTATTATAATGCCATTTTATACAAATGCTAACAATTTTTCAAAGAATGAATTACAACAGACCGACCTTAGAATTACCCTGCTATCATCAGACTTGCAATGGTAAATGGCCAGTTGAGGGTTGTTTGTTGAAGTTCACCACCTTTTGGGGAGGCAGTGGCATTTATGGTATTGTCACTGGATTAGTAATCTAGAGGCCCAGGCCTACGTTCTGGGGACTGGGGCTTAAATTCCATCATGCTAGTTGGTGAAATTTGAATTGGTTACGATCATGAATTACAAGCTGGCTTGATGGTCAACATGTAACCACAGTCCATTTGGTTCACTAATGCCCATTAGGGAAGGAAATCTGCCATCCTTACCTTGCCTTGCCTACGCGTTATTCCGGATCAACAGCGATGTGGTTGATTCTTAATTGCTCTCTGAAATGACTTAACAAGCCACTCAATTCAAGGGTATTTTGGGATGGCAACAAATGCACACCTCGCCAATGATGCCCACGTTCCATGAAAGAATGGAGAAGTGAAAACTCTTGGTAGGACAGATAAGTTCAACAGCCTTTCTTCCAACATGGTCAGGGCTTTTGTATCTTTTGAAGACAAGAATGCAAAGTGCTGGTACTAATATTGTGATCACAAAATTGTACGTAGTAACATTAGTTTGAAAACCTTCGAGAGAGTGCAAGGATCAAGTACATGTGCAATAGAAGTCTTGAAAATTGAAATGTATTCCATTGTTTTGTAGGGCTGTTTTAAAAAACAGATTTATGTGTGCTCCACATCTACATTTGAAGAATGGCTAACGGGCACTTAATTCTATTTGATAAATTGAGCAAGAAATAAGTTATGTGCATTTCTAGATCTAGTGATGAACATTTGGGATGGCACGGTGGCTCAGTGGTTAGCAATGCTGCCTCACAGTGCCAGGAACCCGGGTTCGATTCCACCCTCGGACGACTGTCTCTGTGGAATTTGTACATTCTCCCCGTGTCTGTGTGGGTTTCCTCCAGGTGCTCCGATTTCCTCCCACAGTCCAAAGATGTGCAGGCCAGGTGGATTGGTCGTGCTAAATTGCCCATAGTGTTCAGGGATGGGTCTGGGTGGGATGCTCTGAGGGTCGGTGTGGACTTGTTGGGCCGAGGGGCTGAAGTTTCCACACTGTAGGGATTCTATGATCTATGATAACACTTTGTAAAAATATTTTTAAATGCAAATGGTACTGTTGCATTGTATTAAGAAAAATTAATACTGCCCTCATGTTGAAATTTGACATTTTAAGCTGTGAATCGTGGATGGGTTTCAACGTAATCTGAAAGGGGTGTGGTATTCTTCCCATGCAATTCTAATTTGGTCATTTTCTATTATAATAGTGAATAATCTTAAAAATTCAGATTAAGTAGGATAAATAACAGAAAAGTGATGACTTCTTTTTAAGAAATAATCAGTAATTTGACTTCAGTAACTGATTATTTTGAATGTTTCATTCATGTGATCCCACAGAAAATATTTGACAGATGGGATATTTTATAGGAACAGAAAATGCTAGAAATACACTGCAGGACTTGATATCTGATGTGTTGTTTATTTCCAGCAATTTTCTTTTTATTTCACATTTTCAGCATTTGCAGTTTTAATTCTAGACCAGGTTTAAAGTGCATGGCCCAAAGGGAGAAAGAATAATGTCAGATTAGGGAGAGGTTCATCACTACTCTTAAGAAGAATTACATCTAGTGAGTTCTTGACCTTCCCCATTTGCCCTTTATCCAAATCCCATCCCAGTTGATCAGAATTGAGTCACATTTACCACTTCATTGGCAGTTCTCAGTGAACTGTTTGAGACCAAGTGGGAAAGAGTAGGTGGATAGACCAATTAGATCATGCAACACAGATGGATCAACACAACCCAACAGTGGATGATGGATTTTAAAATAGTACGGGAGGGAATGTTTTTGATTATTTACATTCCTTTTTCTCTGAGAGAAGCATAGAGATTGTTCTAAACCGCAGAATACCTTGAGCTTTAAAGCATTGACTATTGTATTCTGATATTAAGCATGATTAACGTCTGTCTATAATAACTGATTTATTTTTTGTTACAGACTATAGTCAGAGGAAACAGAGCATGGAAAGACACCTCTTTAAATGGCCTATTGGAAGAGTTCAATGATATTTCTGTGACTCGCTCAAACTCTCTACGTAGGGAGAGCCCTCCTGCTCCACCACAGAAAAGTTCCAACCATAGCCTGTGCAGTCCAGAAGAAAATGGCTATGGCCATTATTATCTCAGACATTCACATGATATTGAATCTTCAAAAGATTTTACCACAGGGAAATGCAAAGAGCAGAGCAATCATGCAGAAGACGGGGACAGGCATCACAGATATAACAAAGCTGCTCAACAAAATGGCCAGGATTCTAACCGAGTTCAGTCTGTAGAAACATATTACTTAGAAGACAATGTACACAAGGCAGATCTTGGTAGATTGCCACCAGACTATTATGCATATTTGGTGTCAAAAATTAGGCCAACAGACCACATTGTGGCAAACAGGGACTCCCCAAGAGCTCAAAGCTCTCCACCCATTTACAGGAGACATCTACAAAGTACACCTTCTAGAACTGCTCAAAGAGAAATTCCTAGGGAAAAATTGGAATACAAAGAGAAAGACTGGGGTCCAGACCCCCAAAGGGAAGATTTGGACAAACGACCAAAGTCGTCTTATGTCATACAGACAAGTCCTCAACCAACTATGAGACAGAGATCAAAATCAGGATCTGGACTGCAGGAACCAAGTGTGCCATATGCTGCCAGTGCATTTAAGTCAACACATCCCACTGGACATGCATATAGTTCATACACATATCCCAGGCTGTCGGAGTCGACGGCTGTATCATGCATTCCGAAGGTAAATGTCACTTTCATATTCAAACCTTCAACACTTGTATTCACTTCTGCATTCCATCACTGTTTGGCACTGTGTGGTTTGATTTATTTGGATCGCCATTCTCCCTAGTTGCAATTTAACACTCTCTCTCTACTTTTATTAGCTAATTCAAATATAATTGTGCTCTTCGCATTTTAGAACTAATGCTTTTTTCTAAAGGCATTTGGTCTTAATGGGTTTGCTACAAGGAAAACACAGTCATGAAGTTAAGACACATTGTTAAGTAAGGAATGTGTTCTATATTGCAAATAAAAGTAAGTGAAGAGGTAAATTATCCTATCAAAATCGTGAACAACTGTCCCTCTGACTGATTGTTCTGAGGATACTTCATTTTTGACATGGAGATCAATTTTTTCATTGTTAGCATTGTGAATGTTCCACTGATCATTCTTGAGTTTTTGCAAATCACAGAACCATTTTTCATTTCCATTCTAATTTTGCACATTCATCAATCACTGCTGCTGTAATCTGCTTACCAGGAAATGCATGACAGGCTCAGGCCAATAGAGCCACTGATTTTTCCCATGTCCTTCAGAACTGCATTCCTTAATAGTATCAGATTAAGAACTAACAACAGGGAATTATAAGTCTTATGCTGCCAGTCCAAAGCTTTACATGTCAGATTGTTTGTAACATAGTTGAGCATTGGTTTTCATTAAAGTATTATAACTGTTGTTTCTATAAGGTTTTCTTTTTGGGAATAAAGATCACTCAGTTGTTCCCAGCTGCACCACCTGAGATACATTTTGTACTGCAGCTAAGAGAGTAGATAGGCAATTTATAATTCAGCCTCCAATTGTACAGTAAATATTGTATTATCCGGCATGCACCAGTAACAGGTGGTGCCAGTAAATCAAAAATGATGGCTGACATTAAGTTCCCTGTTGGTAAGCTAATAACTGAGAATAGGATGTTAGCAAGACCAATGTTACTGTTCTAGTTATTTCTGATCATGATTACTATTTAAGCTGTTGACTTTATAATTAAAGATTGAGCTGTCAGTTTCATGGATGGTTGCTCAAAAGTGACAATAAAAGTAATGGGCTATTTTTGAAACAAAAATGTGCAGAAATTCTGGTTACTAGAGAGTTCCAGTTGGACAGGACCCTGTACAGGGAGTATATCTGGGCCCAATAATCAGAGTCCATTGTGTTTGGAGCAGAAGCAGGGCCATTGTGCTCAGTCGGGGACCCCCAGGGCCCATGATGTTGTCCCTGCCCCTGCCAGTTGGTCCAATCCCAAATAACACAAATTTTACTGCACTGCTCTGTTATTGGTACCTTGCCATGGTGACTCATTTTGGTAACACACATAAGCTTTCTTAGCTTTGTTGCTTATTTCTCCCTACTTTCTTCGCTGTACTTATGTAATGCTTTTGGAGTATTTAAAAATGACTCAAGGTGTGTTACAGGAGCATTATAAAACAAATGTTGACACAGAACCAATAGTGAAAATGTGGATGTATGGACCGTGTGCAAGTACAGGAGCTGAATATTATTTAAATAGGAAAAGCTGCAGCACAGAGGGACATATATCACAAAAAGCTAGCATTCACATTCAATGGGTAATAAGGAAGGCAAAAGGACTGTTGGTCTTTCTTACAAAGAGAACAGAGTATAAACACAGGGAGATGTTGCGAAAACTATACAGGGCCCTAATCAGGCCACACCTAGACTTTTGGAACAATTTTGGTCCCCTTATTTAAGGAAAGATATACTGACATTGGAAGCAAGCCAGAGAAGGTTCACCAGGCTGTTTCCAGATATGGACAGATTATTTCTGAGGAGAGTTTGAGTAGGTTGTGCCTATACTCAGTGGAGTTTAGAAGAATGCAAGATGACCTTACTGAAACATAGAAAATTCTCAGACGGCTTGACAGAGTTGATAGGGGAAGCCGTTTCCCCTTTTGGGAGAACAAGAGGACATAATCTCAGAGTGAATGGTCAACCAATTAAGACAGGTGAGGAGGAATCTTTTCTGTGAGGGTATTCAATCTCTGGAATTCTTCACTGTATTAGGCTGTAGAGGATGGACCATTAAATATATTCAAGGCTGACATAGGTCTTTAATCAGTAAGAGAATCAAGGGTCATGGAAATAAGGCAAGAAAATGGAGTTGGGGATTATCAAATCAACTATGATCTCATTTAATGGCAAAGCAGACAATACACTGAATAGCTTATTTTGCTTCTACATCTCATGGTCTTATGAGATGTCAAAAAAGGTAACTAAAAGATTGGCCACGGAGGTAGATTTTAATGCACATCTTGAAAGAGGGAAAGACAGAGAGATTTGTAGAGAAAATTCCAAAGTTCAAGGCCTGGGAAGCTGAAGGCACAGATGCCAATGTTGGAACAAAATAAACAGGATTGGGCAAGAAACTGAAATTGGTGGAGTGCAGAGATCTTTGGACGGTTGTGGAGCTGCTATGGAAGGACTTCCAACAAGAACAAGAATGTTTCTAAAACTGTTTTTTAAAGACAAAGATATTGTCAGGCCAGGGGTCATGTTGGATTATCAGTATACAAAGTGATGGGTAAATGGAACTTGATGCACATTACGATATGCGCAGTAGTACTATGGATGAACTCAAGTTTACAGATCATTCAAGGTGTGAAGTATATTTGTAGATCATCAGAGAACTTGAGTCTAGAGGTGACAAAAACATGGATAAGGATTTCAGCATTTGAGGTGAGATGAACTAGAAAGAAACAGCGTTATAGAGGTGGGAACAGGAAGTTTTGATAAAAGAGAGGATATTAGGTCAAAAACTCAGATCACGACTTAAAAGGATGAGGTTTTAAAAGTGTTATGAAGGCTTTGTAACTCTTGAGGGCTTGAGTTTTGTAGGATTGCAGAATATTGGATTTATTTCAAGTTCTGTGGTGACACCTGGATTATATTTAAAGAAATCAATGAAAGTTCATTGAATTTTTTTTTGAAAAAGACACTCTGGGAAATCACATTTGGCTAATTGCTTGCTCACTTCTTAGTCTTTTGTTTGGACAGTGTTTTGCCAGGAGATTGTTTGGTTTTTCAGTTGGGAGAAAAAAGCCTATTGAGGAAAGAATATCCACCTGGTCTTCCTCCTCTTTCAGAACCCCCTTGAGTTTCCAGTGTAAAACCTGGTTCACTCTTCAAGAGGACAATGAAAGACTTGTTGATACTCTGTTTCCTGAGCAAACTGTAACTACCAAGACCTCAGAGACATTTGCACTTGTCTAGTGACCTGTGTGCAGAATGCCTGATTGGCAGCTACCTGAACATCAACATCTGACCTTTTTTTTTCTTTCACAAACTAAACATTGTTGGTGAAAAGTATTTTTTTTCTCCAGAGTCTGTGCACAGAGAAAGTTGTGTTTTCCTTTTCCCTTAATCTGATGTATGTCTTTGTTGGATTATTTAGAGGGCTAAACATTTATGTTACAAACTGTGTGTTAACCCATTTTTTATCTTTGTGGAATAAGTTTTGTTTTACAATAAATCAATAATCTTGTGTTTATTAAAGAAAGCTGGTCAATGGATCATTTTATTCTAAATTTAATAGAGAAAGCATATGATTGGCCACATTGGGAACTGGGTAAAACATTAATATTGTGACCTGTGATGTGGTGGGACTAAAGGGGGACAGCGCACTCCTCCCATCTCAATCGTAACAAAAGGCTGAGTTCTCCAGAGACATTGATTGGGGTGAGGGGTGAAATTAATAATAACAATAAAAACACAAAATGCTGGAGAAATTCAGATCTGGCAGCGTCTGTGGAGAGCGAAACTGAGTAAATATTTCAAAACTAGTCTGATTGTTCAGAATGGAACAACAGTTCTAAAGAAGTCATGTTGGACCCAACACTAATTCTGTTTCTTTCTATGTGGATGCTACCAGACCTGCTGAGTTTCTCCAGCATTTTCAGATTTTATGTCAGATTTCCAGCAGTATTTCTGCAGTATTTTGCTTTTATTAGAGGAGTGAAATTGGTGGCTAATGTATGAAGCTTGTGGCACAGAAATGACTTGTGTCTTTCCAATATTTAGTTGAAGGAAATTTCCTCGTGCACAATGTGACAAATGGTAAGATAAATTGGAGGTAGTGGAGGGGTCAGATGAGATATTGGGTGAGGGTGTAGGAAGTTTATAATCTTCTATTGTTGTGACGATATTCAGATTTACTCTCAAATGCCCACTTGTGGACCATATTAATCGGAAAGCCCTGAAGTCCTCACTATCTATTAACAGAGATGAATTCAGTAACCTTTTTTCTAAAATGTTTGATATAACTCTGTGCTATAATACAAGTAACTATGACAATCTACAGCTGAAAGAAAATGTTACTTCCCCGGTTCATGGAGCAGTATTCTTTATATCGATAAAGTAGAACATTGCACATGCTGGAAAGCTGAGGTAAAGTAGAAAATGATGGAAAATTCAGCAGATCAGGCAACATCTGTGTGGAGAGACAAACAGAGTTAACATTTCATGTCTGTGACTTTTCATCAGAGCTAGAAAAAGTTACAGATATGATTAGGTTTTAAGTAAGGATGGATGGATGGGGTAAGGACATTGGAATTACTGTGATAAAGGTGGAAGAGAGAAGGGATTGAAGGTCAGAAAAATTGGTGCTCCAAGACCAGAAATGGGGCAAGAAAAGTTGTTTTTTTAAAAGACAAAAGATATTGCTAGAGTGTCAGAGATAAAAGGTACTGCAGATGCTGGAGAATCTGAGATAACAAGCATGGGGCTGGATGAACACAGCAGGTCAAGCAGCATCATAGGAGCAGGAAAACTCGACGTTTCGGGCCTAAACCCTTCATCAGAAATGGGGGAGGGGGAGAGGGTTCTGAAATAAATAGGGAGAGAGGGGGAGGCGGATAGAAGATGGATAGAGGAGAGGATAGGTGGAGAGGAGGCAGACAATTCGAAGAGGCGGGGATGGAGCCAGTAAAGGTGAGTGTAGGTAGGGGGGTAGGGAGGAGATAGGTCAGTCCAGGGAGGACGGACAGGTCAAGGGGGCGGGATGATGTTAGTAGATAGGAGATGGGGGTGTGGCTTGGGGTGAGAGGAAAAACCGGTTAGGGAGGTGGAGATGAGCTGGGCTGGTTTTGGGATGCGGTTGGGGGAGGGGAGTTCGCAACAAACAACTGCACCTCCCAGTCGCGAACCATTTCAACTCCCCCTCCCATTCCTCAGATGACATGTCCATCCTTGGCCTCCTACATCCCTACCTACGTCCGTGACACCACCCACGCCCTCCACCTCCTCCAGAACTTCCAATTGCCCGGTCCCCAACACCTCATTTTTACTATGGACGTCCAGTCCCTATATACCTGTATTCCCCATGCTGATGGCCTAAAGGCCCTCCGCTTCTTCCTGTCCTGCAGAACAGACCAATCCCCCTCCACCGACACCCTCATCCGCCTAGCCGAACTCGTCCTCACCCTCAACAACTTTTCTTTCAAATCCTCCCACTTCCTACAAACAAAGGGGGTGGCCATGGGTACCCGCATGGGCCCAAGCTATGCCTGCCTCTTTGTAGGTTATGTGGAACAATCCCTCTTCCAGACCTACACTGGCCCTAAACCACACCTCTTCCTCCGTTACATTGATGACTGCATCGGCGCCGCCTCGTGCTCCCACGAGGAGCTCGAACAGTTCATCCA
>JAHRHZ010000059.1:21758010-21796901 GCA_024137785.1 Ginglymostoma cirratum | reverse complement strand
GATGCTGCTTGGCCTGCTGTGTTCATCCAGCTCCACACCTTGTTATCTCGGATTCTCCAGCATCTGCAGTACCTATTATCTCAGTTCAATTACCTAGTCTGATATATAAATGTGATTCCAGGTCTGCAACAATGTAGTAGCTCTTAACCACAAGCACTTAGGTCAAAAGGCAATCAGGGATGGACAATACATGCTGGCCCACATCCCGTGATTTAATTAAAAAGTAATGTGGCTGGTACTTCCCTGAATTTATGCAGCAAAGTTAAAATACTTTAACCATCCTCAAGTCAAATATATGTGTGTAACATCAGAAATAAAATGTTGTTCTTTACTTCCATGGAGGCTCATTTTCATAGTAATCGTTTGGGTATCTTAAATAAACTTTTTCGGATATATTATGTCATAACTCTCAAGCAGATAGAACATGAATCCAGGCTTTCTGATCCAGAGGTAGGGACGTTACCACTGAATCACAAGAGCACTTTTGGACATTTTTTATAACTTGTGTCATATTATCAGATCAATTACATATAGTAAAATGCTTAGAATTCAACTTGTCTGAGAGTAAGGCATATATGATTTAAATACTGCTAAAGGAGATTTAATCTGTCAATCTTTATATCAGAATAACATGTCTCTGAATTCAAAGGCACCAGTTCATCTTCAAACCATCTTGATCAATTGTTATATGTAATATAACATAATTAATGTCACAGCTACTCCTATATTAAAGTTCTCATGGACCAAAATAAACCTAAGAAAGCATATTCAAACCTGTCCCCACATGCAATACTATTGATTTAGGGGGTCTTTAACAAGTCTGTCAGTGGATGCCTAATTTGGCACAATTTGTCACAATGATGTAGAGTGGTGAATATTGTTGCATTTCTATGAATTTTCTTGCTTATCTGAGAAATTGATCCCTTGCTAATTTATAATTTACCTTGCATTATCTGAATTGTTATTACATATTATAAAATACTTGGACTTGAACATAACAAGGCATAGAGTTTAAGACAGGAGATTTTGTTGGAACCGTACAAAATGTTGGTTAGCTTACGGCTAGAGTATTGTGTTTTGCTCTGGAGTCCACATTAAATGAGGGATGTGATGGTGCTGGAGAGGGTGCAGTGCAGATTTACCAGGATGTTGCCTCAGCTGGATAGTTTTAGTTCTGAAGACTGATTGGATAAACTGGGATAGTTTTCCTTGAAACAGAGGAGACGGAGGCGGGAGGGGGCATGATTGAGATGTATAAAATTGAGGGATGTAGACAGGGTAGAAGGGAAGAAACTTTTTTCCCTTGGTGGAGGGAATCAATGAGCAGGGGCATATATTTAAGATAAGGGAAAGAAGGTATTGTGGGGATGTGAGGACAGACATTTTTTCACTCGAGGTTGGTGGGTATCCGGAACTCTCAGTCAGTAAGTAGAGACAGAAAACCTTGTAACGTTTGCGAAGTATTTAGATGTGCACTTGCAATGACAAAGCATACGGGGCTATGGGTCAAGTGCTGTAAAATGTGAGTAAAATAGTTAGGTGTTGTTTTGGTCCAATCTCGATAAGCAGACAGATCTTTTTCTGTGCTGTAAATCTCTATGACCCTATGCCCACAAGTAGGCTGTATGTGGTTTAAAAACATCATTGCAGTATAAGAAAGTATAAATTGGTTACCAGTTCAATCAAGGCTGCTGTTCTATTTTGCTGGAGGCGCTATCTTTTAGTTGCAAAGTTAAACCAAGGCCCCATTTTTCCTTTCATGCCCTATTTTGAAGAATCGGTGATATACCCTCGTATCGTAGCTGATAAATATCTCACAATCATCATCATAGAAACAGATCAGCAGCATCAATTCCCCATTGTCAGATAGTTGTGATAGCAGATATCGGTGTTGTCACGGTGACTGCTGTCATTTGGGCTCTGTTGGCCACTGATAATCATGGATCACTTTGATTCATTGCTTAGAGCGTGCAATACTGTAATCAGGGTGATTTCAAAGTAATTCCCAACCCATTTTTCATCTGTGTGAATATTAGAATCCTACATTTCTGTCAAAAAGACTGGTGGACATCCTGCTTCTCCAGGTCAGAGCTTCCTGTACTTCTGTAACCCTGAACCAGGAATCCTCCCATCCATATCCATATGCAGCAAGACCTGAACAAGATCCAGGCTTGGGCTGATAAATGGCAATTAACATTTTTGTCACACAAGTGCCAGGTAATGACTAACTCCAACAAGAGAGAGCTACCTGTTAGCCCTTGGTATTTAATGGCATTATCTTTGCTGAATCACAGAATTGCCAGGGAGGTCATAGTAAGATAATCATGGTAGAACATGGCCATTAAGGCTATCATGTTTCTCCAAATGAACATTATGATTTAGTACCATGTTTTTCTCCCCCGTGACTCTGCGCATTGCTTCTATTCAAATAATCATTTTTTGCCTCTTGAACTTGCCTCCATTGCACTCCCAGGCAATGCATTTCAGACCTTAATTACTCACTGTGTTTAAAAAAAAAAGTTCTTACATTGCTTTTGCTGCTTTTGGAAATTGTGTTAAATCTGTGCCCATTCATTCCAGGATCCTTATATAAGAGTGAACAGTTCCTCACCATATGTACTGTCCAGACTTCTCATAATTTTGAAAGCTTCTATCAGATATCCTCTTTGTATTCTAATCTCCAAGGAAAACCATCCCAACTTCTTCTTCATAACTAAGTTACTCACCTCTGGAACCATTCTTGTAAACCTCTTTGAAATGCATTGGAAAAAATGCCAATCTTTCCTCAAGTGTGATGCCCATAACTGTACATAGTACTCCAGCTGAGGTCAGTCTAGTGTCTTGTACAAGTTCCATATACTTTCCTTGTTCTTTTACTCCGTGCCCCTACTAATAAAGCTTAGTATTTTGTATGCTTTACTAACTGCTCTCTACACCTGTTCTGCTGCCTTTAATGGCTCCCCACTATCAACATCATAAGACTTATTATTTACCAAAATCAACTGGACCAACCACACAAATACTGGCTACAAAAGTTGGTTAGATTTCGGGAATTCTGTGGTGAGTAACTTATCTCCCATTCCCCAATGCCTGTCCATGGTTTGTGATGGAATATTCTCCGTTTCCATGGATAGCAATTTCAACAACACTCAAGAAGCTTTACACCATCTAGGACAAAGCAGCGTGCTTGACTGGCGCCTCATCCACTACTACCTTCAACAATCACTCCCTTTACCACTATTTAAATTGATAGTAGTGCGTACCATTTACAAGATGCATTTCAGTAATTCACCAAGGCTGCTTTGTCAACACCTAAACCCGTCACCTCTACCATCATGAAGACAAGAGCAGCAGATGCATAGGCACTCGTAGAATCCATAGTGTGGAAGCAGGCAATTACCACCACCCATCCCCTACCCCCCCATCCACATCGACCCTCCAAAAAGCATCCCACCCAGACACCCCCCCTACCCTAACCCTGTAACCATGCATTTCCCATGGTCATGCATCTAACCTGCAGATCTTTGGACTGTGGGAGGAAACTGGAGCACCCGACGGAAACCCACACAGAATGTGCAAACTCCACACAGTTGCCCAAGGTTAGAATTGAACCCAGATTTCTGGCGCTGTAAGGCAACAGTGCTAACCACTAGCTACACTGCCAATCTGCATCATGTATAAGTTCCTGTCCAAGCCACACTCTGTCTGGCTTGAAATTATTATGTTTATTTTCTTTATTCATTCATGGATGAGGGCATTGCTAGCTGGGCAGCATTTATTGCCCATCCCTAATTGCCAAGAGGGCATTATTGTGTGTCTGGAGTCACATGTAGGCCAGACCAGGTAAGGATGGCAGTTTCCTTCCCTAAAGCACATTAGTGAACCAGATCGGTTTTTTCCAACAATCAACAATGGATTCATGGTCATCATTTGACTCTTAATTCCAGAATTTTATAAAAGATATCACTGTTCCTTCATTGTTGTTGGGCTAAAATGCTGGATCTCCCTTCCTTTCAACACTGTAGGTACCCCAATAGACTTTAGCAATTCAAAAAGGCAGCTCAGCACCACATTCTCTCGGGAAACTATGGATGAAAATAAGTGCTGACCCAACATGTAACACTGATCTCATAAGCAAATGAAAAAAGCTTCCATTTCAAATGTCTCCAGCTCTTTCTCTGATTAATTACACCCATAACATTCGTGTGATCAACTAGAAAATCTAGTTTTTTACATGTGCAGAAATTATCCTGAAGTCAAAAACAGTTTTATTTTATTGAGGACTATAGCCTTCTCCATCGGTCGACAAGATCACTATCATTTTGTGCATGAAACAGACTGGTGTGTGCACTTCAGCCTTCTACAGTTTACAAAAACGAGTTTGTGTCCATAAGAAAGCCATCTTTCAGGGAAGTGCAACCAATCTAGATAAACCTGTGAGTTATTTATTTACTATGCCAACTTGCTGCCAAAGAGGCTGTCAGGAAAGCGGCAGAAGAAATGAGTCGCAACACAATGTCAGCAACAATCATTGACTTGAAGTGATCTCTCAACAGCTAAGTTGGAATTACTCTTTATTTAATCAACCTGGTTAGAAATGTTCCTACACACATCTGGAGCAGGTGGGACTTGAACACTACCACTGTGCCACAAGAGCCCTAGCAGTACACGTAGATTAATGTCAGCTGTCACTCTAACTACATATCGGTATTGTCTTTCTCTTGTCAACACTATAGGCCAGATTTTTCTGCTTGGTGTGTGTGTCTAAAGAATTGCCCAAGCAAAAGCATGTAGAGGGAAATCAGGTGGAATATTGCCCACACCAAAGAGTCTACAGGATTTTTGCATCCATCTAGATTATACTTAGGTGACTTCATGACAATATTTTGTGGGGTTTTTTTTGGTTGGATATTGATTTTTTTTTTCATTCATGTGTTTACCAGAGGTCTGACCTTGCTATATTCGGGAATATTTGGTTCAGACCCGTGGCAGCCCTGCCTGCTAGTCATGGAAGGAGTGTTCTCCCAGCAGTCCTGTTCTCTCTCACACACATACAGACACACACCTTTTCCTCAGGTTATACGAAATCTTGTTACTATCGTGACATTCAACAAAAATGATTTGCTGAGCTGACAGCATGCAGGTTTTCCCATTGAATGTTCACTTGCTGGGATGATTTTCAAATAGAAATTTTGGTGACATAGGCCCCGATCATTTCACAACCGGATATTTGGTTCTGTTACAAAATGGGGACACTGCTCCTTTAATGGGGGGAAGACTGGGGACAAAAACATCCCTTCGAGTTAATACTCACGCCCCACAGCATCGTGTTTGTTCAATTTTCTATAGCTTTTTGTGATAGATACCACGTTAGAACATAATCTGACTGCAGTCATGGTTTCGAATGTAGCCTGTATTTACGAGCAATGAAAGGTTTTCCTTGGGGAGTGAATCCGTTATAGGAATACACAATACTATTAATGGAAAATGAACAGTAATATGGTGAAGTAGAGTCAGAAAGCATGACATACGTTTCCCCTATACTGATTTGAAGTGCTGTACTATATTACAGCAATTGACCAAAACAGTCACGGCTTTTGTTGTAATGTAATAGCAACATTTGCAGTTCTCTGGTAATAGCTATAAAATGTTCCCTATTTTCGCAGTTGCTTTCTGCATGTAAATGTGGAAGCTGCCTTAAACTTTATATGTATATATATTTATGTACTTATATTAAAAATGATTTAACATTCTTAAAATGGAAATTTATTACAGGGAGGATTTAATTCATTTAATCTACTTTTATTTCCAGGTAAATAACACACCTGATTATAAGAAGTACCTAACTGATATTAACACTCCGTCTTACAGAATGGAAAGATTTGAATATTGTCCATTTCACACCTTGTTTTGTTTCTGTTAACTCTCAAATTTTGCAAATGTGAATTTGTTTAAAAGCTTCCAAAGCAACAATTTAAATTGCAGTTGGAAGGGGATGGAAACACCATTCTGTTATATCTCCGTACTTAATGGTGATTAGGAGAAACAAATTGAATAAATGTTAAATACCAATTCCAAATCATACCAGCTACAAGTTTTGAATTTGTTCCACTTCATTCATTCATTTTAACTGCTTCACACCTCGTCGCGTTGTAGAGACGAGTCAATGGAAAGACAGCTCAGTTGCAGCGCTAGTGTTTCTGGGGAAGGCTCAGAGAGCTAACTGTGTAATAATGACCCAGGTAATCTGACCCTCCAGTTTTTGGGGTTTACCAAGAAAAATTACGCTTCATCCACTTACCACAACTTCCCATCAGTATTGGAAGGATTGTGAATTCTGTACATGGGAAAGTACACAACTCAAACCTCTGTACTGCTAAATCACACAAGAATATTTTGCAACACAAATCTATACATACTACAATGAATTAGTCTAAAATACCGAATATTTTCTTTTGGATCAAAAATTATACCTTACCTACCACTGAGATATGATGATTGCAACTAAATTATTTTTGTGACTTCAGCAATTGTAATCCAGTAATAGAAAACAGCAAAGTTAATTTGTCCAAAACCTGTGTGTATTTATGTTTGTTCTCCACTCCATTTTGTACCAGACCCTAAGCTCCATACTATCTATTCCAAGAAGGGATCTGGGTTCAAAAACCACACCAATGCTGTAATGAAAACAGCTGCCAGTGTGTGTAGACCAGCAGCCTGCTGATTGCTCACACTCCTCCCTTTCCTGACTGGCCCTCAGTTGTTAACGTTGTAATAGCAATGCAGCTTAGCATGTAATGACAGGATGCTCAAGGTTTTGGTCTCAAGCCTATTGTCATGTCTAATGGACGTTTGAAGGCCATGCATCAAATTTTAAATTCATGTTCCTGTTAATTAGTGTACGTCTTAACCTGCAGATCCATCATTCCATCGATGTTATTGTCTTTGCTAAAATGTTCTCTTCCAAATTTCCAAAGTCATTAAATTCAAAAGGAAAACTTGACAAATATAAATTATAAACGCAGCGAGGAATCAGTTACATTAACATCATAGAACACATTATAAAGTTTGGTTACCCCTGATACAGAGATCTAGGGGCCTGAGAATGAGATGCACAAGTCTTGCACAAGAAATGGTGCAGCATTTCGGTGCCCAGTTTGCTGTGCCTCTTCTCAGCACTATATCAGTGATTTTCTTAATCACTGGTTTTTAACACAGGATTAGTCTGAACACCATCTTACAGAGGAATACTGTTACTTAGCAATTTAAATGGCAAGTTTCTGTTCAGAAAGGGAATCATCTGAGGAGAAATGTTTTTTACAATATGCAAAATTCTATCAAATTTTCCATTTTGAGATAGCTAATGATTCTTTTCTTTTCAAATGCTGATCTTTTATCAATGATAATTCGGTTTCCAGTTAGGTCCCAGATATAATGTAATCGAAGGGTATTGGACACTCTGTCTTCTCCATTTTAACAGGAGATAGCGGTGACAAATTGATGCCACAGTATTTCTCTCCGGCAGTCTTAGCATAAAGCGGCCAAATAATGTTCCACGGTAGAATTCAATTTCACAGTTCAGTTAGGTCCTTGATTACTCTGCCAAATTCAGATTAATGTGCATTTAACTAAAATGGATCAGGGGACTCTTGGCAGACAGCCAGTAGTGGTGCTGGCAATTGATAGCAGAGTTACATTTTATGTCCTGTCCATCCTTGAGCACTGCTGGTGAAAGTGATTGATTAAATGAATCAGGGGTTGTAATTATTTGCAATTGTGATACATCATGAGGCAGTGTCTAAGGCCTTCCGTTCAGACTGTGTACATTTTGTCATAAAGAGGTTTGACCATGTCAGTAGGGATTTATTGGGTTTGCAGCAAGCTGCTCAGTTTTAGAAAAAACATGAGCGTAATTGGATTATCCGTTAGTTTTTTTTTGTGTTATAGGTGGATTATGAAAAACTACAAAGGGGCGTAAGTCCTCCGCTGACTTGGTCAGACACTTATCCTCGAGGCCCATCAAAGCTACCTCAGTGTCCAACCAACCCCAACTACGCAACATCTAGCCATTATTTTCCATCATCATACTGCAAAACATCTCAATACCACAATACGCCGCCGCCACCTCAGTCGAACTTTCAATATGTTAACCAAGGTGCTTACCAGTATCCAAGCTGGAGTTCATCAACACAACAGCAACCCACACGTGTATCCCATGAACAGTTCAGAGCTGCTCTGCAGCTTGTAGTTAATGCAGGTGATCCACGGGAGTACTTGGAAAACTTCATCAAGATCGGAGAGGGCTCCACGGGCATTGTCTGCATTGTGACAGAGAAGCACACTGGGAAACAAGTGGCTGTGAAGAAAATGGACCTAAGAAAACAGCAGAGGAGGGAACTGCTCTTCAATGAGGTTAGAGAAAACATATTTTTCATGTATGAGAATGTCTGTGCCTATCAAATTTGGGGAATTTTGAACTAGTGACATTAATTAAAACGATTTCTCTTTGGACTTAACTGACTGGATGTTTTTCCTCAACAAGATTTATGTGCTAATGCAAATTGAAGGTGTACAGTGCTCTGCTTCATTCTTTTCCTTATGGCTCGTGATCAATTACCAAATGTTTAGAGCTTTCAGAGCTGGAAACAATTCTGTTTTGTGTGTGGATGTTAAACTGCCAAAGCTGTAATAACAGGTTCTGAGGATAAAGTTAAATATAATTTAAGTGAAATAACTTTGAGACATTACTAAAAATATTTCCCATTGTCATTCTCTAGCAGTTGAAAATGGAAACAATAGAATTATTTCAAATACAGTGGGTAGTTTTTAGTGTTGGTGTGTTTTTTAGTGTTACTGGAGAAAGCTTAAAAATTACCAATACAAACCTGTTAAAGCTGTTATATTAAACATAGAAGAACTGCCAATGGAGTAAACCTGTATAAAAGGAGAAATTTCTGTAACTTCACAGCAAATCTCTCAGCTTCTGGAAACAGATTTCAACATTTTTAGCTATCACAAGCCTGTAACCTCAAAATGTTAACATTTCTTGCTCTCCTGGAAGCTAACGTACCTACAATATGCCTGTAGCACTTAATATTCTTTTACATGAATATTTTTTCCCCTGTGGTTTTGTTTGGATACCCACCAACTAACGTAGCTCACCAGCACACTCCTTGTCCTCAGCCTGTGGTCTTCTCAATGGGCTTCATAAATATTATCCTCCAATGTCCAGCTAGAAAAGGCTCAGTGGTTAGCACTGCAGCCTCACAGTGCCAGGGACCCGGGTTCGATTCCAGCTCCAGGTGACTGTGCGGAGTTTGCACATTCTCCCCGTGTCTGCGTGGGTTTCCTCCGGGTGCTCCGGTTTCCTCCCACAGTCCACAGATGTGCAGGCTAGGTGGATTGGCCGTGCTAAATTGCCCATAGTGTTCAGGGGTGTGTGGGTTATAGGGGGATGGGTCTGGGTGGGATGCTCCAAGGGTCGGTGTGGACTTGTTGGGCCGAAGGGCCTGTTTCCACACTGTAGGGATTCTAATGAAAAAGACAATTTTTTTTAACGAAAGAAAAAGGTTCCATTCAACGTTTTAAGTTACATTTCCTCTTCTGCAACATTTTGCCCCATCTTATCAGCAACCTATTTCAGCTTTATACCCTTTTTCCACTGGCATTAGTGTTTTGTATACATTCGATTATTTCAACCCATAATTGGTTATAGAATCTCCAGTTCCATTCTCTGCAACTCTTCCTATCTATCTCCACTTCTCCCTGCACTGTCAATGACCTTCTCAAAACCTGCTGTTTCAATCCAGTTTTCAGCCACTCCTCCCCCAAAGCTCTCTGCATGGCTCAGTATTCACTTCTTAGGCTATCTTATATGCATGTATAAAGAGGGATAGGATAGGGTATGGCAGGTAGCTCTGGGTGGGATGCTATTTGGAGGATCGGTGTAGACTCAACGGGCTGAATAGCCTGCTTCCACACTGTAGGGATTCTATGATTCTATCTTTATAAACACCACGGAGCATCTTTTTAAAAAAATTAAGATAATTGAGATATTAAAGTTGTTCTTCTCAAAATTACTCACTATGTTTGTAAACAACTAAGAATTAGTGTAGGGGTTGTAAAAGTTGCAGATGAAATGAAAACTGGGTAACAGTACTAGCTATTGATTTAGATAGCTGTAAGTGTTGGCATAACCATTGACTGGAGAAAGGAATGGAAGCATGGCAGGCGAAGCTCAGTTGTGAAGCAAGTGCCTTTTGGGATCCCCAGTATGGAAAGATAATATGCTCTAAATGAGACAATTCTGAGCACTGTAGATGAGGAGCAAGACTGTGATGTTCGTATATACAGTTTCTTAAATACGGTAAAACAAATACCTTAAATGATTTTTTTTAAAAATGGAGAAATTACTTGGAGAAATAGCATGAAATAACATGAATCAGGGTAGACGATGCCCCAGTCATATTATTGCTGGATTGTTAATCGCGAGACCCGGGTAAGGTTCTGGGGACTTAGACTCAAACACTACCATGGCAGATGGTGGAATTTGAATTAAATAATAATCTGGAAGTAAGAGTCTGATGATGACCATCAAACCATTGTCAATTGTTAGGAAAAACCCATCTGATTCACTGATGTCCTTTAGAGAAGGAAACCTGCCATCCTTACCTGGTCTGGCCTACATATGACTCCAGAGACACAACAATGTGGTTGACTTAACTGCCCTCTGAGCAGTTAACGATGGGCTTAATCAGTGACACCCACATCCATGGATGAATAAAAAAAAACTCCATGTTTTTATATTCTAAAACTTCAAAAATCACAAGGTACAATCAACTTTGAGTATTGTGCGTAATTCTGATTATCACACTTCAGCAAAGGTGTAAAGATCTTACAGAGGAGGAAGTTTACTAGGCTGTTTCCACCAATGCTGGAGTATACTTTTGAGGGAGATTGGGAAAGTTCTCATTGAAAGAAAATGACTTGATAGAGGTTCCCAAGGTGAGACAGTTTCACAGACTAGATAGACAAGAATTATTACCTCTAGCATGTGGGTGAATAATCAGAGATCAAAATTTCAAAATAATTAGCAAAACAACTAAAGGGGAACTGAGGAGAAATTTTAATCACTTGGATCTGCAATGTCCTTGCCTAAAATTTAGTAAAAAGTGATTCCAGAAATAAGTTTAGAAGGGGGTTGGTTACTTGAGGATATGGGCTCACAGGGTTAAGGATCAGAAGGGAGGGTTTGGGACTAAGCATGACTGCTACTTCAAAGAGCCAACACAGCAGTGATAGGCTGAACAGCCTCCTTCTGTGCTGCATTGCAAGGCCAGTAGTAAGGATCCCAATTTATTATTGTTCCAGATACCCCAAATTGTTAAGCTTCTGGAATAGGAGGGATGAACTAGCGCCCTTTCTTTATTCACCCACCTCTTTGAATAGTTGCAACAAAAGTTAGTAAAAAATGATGCCTCCATTGTGGATGCCTTTTACCCAAGCCAAGTGTATTTATGTTTACAAAGGAGCCAATTTAACCTGGCTTTGTTAAGTTAACAAAAGAGTGATTTTATTAGTTGCTAAACCCTAAAACAAGTAATATAACACACACACAGATCAGAATTCCTTTCACATTGTTGACATTGAGTAGGGGAAGAGTTCTTCTGAAACGGATGTTTGTGGATTAGCTCATAATTGTCAGCCAGTGTGGTTGCCTGCTTGGACCCAGTCATTCTCTGTAGGGAAGGATCAGGAGTTCTTACCCTCAAGGAGAATTCATTCATCAAGGATTTCATAAGTATCTCCTGTCCTAGGAGCCCATACCACTGGTCACAAGCAAACTGCTTAAGCCTTTCAAATTCCAGGTACGTCTGGAGGGCACAGAATTTTTGACAGCATGCCACTGACAGTAACTGCTATGGACTCTTACTGCCTGGTAATCAGTGTCACTTTCCTCAGGCAAGAAGTAGTAACCTTGCACACTTTCCCCGAAAGCTTACTCCGCAGTAATAGGGATCAATGTTGTATGGCTACTTTAACTGCTGAGCTTCTTGCTCGAAAGAGATAAAAAAAAGTCAACCTTTACCTCCTAAAACCTACGAATTAACTGAAATTACCAAGTTACCTCCACCCTTAGACTAAGCCAGTGGTGTCTTCATGGGATGTAATTGAGTTTCTGCTCCTCAGCTTTAGCTGTCTTCGTTAAAATTTCATTTCCTGCCTTTTTCTTTAATGACCATAAGACCATAAGACATAGGAGTGGAAGTAAGGCCATTTGGCCCATCAAGTCCATTCCGCCATTTAATCATGGCTGAAGGGCATTTCAACTCCATTTACCCGCACTCTCCCCGTAGCCCTTGATTCCTTGCGAGATCAAGAATTTATCAGTCTCTGCCTTGAAGACATTTAACGTCCCGGCCTCCACTGCGCTCCGTAGCAATGAATTCCACAGGCCCACCACTCTCTGGCTGAAGAAATGTCTCCTCATTTCCGTTCTAAATTGATCCCCTCTAATTCTAAGGCTGTGCCCACGGGTCCTAGTCTCCCCACCTAATGGAAACAACTTCCCAGCGTCCACCCTTTCTAAGCCATGCATTATCTTGTAAGTTTCTATTAGATCTCCCCTCAACTTTCTAAACTCTAATGAATACAATCCCAGGATCCTCAGCCGTTCATCGTATGTTAGGCCTACCATTCCAGGGATCATCCGTGTGAATCTCCGCTGGATACACTCCAGTGCCAGTATGTCCTTCCTGAGGTGTGGGGCCCAAAATTGGACACAGTATTCTAAATGGGGCCTATCTAGAGCTTTATAAAGTCTCAGAAGCACATCGCTGCTTTTATATTCCAACCCTCTTGAGATAAATGACAACATTCCATTCGCTTTCTTAATCACGGACTCAACCTGCAGGTTAACCTTTAGAGAATCCTGGACTAGCACTCCCAGATCCCTTTGTACTTCGGCTTTATGAATTTTCTCACCGTTCAGAAAATAGTCCATGCCTGTATTCCTTTTTCCAAAGTGCAAGACCTCGCATTTGCTCACGTTGAATTTCATCAGCCATTTCCTGGACCACTCTCCTAAACTGTCTAAATCATTTTGCAGCCTCCCCACCTCCTCCGTACTACCTGCCTGTCCACCTAACTTCGTATCATCGGCAAACTTCGCCAGAATGCCCCCAGTCCCTTCATCCAGATCATTAATATATAAAGTGAACAGCTACGGCCCTGACACTGAACCCTGCGGGACACCACTTGTCATCGGTTGCCATTCCGAAAAAGAGCCTTTTATCCCAACTCTCTGCCTTCTGTCAGACAGCCAATCCTCAATCCATGCCAGTAACTTACCTCGAACACCATAGGCCCTCACCTTACTCAGCAGCCTCCCGTGAGGCACCTTATCAAAGGCCTTTTGGAAGTCTAGATAGATAACATCCACTGGGTTTCCCTGGTCTAACCTACTTGTTACCTCTTCAAAGAATTCTAACAGGTTTGTCAGGCACGACCTCCCCTTACAAAATCCATGCTGACTTGTTCTAATCCGACCCTGCACTTCCAAGAATTTAGAAATCTCATCCTTAATGATGGATTCTAGAATTTTACCAACAACTGAGGTTAGGCTAATCGGCCTATAATTTTCCATCTTTTGTCTTGATCCTTTCTTAAACAAGGGCGTTACAACAGCGATTTTCCAATCATCTGGGACTTCCCCTGACTCCAGTGACTTTTGAAAGATCACAACCAACGCCTCCGCTATTTCCTCAGCCACCTCCCTCAGAACTCTAGGATGTAGCCCATCAGGGCCAGGAGATTTATCAATTTTTAGACCTTTTAGCTTTTCTAGCACTTTCTCTTTTGTAATGCCTACCATACTCAACTCTGCCCCCTGACTCTCCTTAATTGTTGGGATATTACTCATGTCTTCCACTGTGAAGACTGACGCAAAATACTTATTAAGTTCTTCAGCTATTTCCTTATCTCCCATCACTAGCCTAAATGCTCTCGCATCTCACATTTCTTTCTCTTTCCACTCTCTCTTTGTCTTTCCTTCTCTTTTCCTTGAATTATTTTTCCCTCGTGCCCCAATTTTAATCTCTTTAACACTAGTCAATCCATTTCGTTGATCTCAATTTCCACAAGTAAGCCACTGGCCACTCTTTTAAAATTTTTAGTTTCCTGGCTTTTTGAGCAAAGTCCTCATCCCAAGCGCCTTGCTAAATCTTTTAATTGTTCAAAGGCCAGATCTTTATAAATCATCATAAGTAACTTCCCTTGATTCTGCTAGGGATGTGTTAACATTAAATTGGGATGTTTTTGTACTGTAGCAGCACAAACTCAGTTTATTTTTACATTTGGTTTAAAACTGACACTTGCGCACTCTAAATCCTTTCATTTCATCTGTTCCGTTTTCTTTGATGTGATCTGGGAAGATTGTGTATTAATATGAGAATTTTGGTTTGTTTGTCTTTGTTGGAGACACTTGGGAAGTAGACTGGTGTAGGAGGGGGAAGTGAGCTCAAAGAACTGTACATGTACATTTTATACCCAAAGTCAAAGCAGAGCAAGTGAAACTATTGAGTTAGAATGATTGCTCACAATATATTCATCTCTTATGAAGTTGCCAGTAGTAACATGTGGCCAGTGCTGGGAAAGGAGTAGCGACTGTATGTAGAAGCCTATTTTGAAATGCTTAACCTTACAAGTACGTTATCTGGCAGTAATTTAAATACAGAAAATAATTATTGATGGTAGAGCAAACGTTAAGAGTAATGGTCTTTGGTTGAATTACAAATGGGTCAAGCAGAACATTGAGACTGTGAAGCTTGTTATTCCCAAATTTTAAACAAAAACTATTATAAATGATGGGATTCTCTTTCTCTGTCTTGCGCCATGCTGCTTTCAACTTGTTGCCCATGGGGCAAAGGAGTTGCATTTTTATCAGCAATTTCATTGGAGAGTTCATTGGAGAGTTCCCTCTAAATCCTTAAGTTTTATTTTTCTGTCTATTGATGCTGCTTAGTTTTTGTTTTCTGCCTTGTTACTGTTGTTTTAATTTACACTCTTTTCTCAAGAACACTCTTGACTAGCTGAGCAATCTGTAATGTGCTTTGGGAATAATCATTTGTGCCCCTTCTTTTGCTTAAAATAGAATTCAGTGATCTAAGACTTTTTATGCAACTGCACTGTACAAAATAAAGACTTTTTTTGTTACCAGATGTTATGTTGCCAAATTACAGTGTTGGATTTTGCTTGGGTTATCTCTCATGTCTGTCTTTATATTATCAATATCAATAATTATCCGTGTTCTGAATGTTACTGTTATGGACATTACTACTATGGATTTAAAGTAAAAGCAGAAAAAAATTATAAAACTTTGAGATCTAATCAGACAGGACATAAATTATTAAATGATGTACAGTCTGCTTCAGAGATCTATAATTTTATGGTTTTATCTCATTTAACAAACAGGTTGTCATTATGCGTGATTACCACCATGAAAATGTGGTGGACATGTACAAAAGTTATTTGGTGGGAGATGAATTGTGGGTTGTTATGGAGTTTCTGGAAGGTGGTGCCTTAACAGATATTGTTACGCATACCAGGTATGTTTTCGTGTCTCTGAATTTCAGTATCTACTTTAACTAGTTGAAATGTAATCTGTTCTCAGACTATAAACTGCTTTTTAATCAAATGTAATTAGTTAAAAAGTTGATTCAGTTTGAGCCCTTTAAATGGAATCTTAGTTTGAATTGATCTTAGTCATTTGTTGTATGAAGATAGTGTCAAATGAGCTGCATTGACGGTCTCCCATAGGTGACTCTGTTAGTTCTTCCACTGATGTTATTATTGACTGCTGACCAGGCTGTACATGATGTAATTTATTCTCACATCACTGTAATGCAAATTGAAAACATTGGAAGTGGCCATTAGCACCTCAAAAAGAAATGATGAGTTAACTTATGTCCTATTTGTGCCCTATGGGTTCCTCATAATCCCCAATGCTTCTGTTCCCACCCTCATGGCCCTTTATAAATTCTATGTCAATTTAGTGTGAATACATTCTCCCTACTCACCACCCTCTGCCCTTACATACACCATGCCAACTCATTCACTCTCCATAATAGGCAGTCCTCAAAACTCATGCTGAGATGAAATAACATAGCGCTCTAATAGCTATTGCAGAAGTCACTACCTTAAAAGAAAACTCAGTGATTTAAAACCCGTTCAGCACACATTATACCTTTCAGCTGCTTAATCCTTTATGAAACAAATGTTTCCTTCAACTAGAGATAGTAGGATGCTGGAGGATCTGAGATAACAAGGTGTAGAGCTGGATGAACACAGCAGGCCCAGGCAGCATCAGCGGAGCAGGAAAGCTGACATTTCGGGTCTGGACTCTTCTTCAGAAATGGGGGAGGGGAAGGGGACTCTGAAATAAATAGAGAGAGGGGTGGTGATGATGGAAGGTGGATAGAGGAGCAGATAGATGGAGAGAAGGCAGACAGGTCAAGGAGGCGGGGATGGAGCCAGTAAAGGTGTGTAGGTAGGGAGTTGGGATGGGCGGTTGGTGGGTGGGAAGACGGACAGATCAAGGAGGCGGGGATGAGGCTAGCAGGTAGGAAGTGGGGGTGGATGTTGGTCAGTGAGGTGGGAGGAGCGGATAGGCGGGAGAAAAGATGGACAGGTCAAGGAGCGGGGACGAGATGGGCTGGTCTTGGGATGAGGTCAGGGGAGGGGAGATTTTGAAGCTTGTGAAGTCCGCATTGAGACCTTTGGGCTGCAGGGTTCCCAAGTGGAATATGAGGTGCTGTTCCTCTAGCCTTCGGTGGCATCATTTAACTACTTAATCTCTTATAAAAACAAGCATTTGTATTCCTCGCCCCACATCAGAGACTTTATCACCACTTGGAGCTATCAACGTAATTGTGAACTGACAGACACACCTCTATGATGTTGAGGTGTAACTAATCATACAGCACAAATCCAGTAATAATAGACATCAGACTTGGGTCAGCTGGCAGAGTGAAATAGCAAGCACTTATTCTTTTTGAACTGTGGACCCTTTTGAAAAGGTTAAGGGCAGGAGGTTAAAATGTCTTGCCAGCTTGAAAGTTCCAATTAGATTTGAATGCCTTAACTGATCCAAAGAATTATCCACAACTTATGCACATTGATGTCTCCTTTTAACGATATCAAAGGGCACTTGAATCCTCACAAAAGGCTTCTTGTCTCTCCCAAAGGTCATTCTAGACACATCTAAAAGCTCCCTATATCTCTTCACCAGGGTAGCTTACCTTGCCAAAGAACTGCTCCAGACTTTCTTCTGAAAAATGTAAAACCTACAAGTCATGTTCTGGACAAATCACTGACAAAAATTGTAGCTAGTTGAAAACAGCTATACTTTTACACGTGCCTCTGCCTCTGAAAGCCATGGATGTGTAATCTACAGTCGATTCCTTCCTTGAACAATTGTAGCATAACTTCTTCATTCTTGTTCTCCAGTCCTTTTGCAGTAAAAGCCAGTCTTCTTAATTGCTTGCTGGACCTGCAAGCTAAATTTTTGCGTTATTTGAACAGGTACAGCTAAGTATTTCTGAACATCAGCATTTAGAAGGTTCACTTGCAGTGTCAACAAATGTAATTGCATAATTTTCAGTCACTTTGTCTGAGTCGCCGAAATCAATTACAACCAGATGAGGTCCCTGCACTGTTGTTTGCAGCATTCCACTAATTGTAGCCTACTAACTTTAAAATACCCTATTTATCTTCCTTCTCTTCCTCTATGGTTAGGCCTAGTCAGCCCGTAGAACCTGTTCCATCATTCAATAAGAATCACAACTCATTTGATTGTAATGTTAACTCCACCCCACCCCACAGCACCTGAATTACTGGTAGATATAAAATCTGTCTAGCTTAAGTTTGAGTATATTCAGTAACCCACCTCCACTACCCTCTGTGGAAAAGATTTACAAAGACTAATGACCATCAGAGAAAGGAAATTGCTCCTTATCTCCTACTTACATAGACGACATCTAATTTTTAACCTATGTCCTTTTGTTGTCCCACTCCAATCTTTCAGCTCTCTGATTTTACTTACTCTGTGCTAGATCTCTGGTGGCTTAGATATTAAATCAGAGTCTATTTATCTTTGTTGCTCTACTTTTTAACTTAGTCCCAAGCTACTCAGATTCTCGCATCAGAACTTTGACTTAGTCCTACTTATGTTGTTCGCAGTGTTGGCCCAGTTGGCTAGATGACTGGTTTGTGATGCAGAGTGATGCCAACACTGTGAGTTTAATTTCCACATCAATTGAAGTTACCATGATGGACTCTCCTTCTCATGCCCTCCCCTTTGATTGAAATGTGGTGACACTCAGGTTAAATGAGAGAGCAACCCTATGGTCCAGTAGGATTGTGGCGAGTTTGCCTTTTATGTTGTTGACACCCATATAGATCTGTCTACTCGCATTCCAAGGTTCGCTCCCAGCTCGAGAAAATGTATTTAACCCTGGCACCAGGTAGGCAAAACAGCCTTCATGACTCCTTCTCAGTTGCAGTGAGCAGTATTTATCCGACTTGATATCTGTTCTGACTACCAACCACTTTCATTTTTAATCCTCCCACTTGATTTGTCCCTGCACAATGTTGCCATTTGATTATTCTCCCGACAGGCCTTTCTGTCCACTGCACAAGCTATAAGAACGTGGAATCTGTTGTGTAATTGGAAGAGCTAAGTCTCCTCCATTGCTACTTTCTGGATCCCTTATCTACCTCCTGGACTATTAACCAGTTCTTCATCTATGTTAAGATATTACCATAGTACTTTATCAATTGTATTTTGGAAATCAAAGTGCACTACATCTACTCCTGTTTATACCCTTAGAGTTAGATCGTGAATAAAAGCTACAATGAATTTATCAAATGCAATTGTCTTTTGTAAAGCAGTTGACTTTGTTTGATCGTGTATTGATTTTCTAGGTGAATTGTTAAGACTTCCGCAATCACAGAAACCAGTATTTTCCCAATAACCGATGTTAGCCTAACTTGCGTCTAGTTTCATGTTTCTTTTATTCTCCCTGCTTTCCTGAGTAGCAGCCTCATGAGATATGTTGTGCTCTGATGTGCCATGTCATCACATTGTTGCTCCCTATCTGGACTGCCACACCACTTGGATCTTGAAAGTGATACAGCTGAATAAGAGGGGAATTCAGTATTCAGTATGGTCATCGCATTAATTGTACACTTACTGACATACATTTGCCTCTTGTACAAAGACATAAGATATACATTAATACAAAGCTGCAACTTTAATCAGCCAAAATGGATGAGTTTGGCTTAGGTGAAACAAACACAAATTGCTGGCAGAACTCAGCAGGACAGGCAGCATCTGTGGAGGATTAGGCAGAGTTAAAGTTTTGAGTTTGATGACTCTTCATCAGATGTAATAGCAGCTGGGAGAAGGTGGAATTTATGCTGAAGATGAGGTTGGGGGTGGCATGGGAGAGGTGAGCGGATAGGTGGAGACAGGGCCCAAAGAATGAGAGATATGAAGAGAGTAGGCAGATGATGGCAGAACAGAAGCTGCATAAGTGATAATGAGAGCTGAGAATGGTAAATGATGATTTATTGTCACTTGTACTCTACATTAAGCGATACAACACAATACAGTGAAAAGCTTCAGCCAATGCCGCAATCTTGCACCATTTTGAATAATTTAAGAATTAAAAGATACAGCTGAAGGAGTGTCAATCTTCTTTCCTCCGCCTTGAGTCCTGAGCCCTGAGCTGATTGACCAACAACACCTGTGCCACCATCCTTCCGCTGCCTGTGCTGGACCCACCAGTGTCGGAGCCACCACTCTTCAGGTGCCATCTCTTCGTCGCTGCGCCCACCTCACCATTGGCCGGCAATACCAGGTCCCATGCTGGATCGACACTCGCCCTGCAAACAGGAGTCCCTGGCTCCGGGCCTACCTAAACCAGGTGAACCTGGCTACACTGCCAGGTTAGGCCAGGCCGTTGCCTCGCCAACAGTCCTGCTTCGGCCACCCTCCTCCGCGATGTCACCTCTGCCGCCAACAGGAAAACAAAGAAAACAAAAGAAGACAAAAAGGGTAAGGAAGAAGGGAGGAAGCAGCCTGTCTGGAGTGGACAGGCCCAGGATCCTGAAAGTTATACCTACCTTGCCGCCGCCACCATCTTGGAATAGGAGAGAAAATGTAGGCTGTGCTGTTAGCAACCCGTGTGATAACAGGACTGGATGTGGGGGTGGCTAAAAAATACGGAAGGATGGAATCAGGCTCTAAAGTTATTGAACTCGATGTTGAGTCTTAGAGGCTACAGAAAATGAGATGCTGATCTTCAAGCTATCCATGAAGCTCACTGGGACACTGCAGCAGGTCTGCGATAGAAATGTTGGGGTGTGTGTGTGTGTGTGTAGAAACTCAGGGTCATTTTTATGGACAGAATGCAGGTGTTCTGTGAAGCAGTCACCCAATCTGTGTTTGCCTCCCTAGTGTAGAGGAGACCACATTGTGAACAGTGAATACAGTAGACTAGATTGTATGAAGTGCAGTTAAATCACTGCTTCACCTGGGAGGTATGTCTGCGGCCTTGGATAGTGAAGGGCAAGGAGGTAAAAGAGCAAGTGTAATATCTTTTGCAACTGTAAGGGACGATGGTGTGGGGAGGTATTGGGAATGGAGAAGGTGTGGACCAAGGTATCCCAGGAGGAGTGGTCCCTGCCAAATGCTGAGAGAGAAGGGGAGAGGAATATGTGCCTGGTCATGGCATCCCACTAGAGGTGATAGAAATGGTGGCTTATGCCTTTGGATGTGGAGGCTGTGGGGTAGTAAGTGAGGACCAGGTGGCCCTATTGTTGTGGGAGGGAAAGGAAGTGGTGGAGGCAGAAGTGGGTCGGAAACAGCTAAAGGCCCTGTCAACCGTGGTACTGGGGAATCCTCAGTTGAGGATAAAGATGGACATTTCTAAGGCCCCACTTTGTAAATTGGCAACATCAGAACAGATGCAACAGAGACAGAGAAACTGGGAGAATGGGATGGAGTCCTTACAGGAGCCAAGGTGTGAGAATGTATAGTCCAGGTCACTGTGGAAGTTGATGGGTTTGTAATGGATATCAGTGGCCAGCCTATTGGGTTGGGTGAAGATTGATACGGTATACCATGCAGGGAAACCCAGGCTTATTTCCCAAGAAAAACACACCGGACCAAATCCAGTAAAAATTAGTAAATGTTGGCAAGAAAGATGCAAAATTCCCACGTGCAAGAACTTCAAGTAAAGCTTCAGTAAACCAGAAGTAGCCTTTGGTTGCTAATGTAAATCTATAAAAATTGTCCAAAATCTGTATAACATTAATAGAAGTTCAGTTACCAAATCCAGGATTCTCCATGAATGGCATATGGTAAAACATCACTACCTCACATTATTGATGCCCATAGTTTAGATTCATAAATGTGCTCAATGCTATGGTTCCTCATCTCAAAAAATTTTTTGGAGTTTCTACAGAAATTGGAACATATACATGATTTTCAAAACATGTAGCAGGTATATTTTCTGTTAAAACTCATAAGCAACTAAACTAGCATTTTCACATTGTAAAGCCTATAAACCAGTTGTTAGAAGTGACTCCTGTGTTATGCTAACTGTTTTGAGTGAATTGCACTTTTTGGATCCACTTTTTTCAGACATCTGAAAGCTGGTTAGCACAATACAATTTGTGTATTAAAATTTCATCTGAACTTAGCAGGAGTTCAGTTATTTCATTTCTTTTGATTTTAAAGCAGACTGATGTCAGCAGAATGCCAGATTATCATTCTTAATAGTGTAGAAACTCAGTGGGTGGTAGCAAGGCTATATGAGCTGAATTTCTTTCTCCTCGATGCATTCTTCCCCACAGGGAACAGCAATGGCCTGTTTGAATGTGGAGATTCGCCATCAAAATTCTAATTTGTTAACTTTTTAATGTTTTAGCTTCAGTTATCTTGAATGCAATGATGCAGTAATTATGTTTCTTTTCTGTATAATTTCATTAAAAATTAAACCCTTGACTGAGTTGAAAGTAGAAGAAGCTAAATATTTTTCAATAATATTAATAATTTACTAGTTTTCTTTGTGTAGTGCAATATAAATATCAAAATAGACAATTTTTGGGCATTTTTATTTTATGTACCTCTTAAGTTCTCACTGCTGCCTTCTGCTAATATATTTGCTCTAATAGCCAAGCCTTCTTGGACCAAAGCTGCTAATGTCTAAGAGTTGGCCCAATATATTTTACAGTAGGATGGAGTCAGATTTGGCTGTTCAGCATTTCCATTTCAAAATATGGTGTGCATTGTGTGGCATGCAACACAGGAGCTTGTGACATTTATGCATTGGGGGATATTTGAGTTTCCATGTTGTCACTATTTTGGCAGGAGCTCCGGCACTTAGTCTATGAATCACTGATGCTTGGTTGATCATAACAGTCTAACTTGACTTTATCAGCCAAAAGACAGCAAATTTCAAAGCTGCACATTGTTTAAAGAGTTTCTTCTACTAACATGGTTACAACAGTTGCCTTTATAACTTCCGAATTTACCTTTGCAGAATGCAAGTGTTAAATCGGAGTTCACTGCAGTCTAAACTGTGAGGCGCAGTATTATAAATTCTGCAGGACTTATCTCCTATTCTCGGGGAACTGGGCTAGTGTTTGTTCATTCCATCTAAATGGAACAATTTAAATGTTTAACATCCTGGGTAGCTATTTTATATTCATTCATGGGATATGGACATCATTGGCTCGTCCACATTTATTGTTCATCCCTAATTACCTTTGAGAAGGTAGTGGTGCCCTTGGGCCTCTACAGTCAATTTGCTGTAGATAGACCAATTATGCCATCAAAGAGAGAATTCCAGGATATTGACCCAGCGACACTGAAGGAACAGTAATGTATTTCCAAGTCAGGGGGCTGAGTGGCTTGGAGGGGAGCTTGCATGTGGTGGTATTTCTATGTAACTGTTGCCCTTGTCTTTCTAGATGGTAATGGCCATGGGTTTGTAAGGAACTGTCTAAAGATTATTGGTGAATTTCTGTAGTGCATCTTGCGGATGATACTCACTGATACTGAGTGTTGATGTTGAAGGGACTGAATGTTTGTGGACGTAGTGCCAATCAATTAATTTGAAAGAGAAAGCTGGATTAAAGTTTTAGTGTAGTTCAGTCGGAGGAACAAGGGTAAATTTATCAAAGATGATTCCTTTAGGCCAAGTAATAATTAAAATGAATACAAATTCTACTATCCAGTACAGATATTCTTTCCTTAATTAGAAATAAAGTACTACAGTTGCTGGAGGTCAGAAATAAAAGCAGAAAGTGCTGGAGGGAGCTCAACATCTGTGGAGAGAGAAACAGAGTTGATGTATCGGGTCCAGTAGACTCTTCAGAACTGAAGCTCTCAGAAAATCAACCTTGTTGCCGTGGTTCCGTACAATTCATAATGCATGGCCATATTGTTAATAAGTTCAAGGGACAAACTGGCCAAAAATGGTGAAATAATTGAATAACAGTGACCTATGTTAATCTCCAACACGAAACAGAAAGTGAAATATCTTATTTAATTTGAAATCGCAGGGGAATAATGGAAGATCTAGCTTTGTACCTCACCAGCAAAATGTAGTATCATTAGTTAAAATAATTTTTTTAAATGTTATGCGAAATAGGTTGGGATGGAGGTAAACTTTCTTTGAGCATACTGGACATGTGGACAAATCTGAGGCACAAATCGTGATACCATCAACAAGGGTCCTGGGGTAGAAGGAATCTTCCTGTTTAGGAGTAAATAATTGAGATTGTATCTTTTTTTCTTTAATTGGCAGGATGAATGAAGAACAAATAGCAACAGTTTGCTTATCTGTTTTGAAGGCTCTAGCATACCTTCATTCTCAGGGGGTTATCCACAGGGATATAAAGAGTGATTCTATACTTCTTACCAGTGATGGACGGGTGAGCAATTTTATTGATATTTTCCATCATGCTACTGGGTCAATATAGTTTGTCATAATAAGACAACTGATTAATTAATAGAATTTGATTAATAGATGTGATTCCATAATTGGAAGGCACGAGCTGAACAAACCTAAGTCCACCAATACCTATACTAATAAGCAATAAGTTCAGCATATAGTAAGGCTCACTAACACATCCTAGAAGTGACATACATCTATGCAGAGACCCATTCTCTGCCAACATAAGGAATATGCTCAAGCCTTGTGTCCTTTGTGAATTATCCTGAAGCTTGCTGACCCTATAGTTCTCTGTTGTTTTCTTCATAGCAATCCTTGACCAATGAGCATCAACTTGCCAACCAGTCAGTAGGAAACTGCATATAAATTGTGTGATTATTTGAAATTTTGCACTCTTGTATTTATACTGATAAATGCTGGACAAAAATGCTTCGGCAATACGTCTGTCTTTTCAGCAATAATTAATAGAATGTTAGTATGTTTAATAAAGAAAACCACAGAAAAGCTCTCCCATTTTAGCCCCATAGTTTGACATGTTTGACTTTCAAAAGAAAATCTCAAGGGTGTTGGTGAATCAAATTTTGCAAAGGAAATTGATTTTAGAATTCTATATTTCTTTCTTTCTTTCTTTCTTTCTTTCTTTCTTTCTTTCTTTCTAGATTAAACTGTCAGATTTTGGGTTTTGTGCTCAAGTGTCAAAAGAAGTTCCCAGGAGGAAGTCACTGGTTGGAACACCATACTGGATGGCACCAGAAGTCATCTCTCGATTACCTTATGGAACCGAAGTAAGGATGCAACTAGAATTGTGCAGCATATTTCCATATGAAACCAGTCTCGCTTGTTTTAGTAGTATGACATATTTAATTGCATGAATTACAATATTTCATTTTTAAAATTCTAGCCATAACTATTGCTACAATACTTTGGCAGCTGTGATCAACATATTAAATTATTGTTATGTATTCAATGGACGACATTAAATTATTTTTCAGGTCGATATATGGTCCCTTGGTGTCATGGTAATAGAAATGGTAGATGGAGAGCCACCATACTTTAATGAACCACCTCTTCAAGCCATGAGGAGAATACGAGACAACCTTCCTCCAAGATTAAAGGATGTACACAAGGTAGAATTCTCAAACTGTTTCTCCCAAAATATTTTGTATAATCAATCAATATGTGAGAACCAATTTTAACCAGAATGAATTTTAGACAGGTAAATTGAGTCCAAAACTAGCTTTAAGGATGCAGTTAAAGGGTTAACAAGGACGTCTACTTGTGCAAAAAAAATTGTATCTTTTTCTTTTACTCAGTTTTTGATTGTGGACTAAATTGAGAAAAGTGTTGTATTACAGCAAAAGACTGAGGAAGAAATTGGTGTATTTTTTAAAAAGGAAAGTTACTGAAACCTAGTGTAGGTCATGTTTACCCTGTCATTTTGTAGGCAGTGGGAAAAGGTATAAGAGGAGACAATTCAGCACTGGCACATATGTATGACGTGAGATTCGACCACCAACAAGTTGCTGATTAGTTGGTGGGCTTGTGACCAGTTGTGGATGTCAAAGATCATCAGCCTGATTACAACCCTGATTTGTAGCTAAACAGTTTGAAAGTGTGAACGAGAACTGCAAAACCTTCAGACTTCCAGAAGGAGAGATGATATGTAAAGCAATTTTATTTCAGTCTGAAGAAAGCCAGTTATTTCCTCCCAATAGTTGCTGTAAGCTCTGACTTTTAACCTGTACCTAAGAGATTTTACAGTTAATGTACCAACTGCACTGTGCTTCCTGCGAAGAAGTAAAAAATTACTGCAGATTATTGAAGAACAGAGAATCCTGGCAATCAAAAGACTCATCTTAGTGAGCTCTCTGGACTGGTGCTATTGAAGTGTTATTGAACCAGATGTTTCCCCCTTTGACAAAAAGCACTTTTTTTTTGTTTATCTGTGTCTGTCTGTATGCGTGTGAAGGATTTTTGAAAAGAGTTAGATTTTAACTGGTACAGCCACGTGTTGATTGTTCGTATCTGTTTACTTGTGATTATAATTTACATGTTTATAATAAATTAATCATTCTTGTTAGATACAGGAACCTGGTGTTTTTTGTTAACCTAGATCTCTCCAATAGGTAAATTGGGAACTTTTGCTTCCTTTGATTAACTTTTGAGACTCCGAGAAGAACAGGGCTTGTTTTCCAGCGTGGTATCCCCGTGAGGCATGGCATAAGACAGGGGGGCTTTACCTAACTTTTCACAGGAGAGAAATGGACCACTCACCGGAAGTGGGCTCTGATCAACTGCTTTCTGAATCCTGTGATGACGATAGACTGGGCTGACCTTTTTCTGTTCTTTCTCCTTCACCTTTAATCGATTGTTGTCTCTGAAATAATGCCTTTTGTTGTTGCTTTGCCTCTAAAAACTGCAATCCTCTGGTCATAGGTTTATGACGAGAAGGGAAAGATAGAAAAGGGACCGAAGGGGCAACATTTTCATGCAGGGGATGGTGCATGTATGGAATGAGCTGCCAGAGAAAATGGTGGAGGCTGGTACAATTACCACATTTAAAAGGCATCTGGTTGGGTACATGATTAGGAAGGGTTTAGAGGGGCCAAATGCTGGCAAATGGGACTAGATTATTTAGGATATCTGGTCGACATGATTGGACAAAAGAGTCTGTTTCCATGCTGTACACCTCTACAACACTATGGTGCAAAGTACAACACAGTTCATCCCGCCCCCTTGACCTGTCCGTCCTCCCTGGACTGACCTATCTCCTCCCTACTCCCCCACCTACACTCACCTTTACTGGCTCCATCCCCACCTCTTCGACTTGTCTGCCTTCCCTCCACCTATCCTCTCCTCTATCCATCTTCTATCCGTCTCCCCCTCTCTCCCTATTTATTTCAGAACCCTCTTCCCCTCCCCCATTTCTGATGAAGGGTCTAGGCCCGAAACGTCAAGCTTTCCTGCTCCTATGATGCTGCTTGGCCTGCTGTGTTCATCCAGCCCCACAAAAGCTCTGAAGAAAGATCACAGAACATGAAACATTAACTCTGTTTTCTCTCTATAGATCTGCTGATTTTCTCCAGCAATTTCTGTTTTTGTTTGTAATTAGACAAGAAAACTGATTTTTTGTATAAATCTAAATAAATCTCCAAGCTCTATAATATCACTTCACCCTCAAATGATGCTATTTCTTAAAGTCAAAATTGCATGACTCAGCATGTTTTTATTAAAAATCAATATTTCTTTTTGATTTAGAGACCTTAAAGATGCCTCAATTATAGTTCAAATCCAGGCACCCATTATGATCTTCATTCAGTTTATCAACAATAATATGACTGAGACACTGAGAAGAAATTTAATTAGAGTAATGAATGGTGAATAATTCCCCTCCTTGGTGAAGAGTGATTTAATATTGATAACAACATTTAGATCCCAGCCTTCGTGTATAACACCAATCAGGAAACTTGACAATTGGAGTTAATTTCTGTACTTAAATTTGTGTCATCTGCTTATCATCTGCTCTGACCAGAAGTTAGTCTTGTCTCTGGGCAAACATGCAAATAATTAACTTTATTTTTAGGTATGTATGCAGGATTAAACAGTCAGCTATACCAGATAACTCCAATTAGAAATGACCAAATGAAAGAAATAAAGTGAAATCAATTAAATAAAAGCTATAAGAACAGGTCAGAATCTAGGAATTCTGTAGTGAGTAACTCCCATCCAGATTCCCCAAAACCTGTCCACTATCAACAAGGCATAAGTCAGGTGTATGATGGAATACTCCCTGCTTATCCGAATAAAGGTGGCTTCAACAGCACTCAAGTAATTCTACACTATCCAGGACAAAGCAGCCTGTTTGATTGTCACTTCATCCACTTAATTAAACATTCACTGCCTCCACCACGAATGCACCATGACTGTTAGACTAATAGATAAGCCCCCTGGGCTGGATGGGATTTATCCTAGGATTCTCTGGGAAGCTAGGGAGGAGATTGCAGAGACTTTGTCTTTGATCTTTATGTTGTCATTGCCTACAGGAATAGTGCCAGAAGACTGGAAGATAGCAAATGTTGTCCCCTAGTTCAAGAAGGGGAGTAGAGACAACCCTGGTGATTATAGACCAGTGAGCCTTACTTCGGTTGTGGGTAAAGTGTTGGAAAGGATTATAAGAGATAGGATTTATAATCATCTAGAAAGGAATAATTTGATTAGGGATAGTCAACACGGTTTTGTGAAGGGTAGGTCGTGCCTCACAAACCTTATAGAGTTCTTTGAGAAGGTGACTAAACAGGTGGATGAGGGTAAAGCGGTTGATGTGATGTGTATGGATTTCAGTAAAGCATTTGATAAGGTTCCCACGGTAGGCTATTGCAGAAAATACGGAGGCATGAGATTGAGGGTGATTTAGTGGTTTGGATCAGAAATTGGCTAGCTGTAAGAAGACAGAGGGTGGTGGTTGATGGGAAATGTTCATCCTGGAGTTCAGTTACTAGTGGTGTTCCACAAGGATCTGTTTTGGGGCCACTGCTGTTTGTCATTTTTATAAATGACCTGGATGAGGGCGTAGAAGGATGGGTTAGTAAATTTGCGGATGACACTAAAGTCGGTGGAGTTGTGGATAGTGCGGAAGGATGTTGCAGGTTACAGAGGGACATAGATAAGCTGCAGAGCTGGGCTGAGAGGTAGCAAATGGAGTTTAATGCGGAACAGTGTGAGGTGATTCACTTTGGAAGGAGTAACAGGAATGCAGAGTACTGGGCTAATGGTGAGATTCTTGGTAGTGTGGATGAGCAGAGAGACCTCGGTGTTCATGTGCATTGAGCCCTGAATGTTGCCATCCAGGTTGATAGGGTTGTTAGGAAGGCGTACGGTGTGTTAGGTTTTATTGGTAGAGGGATTGAGTTTCGGAGCAGCTGTACAAAACTCTGGTGCAGCCACACTTGGAGTATTGCATACAGTTCTGGTCGCTGCATTATAGGAAGGATGTGGAAGCATTGGAAAGGGTGCAGAGGAGACTTACCAGGATGTTGCCTGGTATGGAGGGAAAGTCTTATGAGGAAAGGCTGAGGGACTTGAGGCTGTTTTCGTTAGAGAGAAGAAGGTTAAGAGGTGACTTAATAGAGACATACAAGATGATCAGAGGATTAGATAGGGTGGACAATGAGAGCCTTATTCCTCGGATGGTGATAGCTAGCACGAGGGGACATAGCTTTAAATTGAGGGGTGATAGATATAGGACAGATGTCAGAGGTAGGTTCTTTACTCAGAGACTAGAAAGTGCGTGGAATGCCCTGCCTGCAACAGTAGTAGACTTGCCAACTTTAAGGGCATTTAAATGGTCGTTGGATAAACATATGGATGATAATGGAATAGTGTAGGTTAGATGGGCTTCAGAATGGTTTCACAGGTCGGCGCAACATTGAGGGCCGAGGGGCCTGTACTGCGCTGTAATGTTCTATGTTCTATGTTCTATGTTATGTGTGCCACCTACAAGACACACGACAGCAAATCACCAACTTTCAACGGCATCTTCCAAGACCTCTCCCATGACTCCCTGCAAGTTACGCACCATTCTGACTTTTACCTGTATCTCTATCCTTCACTGTTTCTTAGTATTGGTACCTACACCAAATGGACTGCTAAATAAAAACCAAAAGAACTGCGGATGCTGTAAATCAGGACCAAAAACAAAGTTGCTGGAAAAGCTCAGCAGGTCTGGCAGCATCTGTGGAGGAGAAAACAGAGTTAACGTTTCAGGTCCGGTGACCCTTCCTCAGAACAGAATGGACTGCTGCAGTTTTAAGACAGCAGGAGCTCATCACCACCTCAAGGGCAACTGGGAATGAGGAGTAAATGTTTGCCTAGCCAGTGAATGCCGCAACCCATGAAAGAACAAAAAATATTGATTCCCAACTTGCATTCTCTATTAGTCTAAACACTTATTTCTGCAAGTAACATCATAAGGAAAGTGCAAAACTTACAAGAAAATAATTAAATTTGTATTTCGGAATTCATTCTCTATGCTTAATTATTTATTATCAGATACCTTAGCCTCTCGGAAAGGCTATGAATATGAAGTTAATGGCTTTTTCAAAATCATCAAAGGGAGATGAAGACGTTTACCTTACCTATAAGTCAGCAAGCAATTGTATGTCTAATTTCCAGTGTGTGGCAGTCTGATCATTTTCACTGTGTAGGAAGGTTTTAGCATGCATCGGTTTTATTCCCTGCCAAAAATCTGCAATGCAGGTTAAAACCTGAAGGAGGAAATGCTGTGGATAGCAACCTACAAACTCTGAAACGCAATATAAGCTTTTAAATATTTTTACAAAGGTATGTTTTGATAAGAGCACTATTTCCTCAATATAGATTTTTTTTTTGTCTACTGATAATGAGAGAAGCAAATCAAATCAAACAAGCGACGCATATATACCGAGAGGATAAACGCTGCAGAGATACAGCAGAACAGAGAGGATCCGTGAAAGAGAAAAACACAAAAGAAAGATTATGATCCTGAGACAACTAGCAAGGGATTAACACTTTTCTCCTCATTCCAGCTGATGTTTCCCCTCACCAACCCTTTAATATTAAATTAATAATATGTTTTAAAAGGCTATTCCTCTTGTGACTCAGATTGCTTGGAATTCATATGGCATGCTGATACACTGACGTGAATTTCTCGCCCTTACTGTCATAAAGCAGTTTGCATTTCATGGGATATCACTCCAGGAATTGAAAAGCTTTCATTTACTGTAAAAACTCTACAGATGCTTTGGGTATTATCTTTTTAAAAACAAATTCAGCTAGTATTCAGATGTATCGGTCATAATCTGTTATTATTGCAAATTTTCATATTGCACTAGATAAAATAATTATTAAAGGAAAGTCAATCATGATTTTAGTGGCCCAAGTGCCTGCTAGTACCAGTCAGCACCTTAAGCTGAGAAAGCAACCATAATTGCACTAGCATTAAAAGAGAGCTCCAAAATAGACACTAGTACACGTGCGTGGCAGAATAACACATTGGTGCATTATGTGGCATAATGCTCTTATAAATCAATATACCTGTCAACCTGCCATGAATAATGCCTCTAGTATTTTAATGTTAGTATTCAACAATAAAATAAATGTATTTTGTTACAAGTTACACACTTAGAAACATTTATTTCTTAGAACATTGATATTTTTTTTTAAAAATTGCAACGTTAGGACTGCTTCCCTGAAGAAGAAAAGGCAAAGTGGAGATCTGATAGAAGTATTCAAAATCATAAAGGGTCTGAGCAGAGTAACTAAGAAGAAAATGTCCTTACTTGTGAAAGGCTCGAGAATGGGAAGGCACGGGTATAAGTAGTTAGAAAAGAAGCAAAAGTTATATGGGGAAATAAAACCTTTTTCACAGCGTGAACGGTTAAGTTCCAGAATACACTGCCTGATTCAATCAAAGCATTCAAAAGGGAATTCGACTCTGTTCTGCAAATGGACAATGTTTAGTGTTACGGGGTGGAGACAGGAGAATGGGTAGGTGAATCACACATTCCGAGAACTAGTGCAAGCACATGGGGCTGAATGGTCTCCTCCTGTGCTGTAGCAATTCAGTGATTCTGTGAAATATGTTGATTCCCAAAAATAAAAGTGTGCACTACTGGCATATAAATAATAGTTTGTACACAGATGCATTATATGGAAGTGGATAGGTGTTTGTTTTAATTACTATTCTTTGTACAACAAACTCTCAAAATTGTAGCATTTATGAATAAAAATAAATGTTAAGAAAATTAAATGAATTGTAAATCTAAGCAAATTAAGTGTGTTTCTGAGTCAAATGGCAAGTAATTAAGAATATTTTACATTTGACCTTTTACTTCCTGATCTGCTTTAGGCTTCATCTGTGTTACGAGGCTTCCTGGACTTAATGTTGGTGAGGGATCCTTTACAAAGAGCATCTGCACAAGAATTATTAAAGCATCCATTCCTCAAGCTAGCCGGACCCCCGTCCTGTATTGTACCTCTTATGAGACAATACAGATATCGATGAACGGAGAGGAATTCAACACCTCCTGACACATCAATGAAATGAGAATGAAACAGTAGATAATAGTACCAGAAAATGTGAATGAAAAAGATTGAAGGATATTACAATGATAACAGATTATGATCTTTCTTTAAGGTGTTGGTCAAAGAGATATACAAAGCAAAATAAAGGAATCTATGACGTGTTGTACTCCAGTTCCCTGAGCTGCTGGTGTACCAATTCGGGTGCATAGTGCTGCAGTATAATCAATCAGGCAGTCAGGAGTTGTATTCTCGTGATATGACTTGGCTAGTGACTTCAAGCTGTACCTTCTGGAGCTTAGTTTCCTCAGGAGGTCAGTTTCTATGGCTTTCAAAATGTGCAGGGGATAGAATTCATATCAGCTTCAAAGAGTCGGATATTGTAACAGATTTCAGCACATTCAGAACTTTTCTGCAGGGTCTTGCTCAGTGAATTGTGTGAAATTTGTATTTCTATAAAATAGTGACTTTTTTTTCTTTTGGTGAGCACTTTTTCCACACTTAGATGTGCAATGTATTTTGGATTGAATTTGTATCTTGCCTACATTTTTTGTTTTCTGATAAACTAACAGTGTTTTGTGGTGAAGTAACAGTTGTGATAGCAATCAGTATTAAGAAGATTTTTTCAGGGAAATTAACAAGACCTTTACATGGGTGGGGGTTAGTCACTTTTTAGGAGCAAATGGTTTGAGTTGCAGATATTAACAAACTTGTTCCAAATTTATGTACTGAAACAATTTGTTTCTGACTTAAGGCACTGTACTGAATATTAAAGAACTTGTTCACTTTGATAAATTAACACCGTTTTTCTTGACCACATGTTCTTTTATCATTTTTTAAAAATATTTTTTGCTGCTGTCTACTCATCAGTGTTTATAACATTAAATTAAATGTGATGTTTGTTAAATGTGGTTGCATGTTTTAACAGTCATGCAAAGTTTGATGGAACTTAGCTGTATTGCTGCGTAGAGTGAAATGTGTGTGCCTCTGCAAAGGAAATAAATGATCCTGGTTATTTATTAAACGCTTTTATTTTGTTCCAACATTCACAAAGCACAAATAGTAAAATACCTACGTTTGCACTCATAATGTATGTCACTCACTAGTCATATGATCAACTGATTGATTATGACACTGTAGGAATGTTGTAGTTGTCCTTCTGTCAAATCATTATTATCTAGAAAATTGATGCACTATTTGGAAAGTAAACAATAAGGAATGAAGAGAGAATTTCTAATGATGAGTCTAGGCCCGAAACGTCAAGCTTTCGCATTTCTGATGAAGGGTCTAGACTCGAAACGTCAAGCTTTCCTGCTCCTATGATGCTGCTTGGCCTGCTGTGTTCATCCAGCTCCACACCTTGTTATCTCTGATAAGGAATTAATATTATGAAGGTCCATGAAATCAAATTCACAGCAAGCCCGTTCACACATCAGCCCTGCGTCTGCTGACGTATACTGGCACCTGCTTAAGCAATGCTTTAAATCCAAAATTTGCTCCCTTGTTTTCAAATCCTTCCATGGCTTCACATTTCCCCATCTCTGTAATCTCTTCCAGCCCTCTGAGATACTGTATCTAGATTTCTCCAATTCTCATGTCTTGAGCATCCTACAGTTTTAATTGCTTCATCATTGGCGGCTGTGCCTTCAGCTCCCCTGGACCCAAGCTCTGGAATTTGCTCCCTAAGTGTCTCTGCCTCCCTACCACTCTTCCCTCCTTAGAGATGCTTACTAAACCCACCCTCTTTGACCAATTTGCCGTAATATCTTCTAAAGTGACTCATTGTCAAGCTGGCATTCTAGCAGTTGTGTAAATTGTCCTTGAGTGTACTACATTAAAGAGACTTAGGTCATAGTTTAGGGATAAGGGATAGCAGATTTAAATTTGAGAAATTACTTCTCTCAAAGGGTCATGAATCTGTGGAATTCATCCCCCAGAGTGTGGCAGACACTGGGACATTGAATAAGTTAAAGGAGGAGACAGACCTTGTTCTAATTGGTAACCGGCTAAAAGGATTATGGGGAGTGGGCAAGAAACTGGTGTTGAGGTCAAGATGAGATCAACCATTATTGTATCAAATGGCAGAGCAGGGGATGAATTGCTGACTCCTGCTCCTAGATCTTAAAAATATCTGTGTTGGAATGAAGCATGTAATTGCTGGAACAGTTTAATTGATGCAAAGTAATAATCACAAGAAATATTCATTACAACACATCTTGTTCCACCTGACTTCATTTATGTTTTATTTCCTTACTTTGCCTAGAATGCCACATTTGTAGAGAACTTTTTTTTATCAGTCCAATGGATATGATGATATTCTACATTCATGAGCAAATTTCAAGGAAGCCTCGAGCTGACTAACCAACTCATTTGACCTGCTGTCTAGTATAGCATTGGACGTGTTATTCAAGGCTGACAAAAAACACTGCACAGCCAATTTATTACTTTTGAAGTGTAAGCATGGTTGCAATGTAGGAGAAAGGTAGGGCTGTTTTTGTGGGCAGCTAGACTTGCTGCCAATCATTTAAAAAAAGGTTGTCGATGCTTCAAAGACAATTCCCACATTTCCATCATACATATGTTTATGACCTACACAGAACATCTTGATTGGATTCAGGAAGAAAGACTTTGTCAACACTTATCATTTTTTTTACATGTTGGCAGGTTATCAAACAGATATGACTGAAGCTCCTCTCTCTCTCTTCTCTCTCTTCCACCTCTTTCCCCCCCATCCATTCCTATTATCCCATTACCTAGGCTCCTTGTCCTGGTACTCGGAAGAGACCAACCAAAATAGCAGAATTGTTCTCAAGCCAACACAAGCAATTGCTCTGGTGATTATTAGTCTGTCGTTTGGTTCCTGTAGATGCTGTCAATTCTGTAAGTCCTGCAACAGCTTCTAGTTTGAAGGCTTAGCTTTCCAATTTCTGACTGATCCAGCAGAGATGTCTCAAGAGCTAATTTAATATGTTCAAACCAAAATGGAACAGTTTTTATAACCTGTTTTATTGGGCAAGTTGCTTACATAGTTGCTTGTTTAATTGTATAGCAAAATAATAAAACAGAGTAAATTTTAGCCAACGATTCAGTTTTTCCCAATCTGTTTTTGTATTTTATTGTTCTTAACTTAAAGAGTCGGTAATTTGGTTAGACTCCTGGTTGCGATTTCAGCAGACCCAGAGTGTGGACTTCTGGTTAATGGCAAGGAGGCAGCAGAACCAGGGACACCTGGTTGTGGTGTGAGTGTTGGTTCGGCAACAGGCAATCTCAAAATCTTAACTTGCATTTTTGCCTCAGATGGCTTAATATAACATCAGTGATATCTGTTACTCATTGAACCATGTTACAATGCTAACAGATAATGTGCTCAATTTACCTTCTGAGCCCCGTAGAGGTTGTACTCCAATCTGTTCCTGCAATGTTTGTGCAGAGGTATAAGAACAAGGTTGAGTGCAGAATACGTGTTCAGAAAACTTGTTTTCTGAACAAGGTGTAGTAATATCTATGGATGATATTTATGGATGAGTTGATGGACAGATCTGTTAATAAAACAAGTCACTGTCTTCAAATCACCATTCTGAGTTTAATCATTATAAACCATATCTCTCCACCTCAGGAATCTCATGCAAAACGTAGTTGTAGCTACAAGTATCATGTCAGCAGAAAGCAGTGATGTACTATTTATCCCTGTTGAGTACTAACCCAAGGATTCCAAATGCTCCACAAAAGGTTATTCATAAGAATTTGCACCTCTCTTAAGCAACAGAACAAATTTATTCCAGAGGGCTTTCTACTCCAAGGCAAACATTATGAAAAAGATCTGAAAGTATCACAAAATGATAGAATGGGTAGCACATGGGGAATTTAATCTCATTCTTTGATCTGTTTTTATCACAGGGTACACAAGCTGCTGAGTTAATAATTACACTGGTTACTTTTGGCTACTGATCACTGTGAAATGAAAAATAAGATCTTTGTGAAATAAGCTGTAAATTAAAGATAGTTCAGCAAACATTTGTTTTCAGAATTAATTGTGGGGTGAATGTACAATCATTCATTAAAAAATAAATATGATTGGTGATGGATGTAACAATGTGCTTTATTTACATTTTTCTTAAATAAAATTGCCCTCTTTATCAAAGATACATGTAACACCAAATAAAACTGTGAATGTACCAGAAGATATCAGTTTCTAATACAAATCTCATAAGATTGTGAGAACAACTTCAATCGTGGATTCTAATGATAACAACATTGATAAAGAATAAAAGTAACAAGTGCATGGAGGAGCAAACCAAAAATGCATCTGAATTAGTTAGGAGACTAGGCCGCAGTATAACAAGAGCTAATTTAATATGTTCAAACCAAAATGGTACAGTTTTATAGTCTGTTTTATTGGAGGAAGTTGCTGATATAGTTGTTTATTTAATTGTATTCCAAAATAATAAAACAAAATAAATTTTGACCTACAGTTCAGTTTTTCCCAACTTTCTTAACTTAAAAAGTCTGCTATGTTTTGTATGAGCTATGTTGCACCATCTATTTTAATTGTCTTATCGACATTAAACTAATTTAAAGCATATTTTGGAGACAGTGGATTCATAGCTGTGGGTTGGTAAGGAGTCATGGCACATAGATATTGGGGAAAATGTCCTCCCAGCAAAAACAGAAGCAGAAATTTAAGTAACAGATCATGGAAGGAGCCCTACAGATCAACACAAGGAACAGGCTATGACTCAGAGGGGGACAAATCCCACCTGCACCAGGAGTGTGTCATAACATATCCAAATAGGTTGATTAAAGTAACTTCTAGTGACATGGATGGTTTGCCCTTGGGGAGAGGAAACAGAACAAAACTGGCAACAAACTGATCAATAGTTCCCAGTCACCGACGTTCCTTGAATTTAGTTAACTTTTGAAGCAGGATGTTTTACTGTACTTTAAACATGTAAAGGACTTAGCAACTAAGTCTGAGTACATAACTCTTGTGGGTTTAGCTCAATCTTTTTAGCAGAGGTATCAGCCACTGCGTAACTAGAATACAGAACGTCAGAAATCAATGGAACGCCTCAATGGCTGTTTTAAAGCATTCGTTCAAAGAAAAAAGAATTGCTGGTGTATTGTGAAGAGAGCTTTGCTCTCACCACCGCAGAGCAAACAGCAGTTCTATTACGGCGATGAAATAAGAGAGGAAAACATTTTCTAATGATCATAAGAACCACAACATCATCCCCCACATTTGTAAATTGAAGGGAGTAAACGAGCCCAAATTGGTTAGATACAGTCAGTTAAGGGCTAAGTTCGGCTTCAGTCAACACAGTGGAGCTGGAGGAACACAGCAGGTCAGGCAGCATTAGGGGAACAGGAGTTCCTACTAATTTCCGCTTTCCTTCATTTAATTTTCTCCATGTAACAAATAAACAAGTATGCGCTCCCTGTCTGTCTTTCTAAAGAAGCAGAGGTGAAGAGAAAGGAACTCCGTGACTAGCAAGGCAATACAAGACACTCTGGACGCATGTTAGAGAAATGACCTGTCTCCTTGCACGATGCGAATTAATGTACATTTGAGGTGCAATTGGACCGGATCCCCTTTGCATCCCTGAGACATTCAGGCGTCATTTTTTTTTCCCCTGACAGTGACTGGATTTCAGAGACCTCTGCCGAGAGAGTTTCAGCTAAAATCGCTGAATCTTTCTGCCTACGGTTTATCAAATGTCGGCGCGGGTATGAAATATTGTGACTGCTTCTGTTTGGCCTGACCTCAACAGTGCTTCGAGTGTAACTTGTAAAAAAGTCAAACCTCAAGACTGAGAACCAAACCACAGATTAAACCCAGGGACGCCGTTCAGTGTTCCTTTTAAAACTGACTGATTTATTTCTTGCGTTCAGAACTATGTGCTATAGACTGAGCCCGAAACAGTTCGGCTGAGGATTTTTGTACAAATTCACGTGCGTGTTCCTTTTTCAATTCATGCACCACCGCTTGCCCCGTGTACATTTCAAGCAAAAAGCGTTTGAAGGAACCGAATCAAGTTGTACCTTCTAATTAATAGCCGTTTCGAAATATTTGTAGCAACGCAGGTTTTCAATATACTATACAAATTGGCGTTAACACTAATTCCGTAATCTTTGCAATCATGTTAATTGCTTTAAATGTGTCGGTTGTTCATTGGTAGTGGCGAGACTCCAATTTTTTGAGAGCATTCACATACCGTTTTACTGTTTAAATTAAGAAGCGTGCTTAAATATATACAGCGAGAAACCAGGACGTTCATATTTACATCTGTGCTGTAGAGGTTCTGGAAGGGTCACATACAATTTCTGGTGGCTCTCCACAGAACATTTGTGCTGCTTTATCGTCTCGCTTCACATGTGTTTGTACTCCGACCTGTCCCTGGGGATCTGCACTTGACTGGGGGTCGTCAGCTTGTGGTGGATATGATATACCGACAGGACGACCACGATGAGGAGTCCCAGCGTCAGTCCCAGTATGAGGGGCAGAGTCTCCTCCAGCTGTTCCTGTTGATCCACCACACACTTAGAGGCTGCAGAGGAATGACGAGCGAAATAAAGCATGAATTCTACAAATTCTACAAATACAAGACTCTGAAAAAAATTGAATTCAAGAAAAGAATAGTCTAATTGTGAGGCTTGAGACAGATATAATATTCGGTTCATTCTACATACAATGACAAAACTTGGGTCAAAAAGTATTTAAGAGATAAAAGGTACTGCAGATGCTGGAGAATCCGAGATAACAAGCATGGGGCTGGATGAACACAGCAGGTCAAGCAGCATCATAGGAGCAGG
>JAHRHZ010000059.1:21746628-21757610 GCA_024137785.1 Ginglymostoma cirratum | reverse complement strand
CCTGCTCCTATGATGCTGCTTGACCTGCTGTGTTCATCCAGCCCCATGCTTGTTATCTCAGAAAGTATTTAGTTGTTTCCCACTTCAATTTCAAATCAATGTCGATCTAACCTCTTGCGCAGCAGTAACCTTGTGTACCTCGCTGTTCAATCACCCTATGAAAAGTGTCCTTGTATGCTGTGATCCGCCTGCACTGCAGGCAAAACAAAACTTTTCACTGTACTTAGGTACATGTGACTACCTTAAATCAAACGCAAGTGAAATGACGAAATTAACATTCAACTATAAAACTTAAGCAGCCATAGTCCCAGAAGGCTGCTCTCTGGTTAGAGAGAGATGATTGGTAGTGGGTTTAACCTGAGGGCCACCACAGGGGAAACGTTGGGAAGGAGAATCCTTCGTGGTAACCTCAGCCAGAATTCAGAATTGCGCCCATGCTGTTGGCATCACTCTGCATTACAAACCAGGCATCCAAGCTAACTGCCACCCCTTCCCCCTCCCTGTAGGTCCCAGATGAACAACAAAATACAGCCCCGCCTCTCTACCTTCGCTGAAGATGAAGTCCCGTTTGAGGCCGAACGGTTGGATGTGAATCTGAGAGAGCAGGATAGCGACAACTTTCTGGTGGTCGCTGGAGATCAGAGAGATGGTTTCCTGCGCCTCACACTTGTACGACTTGCCCAGGGGGGTCACAAAGAGGGACAGGCGGTGAGAACTGGCTGTGTGCTTCCCGGCTGCAGAGAGACACCAAACCAAAAAACTAAAACAGAGTCCCTGGAAAGAACTCGAGATAACAAGGTGTAGAGCTGGATGAACACAACAGGCCAAGCAGCATCATAGGAGCAGGAAAGCTTGACGTTTCGGGCCTAGACCCTTTATCAGAAATGAGGGAGGGGAAGAGGGTTCTGAAATAAATAGGGAGAAAGGGGGAGGCGGATAGAGGATGGATAGAGGAGAGGATAGGTGGAGAGGAGACAGGTCAAAAAGGCGGGGATGGAGCCAGTAAAGGTGAGTGTAGGTGGGGAGGTAGGGAGGAGATAGGTCAGTCCAGGGAGGACGGACAGGTCAAGAGGGCGGGATGATGTTAGTAGGTAGGAGATGGGGGTGGGGCTTGAGGTGGGAGGAGGGGATAGGTGGGAGGAAGGACAGGTTAGGGAGGCGGGGACGGGCTGGGCAGGTTTTGGGATGCGGTTGGGGGAGGGGAGATTTTGAAGCTTGTGAAGTCCACATTGATACCATTGGGCTGCAGGGTTCCCAAGTGGAATATGATTTGCTGTTCCTGCAGCCTTCGGGTAGCATCACTGTGGCATTGCAGGAGGCCAAGGATGGACATGTCGTCTGAGGAATGGGAGGGGGAGTTGAAATGGTTCGCGACTGGGAGGTGCAGTTGTTTGTTGCGAACTGAGCGCAGGTGTTCTGCAAAGCGGTCCCCAAGCCTCCGCTTGGTTTCCCCGATGTAGAGGAGGCCACAACGGGTACAGCGGATGCAGTATACCACATTGGCAGATCCCTGGAAAGAACTAACAGGGAGCATGCCGTAGACCAGGCCGAACAACGTGTACAAACTGTAGCTCAGCAGCTGTGAGGGCAACACTCGTTAATATTAGAAAGGTACATTATGACAAAAAAAAATCCTCAGTACATGAGATGCGCCAATTCATTGAACAGAAAATGCCATAAATCTGAAACAAACCCAGAAAATGCTGGAGAAACTCAGCAGATCTGGCAGCACAGGGACAGCGTTCATCACTGGACTGTAGACTTTAACTTTTTTTTTCCTCTCCACAGTTCTTGCTGAGTTTCTCTAGCATTCTCCGTGCGCTAATGCATTATCTCAGTGTGATTTCAGTCTAACATTTCAGTCCTCTCTGGGTTGTACACATCTATCAATTCCCTTGGAACTGTGATAATTGAAGCAGGCGGCTCGCCACCGTCTCCTGCCGGACGGTTAAAGATGAGCATCAAATGTTCACATAGACAGCGGGCTCGAATGAATACATTTAAAAAGAACGAACGCCCTTAAATGTAGACTTTTAGGGGGAAAAAAACACGATGCATTAAAGTCACCACCTTGATCCCTTTACAATAGTTCCAGATGATATACGAGGTCCACGAATGATTTCTAGAAGGCTGCAAGGTGAGGCTGTTTAAATTCATTAGGGAGAGAATATAAGGAAGCGCAGAACGGAATCCAGCTCAAGGACTGAAATGACGAATGAAAACAAGACCGGAACAACCCGAGTATTTTGCACGCAACCTCCCGCCAACATTGCAGCTGAAGTCATCACATCCACAAGTTTGACAGAGTCTCGGCTCTTTTTGCCAGTTCAGTTATCAGACCCTGTTGGTGCCCCAAAATAAACAGAAAGTTTCCTGCCTAGGTAGAAAATGCATTTTGTTTTGCAACTGTACAAATAAAAATCTGAGAAATATCAAAATTCCAATATTCTGTTTGCTTGTCTTTCTCTGCACTAACGCGGTTTAGAACCTTTGTACGTACTTACAGATGAATCAAGTATACTTTTGAAATAAAAACGTCTACTGCTCACGACGACACCGTATCGCCTGATTCATCGAGAACGCACACCTGAAAGCGCGACCTCGGAATGAAAGGTGAGGGCGAGGTTTGCATTGGTATAGCGCCGCGTCCGTTCGGGATTCTCCACGGGCAAAAAAAACTCACCGTTGGCCGCGTCCTTGAAATGAGCGGTATCAGACGAGTCATAAACGAACTGCACCTTGCTGATTTTCCAGAAACTGTCTTGCCTCGTTGACACGTTGCGGACTTCCTGTTGGAAAGTTGAACAATACCCATCACCAGTCTGTAACCGGGGCATCCCCATCCTTTGAAAATGCAGTCTATTCCACAGGACCCAGAGATGGTCGAGAACACGAACAACTTGACTCAAACTGGTTTCCCACTTGGAGCATTTTTTAACAGTACTTAACACTTGGGTCTCCCTTATTGATGTTTGAGATGGGGAAGAGAGAGAGAGAAACAACAGCAAAAAACGATTGGCCAACCTCAGATGTACAGCCGACTCTGGAAATCTGAAATCAGAGCAGGAAATGCTGGGGCTATTCCACAGGTCTGGGGGGAGCAGGGGGTTGGGGAATTAGCATTTCAAAATCCGTGACCTCTCGTCAGAACTGGGGGGAACAGCGGATGATCCCCGGAAACTACTCACTTGACAGCTTTGCACAGTCAACACTGAGTTCAATAATTTCAGGCAGTGAACTACATCATTCCTCCCTTCCCCTTCCCCCACCTCCAGACAACCAACGCCCCACCCCCACACCCACCCACCCCCCACACACACACTCCATTTGCTTCCCACTGCAATAAAACAAAAGAACTGAGGATGCCAGAAACCACAAACAAGCCAAAACATCCATTTTCTGAAGAAGGGTCTAAACCCGAAACATCAGCCTTCCTGCTCCTCTGATGCTGCTTGGCCTGCTGTGTTCATCCAGCTCGACACCTTGTTACCTCAGATTCTCCAGCATCTGCAGTTCCTACTATCTCTCAAAAAAAAACAGAAAATCGTTTTCAGCAGAAACAAAGACAGAAATTGCTGGAAAAGCTCAGCAGGTCTGGCAGCATCTGTTGAGAGAGAAATCAGAGTTAAATGTTTCGGGTCGAGTGACCCTTCCTCAGAACAGAAACGTTAACTCTGATTTCTCTCCGCAGATGCTGCCAGATGTGCTGACCTTTTCCAGCAATTTCTGTTTTCGTACCATTTGTCTTTGACGTTTGACTTTCTCTCCCCAGTCTGCAGCAACTCGGCACACCTTTCGCTCGCTCCCACCTCTGTTCCCTTTGGCGCTGGATTGGGGTGGGAGGGATAACATTTTTGTCACCCAATCTGCTGTTACAACTGAAAGCAACAAATGCTGGAGACGACAGGCAGCATCCGTGGAGAGAGAGCAAGCTAACGTTTCGAGTCTCGATGACTCTTCATCAGAACTGATGTGGAGAGGGCAGTATTTATGCAAACTTTCGTTTTGTCCATTTCCCTCGGTCAAAAGTAATTCCACTTTCCACTTCTGATGAAAGGTCACAGGTCCTTAAACAATAATACTGCCTCTCTCACCCTCTCTGTGTGCACACAGATTTTCTGCTCATTTGAACAAACCTCAAATTGGACATCTCTGCTCAGAATCAGTCAAGGCTGTTGTTTACATACATGGAAGAGGTTCCACCAGTCCCACTAAGCGTCTCCAGCAATTTCTGGGTGGGTTTTTTTTTTGTTAGTTTTAGATATTCGACTTTTTAAAAAAAATCCCTCCAAACGCGCCGGTTGAGTTTACCTTCACAAAAAAGAGCTTAAAACTATAGGCGTCGTCCAGCCAGGAAATTTGCAGCTCAGATTCGTTGCTTCCGCATTTTCCCTTAACGGCTGCTCCACGCGGAATCGAGATGTCAGCCTGTTCTGTAATGAGCTGAGGCCAAAACAAGATCAAAAGTTGCGGGCGTGTGATCGCCGAGTTAAGTCATTTGCAAAAGGTGAAGCAGGTCAGTTAGAGATACAACAGATTTTAAAACAACTTTGGCTTTGATGGTAAAAGTCGCGGGAGTGGGGGTGATTTCGCGTGTTAATTTCAGGGAGGGAATAATGTGTAAATGTTGTCTTACGTCTACGTAGTTATTGGCCCTTGCATCGTAGGCGACGTTAAATTTTGCTGCAAATTCTGCCATCAGACACGTTGTTCCGTTCTCCCGAACCACAAAAATGTCTTTGTAAGGATCAGTGGAAAGTCCTGAGAGATTCTCTGTCTCCTGTTCTGCACAGACTCCGGGAAGAACATCTGCAAATTGACAAGCTTGAAGAGCTACTGTTTCCTCTCTACCTCAACACTTACAGACAAAGCGTGATGTGAAAATAAATCAAAATGTACTCAGTCCTAGAAAAGGCGAGATGGGGGTTGGGGACAATTGCCATCCCCCTCCTCAATCGTATATGATATAACCTACACCTGAGATAGTTGCATCTTTGCAAAGGGAGATTAACACAAGAGGAATATAACTCGCCCGAAATGGGGAACGGTTTCGGTTTGCGGTAGAATTGGAACCGAGGAATGGTGTAGTCAAATGTCCCGGCTCGTCTTTACAGTTCAGTCCCGCGAACTCAGATCCAGGCTCAGATGAACTTATTTCAAATATTTGTCCTAAAACCCCAGCCATTTTGTTTTCTCTTTTTGGCCCTTATTAAAAATTAATAAATTTGTAAACACAATAATTTCATTGTCTATCTAACCACGAATTCTGAAGGACGCGAGCTGAGGTTGTTGGAGGAATGCAGCACTTCGTCCGATTCAATATAAATTGATGGAGAGAAAAAAAAACAGTGAATTTTCAGGACAGAGCATTCCCCTCTCTAAGGTCCGGTTGCTTCTTATTAGATTCACCAGTGAAACATTTACAGCAGCTGATTTAATGCGATTCCTGAAATTTAAAATATATATATATGTGTGTCAGGTACCCAAGGGGTGAACGCGCAAAATTGCGGAAAACGCTCCGCTAGACAGCTTTCCGAATACTCGGAAGACATTCCAACACAACCTTTTAAGATATTCGGTCTGTGGGTCATTCTCCATGCATTGGCTTTGGGGGGTAATATGTTGAGATCGAGATCCCCTCTCCCCTACCCCACTCTCTCTCCTTCCAAATGCAGCATGCCTCTAGAGACTGTACTTACTGAGGATGAAGGCGAGCAGATGGAGTGCTGGGCTGAGGTGAGGATGCCTCCTGCTTGTTTCCATGCTGTACTAGAGATCGGAAGCCTGCCCTGCTGAGTAAGCGGCTCCTTTGGCCGGGACACAGCAGCTCAGGCTGATGCCTGACCAGGAATGAAGCAGCTCAGGTTTCCTACCCCCCACCCCCCCACCCCCAACCCTCTGGATGGCAGGTCTGGGGCTTTGTGTACTGCCTCAGTGGTCAGCGATGGTTGTCGAATGGAATTTCTCTCTCACTCTTTTTGAAATACGCAGAGCAGTGCTGAGGAATCCCAGAGTGGATTCTTTGGTGCAGTGTGACTGATATCAGAGAGCAGCGCCCCAGCTCTGTGGCAGCGGCTTTCCCTGAAAGCGTGGAGAGCTCGCTGGCTGTGTGGCGGAGCTGCGCTCTGTGGCCGAGCTGTACTCACTAGGCTCTGTGGCGGAGCTGCGCTCTGTGGCGAAGCTGCGCTCCCTGGGCTCTGTGGCGGAGCTGTACTCACTGGGCTCTGTAGCGGAGCTGCGCTCTGCGTCAGAGCCGTACTCACTGGGCCCTGTGGCGGAGCTGTGTTCACCGGGCTCTGTGGCGGAGTTGCGCTCACTGAGTTCTGCGGCGGAGCTGTACTCTCTGTGGCGGAGCTGTACTCACTGCGCGTTGTGGCGGAGCTGTGCTCCCTGTGTTCTGTGGCGGAGCTGCGCTCACAGCGCTCTGTAGCGGAGCTGCGCTCACTGCGCTCTGTGGCGGAGTTGTGTTCTTTGAGCTCTGCTTCCCTGAAATGAGCTGCACCAGCGCATCGCCTGCGGACTGCTGCCTGTGCGGGCAACAAACCCACAGAATCCGTCAGACACCTAGAAAGGGTGTAACGACTCCCGGTGATTCATTCTTGAGAAATAAATCTAAATGGCACGACTTCACGCAAACCCTAAGAACAGATCTCTAGAAAAGCGCCTCATTAAATAAAATGTATCATTGCCATTCATTCCCATGACCAAACAGGTAAATCTACTAAGCCTTGACACGGACCTGCAGAGAAAGTTTCTTCACTCGGGAGCTATAATGAAGAACCAGGCGACCATTAGAGAAACAGATTAATCTTTATTGGTTATAAAGGTGAATTTGATCCGACCAACATGTCACAAGACGGTGATTAGAAAAAATTACAAAAATAGATGCGTGTACGCAGATTCACATGGGAAGCATTCTATAAATCTGTTACCCAACAAATCTTCTTTTAAAAAGAGGGTCTTTTGCAATTAGAGTCACAGAGTTATACAGCACAGAAACAGACCTTTTGGTCCAACCATTCCATGCCGAACATAATCCCAAACAATCCCACCTGCCTGCTCCTGGCCCATATCCCTCCAAACCTTTCCTATTCATGTACTTATCCAAATGTCTTTTAAACGTTGTAATTGTACCCGTATCCACCACTTCCTCAGGGAGTTTATTCCACACACGCACCACCCCCTGTGTACAAAATTATGACTGTTCTTTCTTTTAACATCCCATCGCCTCCAAGAATCACCCCTCCCCTCCCCCAAAAAGCTGCAATAGGCAAAACAATTAATGACATTTGCAGTTTTAGGACTTGTTCATGTCCAGCATTCTGAGTTACCTTTGATTTTTTTTTCACTGAAACATCGGAGGCTGAGGGGTGACGTTATTAGAGGTTTACAAAATCATGAGGGGCATAGATGAGGTGAACAGCAAAGGTCTTTTCCCTAGGGTAGGGGCGTCCAAAACCAGAGGGCATAGCTTTAAGGTGGAAGGAGAACGATTTAAAAGGGTCCTGAGGGGCAAGGTTTTCATACAGAGTGTGGTGCATATATCCAATGAACTACCGGAGGAAGTGGTGGATGTAGGTACAGTTTCAATATTTAAAAGATATTTGGATAGGCACACGTGTAGGAAAGGTTTAGAGGGATACGGGCCAAACTCGGGAAACGGAAACGGGTTAGTTTGGGAAACTTGGCCGGCATGAATGATTTGGAGGAAGGGTTTGCTTCCGTGCTGTGTGACTCTATGATATATTTTATACAAGAGGAGGAGATATATAAAAAACACATTACAAGTGGTCGTGAGGTAAAGGCAGTACGGGTATTAACTTTATCCCATCATTACCTATATCCCATCAATAGCTTTATCCCACCGTTATCATATTAACATTAGGGAAAATCTTGCGAGCAATTTACTTGACATTCAGATCGTTCGTACAAGCTGAGAGAAGGTTGTGAAGGGTAAAGGTATAAAACGTTACTCAGCATTGAGCAAAAGGCATAGTGACATTAATGTCGCTATTAGCGCTGGCACTGAGGTACACACCTGGTTCCCATTTTAAGGCCGGTCTGAGAACCCTGCGCAGAGATGTAGGTTCGAGGTCCAAGACCCTGCAACAAGTTTAATTCCTGGTCCATGGCTTCGCCAAAACTCTCAGTAGAACAAGAGTTATTCCAAACGTTTGACGGAGACATTTTCGTCAAGGTCGAAGGCGGAAGGTTTGCTGAGTGGAAGGAGTTGGATAAATACTATATATACATACATATATATAAACAAACGCCGGGGCACTGGGGATGGGATAGATTGGAAAGTTCTGTCAAGGCGCTAGTACAAGCACGATGGTTTGAACGGTCTCCATCTGGGGTGTAACATTCTAACAGTCCAGTAAACAGCGGCGCAACGACAGTTTAAATTTGGTTAAAAGGGTAAAAACTGTGAGTCAGTTGTACCAGCACACTACTCAGACAGTCCCCGGCTGTTGTCTACACTGCAAACCCCTTGTTATGCAGGGAGAATATAAAAGTGGAATCGTTTCTCTCGATCTAACACCCAGACCAATTCTGTCCCACCCTCTTTCCAGGATGAAGGCTTTTTTTTCAGAGTTATAGAATCCCTACAGTGCGGAAGCAGGTCATTCCGCCCATCAAGGCTGCACCGACCCTCCGACGAGCATCCCACCCAATTCCCGTTACTCCGCACGGGGTATTTCCCGTGGCTGACCTGCACATCCCTGGATACTCCGGGGCATTTTTGTTTTGGTTTGGCATGGCCAGTCCCCCTCAGCTTTAAGATTTATTTAAGAATGGGAATTCGCACTGGACTGCACTGATGCTGTCAATGCTAGGCTTGTTGGAGATCTGCGGGTGGTCCTTTCTGATTGGGAAAGTCTCTGATCGGGGCATCCTGCAGGCAGGCTCTGTGCCTGAGTGCTTGTTGCACGTGTCAAAATTGGGGAAGGTGAAGCGCCTGAAGAGTCTGTTGCCCAGGGCAGTGAAGGTGGCATAGCTGGTACTGGACGAGTCCTTGGCTTTGCTGGAGGGTAGCTGCTTCTCTGGTGGGTAGGGAGACAGGGCTCTGGTGGGGAGGCTGTACCTCTTCTGGAAGTAACTGGTCAGCCCCCGGGAGTCCCTGCCCTGTGTGGCTGACCCTCTCTCGGCGGACGTCGGCATCTCCGGGTTAGCCCTGGTCCAAGCCGCTGCCCGCTGCCTCCGGGTCTCGATTTCGCTCTTGGCCGGCCGAGGGGAGTAAAGGGTCGGCGTTCTGAGGGTGCAGATCTTCGAGAAACTGCTGAGAGGAGGCAGGAGGCTGGCGCAGGAGTCACCACCATCCTTGAGGCTGTGGGAGCAGAGCTGAGGTGACCGGTGTTCCCAGTGGGATGGGGGGTGGTCCTGTGCCAGATCCTCATCTTCATCCTGATCCCTCTCCTCATCGATGGATCCCATGGCATCCCGGCCAGTCCTGAAAGGAGCTACTTTGTCCATGTCCAGGGCCAAGGGAGTCCTGGAGTGACCAAGGAGGTGTTCAAGACACTGTCTAGGAGAGTCACCAGGGGAGTGACCAAGGAGATGATCGAGAGAGTGACCAAGAGGATGACCAGGGGAGTCACCAGGGCAATGACCAAGGAAATGACCGAGGGAATGTCCAGGTGAGTGACCAGAGGACTGCCCGAGGGAATGACCAGGGGATTTACCAAGGGAGTGACCAGAAGAATGACCAGGGGGGAGATCAGGGGAGTGACCAGAGGAGTGTCCAGGGAGGTGACCAGGTGGGTGACCAGGAGTGTGACCATGGGGGTGACCACAGGAGTGACCAGAGGAGTGACCCGGGGAGTGACCAGGAGTGTGACCAGGAGTGTGACTAGGGAGATGACCAGAGGAGTGACCCGGGGAGTGACCAGGAGTGTGACCAGGGGGATGACAAGGGGGATGACCAGGAGTGTGACCAGGGGGATGACCAGAGGAGTGAACAGAGAAGTGACCAGGGGGGTGACCAGAGGGATGACCAAGGGAATGATCAGGGGGATGATCAGGGGAGTGACCAGAGGACTGACCAGGGGAGTGACCAGAGGGATGGCCGGCGGGCTGGTCAGGTGGTAGCTGGCCTCTCCCCCGCCCTCTCCTGGCCGCTGCCTCCAGCGCCAGGGCACAGTCGCGATGGCCCAGGAGCCTGGCCACTTGGCCGGCGGTGTGTCCCGCCCGGTTGGGCCGCTCGATGTCGAGACCCAGGCGCTTGAAGGCCCGGAGCAGGAAGGCGATGACATCCCTGTGGCCGGAGGCGGCCGCGTACAGCAGCGGGGTGTTCCCGCGATGGTCAGCCAGCTCCGGGTCAGCGCTGCTCTGCACCAGCAGCTTCACCGCGTCCAGGAAACCGAGCTCACACGCCAGGCTGAGGGCCGTGCGGCCCGTCCGCTCGCTGCTATCCACCCGGGCTCCCCGCTCCAGCAGCAGGCGCATGAAGCGGGCCCGGGCGGCGGGAGCCGGCAGCAACACCGAGTACATGAGCGGGGTCCGAGCCCCCGGGTCCCGACTCTCCAGCAGACTCCCGTCCGCCGCCTCTAGCAAGAAGCGAGCCAAGTGTAACTGACCCTTGGAAATGGCACTCAGCAAGGCACGGCCACCCTGCTCCTCTCTGGCTGGCTCCATAACGACAGGAAGGGTCAATACCACCCAGACCGAGCTCCCTGAGACACACAGAGAGAGGGGAAGCTGCTCATTTATACAGCCCAGACCCCCCTATCCTCACCCCTCCTTCCTCTCTCCCCACTCCCCTACTTCCCCACCCCTTCCCTCTCCTCCCTCTCCCCACCCCCTCCTTCCTCTGACATCCTTCTTCCCCCACCCCCTTCCCATTCCCCTCCTCCTTCTCCCCTCCCCCTCTCCGCACCCCCTCCTTCCTCTGACATCCTTCTTCCCCCACCCCCTCTTCCCATTCCCCTCCTCCTTCTCCCCTCCCCCTCTCCGCACCCCCTCCTTCCTCTGACATCCTTCTT